>JAPQNM010000015.1:1481021-1491021 GCA_029783475.1 Metacarcinus magister | reverse complement strand
CAACGACAATAACAACAACAATAGCAATAACAATAACAATTGCAGCAACAACAACAACAACAGCGTCAAAGATAACCATTCATTCCTTCCTTCCTTCCCTCATTCCCATCCTACCTACCCTTCATTAATTCATTCCTTCCCTCCCTTACTCCTTGCCGTCCTACAACCCTTCATTCATTCATTCATTCGTTTCTTCCCTCCCTCCTTCCTTTCCTCCTTGCCTGCCTGTCTGCCTGCCTGCCTGCCTGCCTGCCACTTAACTCGTCTGTACAGTAAAACTTATGATGTAATTTTTCTTCAATTCCCTGATAACATACTACCTAAATTGCGTGTAGTGGTGAAAAAAGATAAGCCTGTTTTCATTACAAGATGATCTACATATAAAGACTAGATGATCAAGATGACCGTAAAGCGCAAGGTAATCATTATCATAAGTAGCCGCGAATTATAGATTGATGTGAACTGTAATATAGGTGCAGGTGGGGTTGAGTTAGCTATGTTTGATGGGTCACACCACCCTGAAAGTATGCAAGTGAAGGCATACGACAGATGAATGTTCAAAGCAGGCATTGGAGGGGAATGCTGCACCATGGAAGTGAAGAGGTAAGTGAAGGGGGAATACTCAACTTAACTCAACTCAACTCAACTGAATATCTAAAAGCTGCATGGAAGGGTGTATTAAATAAGAATACTGATGCTGCATTTAGAGTATTCTGCAAGAGAACACAAGGATATATTGGGCAAGTAGTTGGTGTGACAGTGGTGGAAGGAAGGAAAAAGAAAGAGAGAGAAAATGCACCGTGGACAGACTGGGTTAGAGAAGCAGACAAAAGGAGGAAGCATACGTGAGGTCCATTCCGAGGAATGTTCCTGAACAGTAAAGGAGAAGGAACAGAAAATATAGCAGCGTGAAACGAGGCTGAAACAAGTAAGTGAAAGTGTAGCAGTCTCCCAAATACACCATAGAGAACGTGCCGTTATCAGCTCTGGTGAGAATGTGTTTCTCCACCACATACTATTATAACTTTATTTTTTATTATATTTTTCAATATTCATTGTACTCTATATATATCTTTATTTATGTTTTTCTTTTTATTATATTATTATTTATTTAGTTGCGCTGCAAACTCAGCGCACACCTATCAACTTGGTGCGCACTGTCATCAAACAGTGCGCATATTCAAAATACCATATTCCACAACTCTTCAGCAATTGTTACCTACAGTCTATATTTTGATAAAATAAATAACCTTAACTGGATCTGAGTTTTCTCATTCTCCAGTGGACCAACTAGCTACAAACACTCCCAAGCACCCAATGCAACAATTGGTGACCCAAGAGTGAGCTATGGTCAAACAGTGACATACTGCCTGTGCTGAACAAAGAGCACATGTTCCTAGTGTGAAGGCCTGGGTCTTACAGATTCATTCGCTTTCACACTCCCAAGGCAAAAAGTCTCACCTCCATTATGGGGTTCGTGAGAATGAGCCGACGGACGGGAATATTCTACACACTTGTGTAGCTGTCACTTGTGAGGTTCCCCCTCTCACCCACCCTGGCACCTTCTGTGCCCCCTCAGACGCCTTGACTGCGTCTTCAGCGGCCTAATGCGCACGCATGCGCGGCCTCTACCCCCTCAGACGCCCTCACTGCGTCATCGGCACGGCCTTATGCCCTGCCCCCTCAGACGCCTTACTGCGTCCTCAGCGGCCTAATGCGCACGCATGCGCGGCCTCTACCCCCCTCAGCACCCTCTGACGCCTTCTCGCGTCATGTTCAACCCCTACCCCCCGCCTCGCGGCGTTAAAGTGATCTTCACCATCGCCACTCACCGCCCTGTGGATTATTCATCACCCTGTGGATTACTCATCGCCCTGTGGATTACTCTACTCGCCCGTGGATAGTACAGTACGGTGCAGACAACGCTCCAGCAGACGCCCTCTTCCACTGCCGTGTCGTCTTCTTACACTCCCAGGCATCATGGTCGCTCTATGCTGATGAAACTACAGATGCAAATCATCTCTTTTCATCAGCTTCACGACCCCTCACCCTGGCATCTGAGCTTCACGGCACATCTGGGGGGGACTTCACCTGGACCGACACCTGCACCGACTGTCAAGCCTCCATGGTGATTCGGCACTTGACCTCGTCGGCCCCTCTGCCACACTGCCGGTTATCGCTACATCCTCTCGGCAACCGTCGCTACAGGACTCCCAGCTACCACCCGCAGTCGAACGGTCAATCACCAGCCTCCGCCCAACGCGAGAACTCTTCCCAGGCGAACAAGCATCCACAGCATGACATCATTCCTCCTTCGTCGTCACTAGGGGGGGAGTATTGTAGCAGTCTCCCAAATACACCATAGAGAACGTGCCGTTATCAGCTCTGGTGAGAATGTGTTTCTCCACCACATACTATTATAACTTTATTTTTTATTATATTTTTCAATATTCATTGTACTCTATATATATCTTTATTTATGTTTTTCTTTTTATTATATTATTATTTATTTAGTTGCGCTGCAAACTCAGCGCACACCTATCAACTTGGTGCGCACTGTCATCAAACAGTGCGCATATTCAAAATACCATATTCCACAACTCTTCAGCAATTGTTACCTACAGTCTATATTTTGATAAAATAAATAACCTTAACTGGATCTGAGTTTTCTCATTCTCCAGTGGACCAACTAGCTACAAACACTCCCAAGCACCCAATGCAACAATTGGTGACCCAAGAGTGAGCTATGGTCAAACAGTGACATACTGCCTGTGCTGAACAAAGAGCACATGTTCCTAGTGTGAAGGCCTGGGTCTTACAGATTCATTCGCTTTCACACTCCCAAGGCAAAAAGTCTCACCTCCATTATGGGGTTCGTGAGAATGAGCCGACGGACGGGAATATTCTACACACTTGTGTAGCTGTCACTTGTGAGGTTCCCCCTCTCACCCACCCTGGCACCTTCTGTGCCCCCTCAGACGCCTTGACTGCGTCTTCAGCGGCCTAATGCGCACGCATGCGCGGCCTCTACCCCCTCAGACGCCCTCACTGCGTCATCGGCACGGCCTTATGCCCTGCCCCCTCAGACGCCTTACTGCGTCCTCAGCGGCCTAATGCGCACGCATGCGCGGCCTCTACCCCCCTCAGCACCCTCTGACGCCTTCTCGCGTCATGTTCAACCCCTACCCCCCGCCTCGCGGCGTTAAAGTGATCTTCACCATCGCCACTCACCGCCCTGTGGATTATTCATCACCCTGTGGATTACTCATCGCCCTGTGGATTACTCTACTCGCCCGTGGATAGTACAGTACGGTGCAGACAACGCTCCAGCAGACGCCCTCTTCCACTGCCGTGTCGTCTTCTTACACTCCCAGGCATCATGGTCGCTCTATGCTGATGAAACTACAGATGCAAATCATCTCTTTTCATCAGCTTCACGACCCCTCACCCTGGCATCTGAGCTTCACGGCACATCTGGGGGGGACTTCACCTGGACCGACACCTGCACCGACTGTCAAGCCTCCATGGTGATTCGGCACTTGACCTCGTCGGCCCCTCTGCCACACTGCCGGTTATCGCTACATCCTCTCGGCAACCGTCGCTACAGGACTCCCAGCTACCACCCGCAGTCGAACGGTCAATCACCAGCCTCCGCCCAACGCGAGAACTCTTCCCAGGCGAACAAGCATCCACAGCATGACATCATTCCTCCTTCGTCGTCACTAGGGGGGCACCCAATGCTACAGTCCACAATTCACACTTAAAGATATAAATTTTCCCTGTTTCCAGTCTCTCACGATTTACCACTACTCAGTACCAGATCTACACCTCCCTCACTATGGCATCTCATCATTCTGCTTTACGAGTAAACTACATTCACATATAAGACTCCGTTTTGTCACTCCACCATGAAGCTTATCTATTATCTGTAACAAGCCCTGCCATCCACAAACACCATCTTACCTTCCACTGCTTTCAACCTTTAATAGCTCCTCTCATCCTTTGTTTCTATATCCGAGCTTTCATTTTCACTACTCCAACCATGACCATTGTTCAACAAACATAGGGACATAAAACACACTACTTAAACCAACTTACACTAAATTGTTCTGTAGACCAATCCACAACACTGATCAGTAATCAATAACAGGCAGGCAAGTGCATGAATCAGTAGTAAAAAGTGTATATACATTTCAAAAGTTTCATAGAGCATTGGAACAAGCAGACCAGACAGTCCCATTATTTGAATGCTTTACAAAGTATGAGGGGTAGGAATGAAAAGTGGCTATTGACCAAAGTGGTGGATCTGAATTACATGCACCAGCTTGTAGAGCACAGCACAAACTATGTATTTCCTGACTCAGATGAAAACGTCTCAGCCACACTTCACTTTCAGTCCCACAGTAAAGCCCAGTCAGTAAAATTATAATGTTTGCAGGAGTGCCACAAAATTGCAGGATATCCCAGAGTGCCTCTTGATGTACTGACTGAAATGCCTTCTCGAGTTTGGCATAAGTAGCAAGCATCCCCTGCCCAAACTCATGTGGGTGCTCCATCAGCAACCACTACACAATCAAAGAAAGACAATAATTACCTGATCAATTGCCTTATGTTCACGGTTAAACATAAGGCGATATGGTGTGAAACCTGTACTTCTTTGCTTTGTGTTCTTAGGCTGTAAGCAACTTCTTCGATGTATTTGTCCCAATCGTTGCCGTCCTCATTGCATAGCTGCTGATTCTTTCTTTGAAAGTATGGTTCATTCTTTCTGTGAGCCCATTTGTTTTGTGGATGATATGCAGATGTCACGCTCCTCTTGATTCCATAAGCTCTGCACAGCTCAGAGTTGACCTCCCGAAAACAAATGAAGTTATTACCAAGTTATTGTTGATCAATGCAGAAAATATTAATAATGTTGTTTTGATGTAATTTCAAAATGGTTTGTACACAGTAAGGCAAATTTGGAAAACAAGATAATGTTTGATTATTTCAATGTAATATTCTATAAGAAAACATACCTCGGCACAAAATTCACGTCCCTGGTCTGATAAAAATCCCTCAAAGGTGGACCCCATCTAAAAAAAAGTAAACAATCATACATATCTAAGTCAAAATATATATTCCGATGTATTGTATATCACAGTATATTATCAACATAGTAAAATAATTTGCATTTCACTATACCTATGGATAAAAGACCTTATGCACTGAGCAATCCCACATGCAAACTTATTCTTAAGTGGGAAAAATTCTGGAAATTTGGTGAAATAGTCCACAAAGGTGCATACGTATTTGTAGCCCTCCACAGTATTTTTCAATGGACCTGGGTAAACATTTAGTGAAGAAAACATTAACAAGCAGCAAAGCAATTCATACCCAACACCAATACAGCACCACAAAATCCAGCACATGCCAGCATACAATTCATGGTAGCATAGCATCATAGAGCAATGTGCAATGCAAGAAAGTAGAGTTTGCTATGATTAAGAATTATACCTGTGGTATCTAAGCTGTTCATGAGCAGTGTCCTTTTAACTACTATGTATGACTAGGGATGTGCACAGAGGAGGAGGAAGGGTACTTGAGACATAGTCTTTTGCCTTCTTCATATCAAGTGTTCTTTCAGTCAAAAAACAGGAAAAAAGTGTTGTTTTTCCATTTTTTATTTATTTTGATTTTTAAAGATCATCCTTTCTGAATGTCTGTGCACATCACTGAGCAGGACTCTAATGCAGTGAAAATGAAAATCGGGAATTTTTACCATACCTTTCAAATCATACCCAAAATTGTGTGAAAATTCAAACTAAGAACCAATCATCTGTGAAGGTTACGATGCAAAGCCATAAAAGCATAGGGTGTTAGATGGTCTGAATCAATAGAAAACTTGGCTACCACATGCATCCAAGCAATTCTCAATCATTGACTGCATATTCAACAAGGTGGTAGCATGGAATTGTGAAATTAAGTATGTGTGTATATTGCATATTTGCACACCTCAATAAATATAAGGTATAAAGTTTTTTGTTTTTTCACCATTGAATCCAAGTTACAAGTGTTCTTTTTAGGGTACTAATGTAAATAATACTACATGTGTAAGATATTATGCACCTCAGTAATAATGTTTCATATGGTCTGTTGAAATTGTTGTTGAGGTTGACTTGTCAACCACAGATAAGTGACCAACCCTTTGTTGTCACCCCCAAGCTGTTATACACTTAATATTTATGTACTATGGAGGAGGGCACCACTTGTGATAGTTTATGGATGTCATTGTACAGACAGCTACATGTATTATCCTGAGTGCTGTGTTAAGAGGGATCGAGTATGTTACTATACAGTGTTGAATAGAATTGTTTCCGTGAAGTACAGCAAATTTGGAACTAGAGCGCCATAGCATAGCATAACAATAAACATGTATTCATGAAGAGCAAGAGGAAGGAAAAAACTGCACCGCAAAAAAATCATATCTAACGCCTTCACCTATTAGAGTCCATGTCCTCCCCGACTTCCACAGGACTGGACTTTATACGGCAATAGCATTGTCAGGAGCCCTGGTCTGTGAGGGGAGTGAACCTGGTTGACATCTGGCACACGCTGTCAGCCGTATAGTAAGCACTGTGGTGGTGTGAATAGGGTTGTGTGGAGAGTAATTGCCCCAACTTCCTAAGAAAGTAGATACATCAAACAAAGCTAACTAGAACATTGGTAAACAACTCTGAGTATACGACAGGCAATACTGCTAAAAGATGTTTGGTCATATTGGCTAAAATCAACTGTACTACCTATGCATAGAAAAGAGACTTCTCTGTCGGGTGGCCATAAAAATCACTCTGATCTTCAAGAGAGGTATTTTTTATTTTGGACTTTCTTTACACTACCTGTTGTTTCAATGTGTTCGCCCCTGTGGCACAGCCTGCAGGTTCTACTCTATAGGCTTGGTTGGGTTGGTTCCACCTTTTTTATGCGTCATCCACGGAAGTGTGTCTCGTGGGAGTTTCATGACTCCGCCTATGTTGGCACAAGCGGTGAGTACATGGGTGGGCCGTTAAAATGTGTAAGAGGCCTCAGCCGTCTTATGATAGATTCCTTATGCGGCGTTGCTTGTTAAGACATCTTATCCCACATGTGGATTGTGTTAGGCGACATCAATGGATCGACATGGAAAGAAAGAACCAGCCCGGGTGGACTTGAACTCAGAGCCTAGTTCATCATTTGGTAACACTTACCACTCCCTTTTTTTCTGGACTTCTGTGTCTTTTATTTGCTATTTACTGTCTTGAATCTCGCGGCAACTCCGGCTACCTTTTTCCGTGCCTCTTATTCTCTCTTTTTATGTAGGCGTTTGGTTTCAGCATAAAGGGAGTAGCCAAGGCCAGAAAAAGCCCACGTCATTATGCCCACCGGTGTGGTCGGGCTTCCGATATCGCCGCCACTTCCCCGAGTATTAGCTTAATAATTTGCCAAAAGATGGGTCAGTTTTAGGGAGAGGTGTCTTTGCGATATCTGCCTCCTTCTTAACAATGTGCATTCACTCTAGTTGGAGAAAGATGGGAAAAGCTGAATTTGGGGGGAGTCGATGTTATCCAGTACAAAGTGATGAAAGATAAAGGAACTTTGTGGTACAACCGTCTTCTGCTGCCGATGTCGACGCCCTGTTATCAGCACCCAGATTGAGGTGAGTCTAAGTACATCCGTCCTCCTGCTTCCGCACTCTACCCGGCCATCTGTCGGGCGAACGTGTGGGTGTGTGGCCCACATCAACTGTGTCTTGCTCTAGGACAGTGTCTGTGCGCGTGCCGACACCACACACCACACAGGTGGAAAGCGAGGGTCTCTCTGTCAGTATGGAAGCAACATTGGAGTGGGGTGATGCTAAGAATGGGATTGAAAAGAAGAGAGCTGTTGGCCTCACCTTATTGTATGAAAAAAAGCGTGTGGGGGGTTTGGCCATCAGAATAGGAGGAAAAGTGAAGAGGTCGTAGGAAAGTTTAATGTGAGTAAGCGGGGGGACAGAGAGGAGAGGAAGCCACCGGGAAGATGGAAGGAATAAGGTAGCAGAGTACATGAGTGAAAAGGTGCTGGAAAGGTGGGGGGGATGGACTCGAACGAGCAAGGAGAAGATGCTTGGAGTAGAGAGAGATTGAGACGCGTCTGTCGTGGCCACCCTTTAGGAGCGTTGCCGCCGGGGAGCGAAGTCATCAAAGACTATAGATAGATAGCTCCATGGTGACTCAATATCCTGTTAATGTCACGTAAACCATACAGAAAACATTATACATACATACTGCGTGCATCCTCGCTGGGTCATTCCATGCCAAAAATCATGTTGAGATATTTTCTCAATAGGTGCCCGGGAGTCCACTGGCCCCCAAGCCATTGCTGGTACAAGTGCTGTAAGAATACGAGTCAGTTTCAGCTGGACTTCTGATGATCTCTTTTTTCTTTCCGTCTCGGAGACAACTAGTACAGACTTGCTCTGAAAGTAATTCACTAATTTAGTGTTGTTTTTTGTGGAAGGTGTTGGCAAAAAAACACACCAAAAATGAAGAAAAAAAAAACATACAAATTCTTGAACATAAAACTTGTAATTAATACAGCTGTTGAGGGGTAGCACAAACACAATTAAAACTTTTTCTGATTGTGGATTATTGCGTAATAATTAATTTTGGAAGATAACATTTGTAAATACAAAAAACGGATAGATGAATACTCCTTACAAATTGCATGAATTTTTAATTTGGCAAGTGCTGTACTGTCAACCTACCCTCGGCGACATTTTCATGTCTATAGATATTTTGTTTTCTCTCATATGATATCATGTATATTTGTTTTCTAAGCGAGCGCAAAGGATAGGAAAGGTCCTGCTTGAACAAAATATAAAAAAGAGCTGGGTTTTTCTCATCCTTTTGCGGAAATGTCCACAACATTCTTACGCAGTTTTCTGTTTTTGTCCAGGGATTACTATTAAGACGAGGCAACACTGTGACAACACAACAATGTAGTATAACATACTTTTAAATACTTTTTTGACATACATATATTTTTACATAATCTAAATACTTTTATGATGGCAAATATGACAGTATAACATTAAACAGAAATTTTGAACTACTTATGAATCCCAGTGTACCAAGGAAGCTTGTTCCTGATCAACTTTCCGTTGGTTTTTTGAAGCCTAAACATCAAAATTGCCAGTTTGGAGATACTTATAAGGTTTTCAATTTTTTCATTTGCCAAAGCAAATTGAAAATAACATCGTCCTTTATCCTCTACTGATGGCAAGAAAGCTGAAAAGCATATAGAACTATGATAGTACATACCTGGAATTTCTATAAGATGGTGAGGCTCAAGGAAGAAAGAAAACAAAAATCAATAAAATACCCCAATTACTTGGTTCTTGCTATTGTTTTAAAAGTCTGTGCTTCACAGTTGTGGTGGTCCACCGCTGCTTCCAGGACCAGGTATCCTCTCCGAATCATTAGGGCCCCCTGGTCAATGGCACCGGGAGTTTGAGTTTCCGCAGATTGCCAGGGTAGGCCGGCCAAAAGAATGGCTAAACTTAGTTCTGGAGAGGTATTTGATATCTGTCGTTAGACCATACTGTATACAAAGACAGATAATGGCTTTTGGTGTAGAGTAAGCAGCTTGAGAGGGAGAAAATTCGATGATTGAGTGATTAATTGATGTTTTTTAATTGTAAGATATACACCCATACATACATTGATTAATTGATGTTTTTATTTGGGTAAGATATACATCATACAGAGAGCACAGCCATGTGCAGGTACAAAGAGCACTTCCCCTAGGATGTACACAAGAAAGTCCATACACTTATTTCCATGTGTCCTGACATACAATCTAGGGTGTGATTTCAACTGTAAGGATAATACATATATTATATTGAGAAGATCTTTCTTACATAGCTGTATGTTATCTTTATTTTTAACGCGTGCACGCGGTAGGCTGCAAGGAGACCTTCATGCTGGTTGGCTCCACCCGT
>JAPQNM010000015.1:1399847-1480921 GCA_029783475.1 Metacarcinus magister | reverse complement strand
TTCGCAGGGACCCTAGGGTCTGTTGCTGTTTGGGTTCCCTTATATTCCCGGTAAATTTGCATAACTACTGCTCGGATGATATCGATATAAATATGAAGTGGTACATGCTATACATAGTGTACTCACCACATCTGTGAAAGTTTCAAGCGGTGCTCGTTATTATAATCAAATATAGGCCATATATGGCAATCCGGAAAAAATCTACGGTGAAATGCCTAACTTTTGAATAATAAAATATAAAAAGCTTATGTAACCGAACCGAACCAAACCTAATCTAACCATAACCTAACGTAACCTAACAATAACTTAATAAAGATGATTTGCCAGGTAAATAATGATCACCGTCTCAAACCACAGATGTGTTGAGTACACTTATGTATAGTATGTACTGTAGCTGACGGTTGTCGGCTACATCAGGATTGGAACACCCGAACTTGGCTTTTGGTAGTTTATTGGTGCAGCATTGGTTGTACACAAGTAGACAGAGAGCCTGGAGATGGTAAATGATGTGTGAGAGGAGCCACGAGGCTTGACTCCCCGACGTGAGCTGTGGTGTAAGCCAGTGGTAGACTGACTGCTGACTGACCTAGCAATGTGTTTTTTTTTTTTTTTTAAAGGTTGCCATCCAGCTATGGATGACGTGGGCCTTTTGCCTTAAAGGGCGGCCCACAGGTAGCAATGTGTGTGTGTGGCAGCTTATATTGGCCTCGCAGACCTGGTGGCCACCTGAGGTGAAGTGACAGGTGAGGTGAGGTCAAGTTAATCTCGACCTCAGCCGCAGTCTCGAGGGAAGTAATTATAGGCTCAGGCTGTGGGTGTGTGTGCATGTAGGTGTGTCGTGTATGTGAGTGTCGCTGCTACATCACTCCCCCCCTTAGTGACGAGGAAGGAGTTACGTAAAAGAATATACATAATACAACATAGAGACAAACATATGCCGTAAATAGTCTTGATGAGGTGGAGAGGCGTGATGACGAGAAGCACCGCCGGCGTGACTGCAGGTGCGGCTGTGGGACTGCGGCTGCAAGAGTGCGGGGGCTGTAGAAGTCACCTGGGCTGCTGAGATGCGAGGCTCTGTGGAGAATGCGTGAGGAGCAGTGACGACGCAGGTGCAATTACATACCATGTACGAAGGTTGGAGGACGGCTCCGTGCTGGCAGCGAGGGCGGTGGTTACGGCTCTGTGCTGGCAGCGTGGGCGTGTATGTTGACGTCGGGCGGCGACTGCAGGGCTGCGGTCACGGCTCCGTGCTGGCAGCGTGGGCGTGAGGCAGCGGGCGGAGCAGAGTGAAGGCAGTGAAGACTAGCCGTGGCGGCACGTTGAGGAGTGTGGGAGAGTGCCTCGTAGCTGTGGTGCTGAAGGGCTACTGGGCTGCAGAAGGCCGCAGTGCAGGGCTGCAGGAGGCCGCGGTGCAGGGCTGCAGGAGGCCGCGGTGCAGGGCTGCAGGATAGACGTGAGGGTTGGCGACTCATAGCAATGGTAGGGCTGCAGTGGGCGTTGGCGTTGGGCGTTGAAGAAAAACCGTGGCGTGGGGGGCTGCAGGGCTGCGGGAGCGATCTTGTAGTGAGGAGTGAGGGCTGCAGTAGAAGCGTGGAGGTTGTCGACGCGTAGCAGCGATAGTGCTGCAAGAAGCAGCAGCGGTGTTGTTCCATTGTTTGGTTTTGTCATGAGTGTTCGAGTCACTCCGGGTGTTACCATTTGTAGAGGGGGGTAGTCGGCTACATAAGGATTGGAACACCCGGACTTGGCTTTTGGTAGTTTATTGGTGCAGCGTTGGTTGTACACAAGTAGACAGAGAGCCTGGAGATGGTGAATGATGTGTGAGGGGAGCCACGAGGCTTGACTCCCCGACGTGAGCTGTGGTGTAAGCTAGTGGTAGATTGACGGTTGACTGACCTAGCGATGTGTGTGTGTGGCAGCTTATATTGGCCTCGCAGATCTGGTGGCCACCTGAGGTGAAGTGACAGGTGAGGTGAGGTCAAGTTAATCTCGACCTCAGCCGCAGTCTCGAGGGAAGTAATTATAGGCTCAGGCTGTGGGTGTGTGTGCATGTAGGTGTGTCGTGTATGTGAGTGTCACTGCTACAGTACCACTTCATATTTACATCAATATCGTCCGAGCAGTAGTTATACAGATATAACATATATTTCCTTGTAACACCTGACATGCGCATATCCTCCCCTCGCCAAGCCACGTGAAGCACTGCCGTTGTGTTGCTTCTAGTCTAGAGTGACTTACCTTTCATGGGTCCGAGTTGTTGAAAAAGAAAGGAAAGTTATTAATAGAACGTATGCATATTTATATTTTTAATTATTAACATTCAGATGACTTTTTTCTATTAATACAGTAGTACCTCGGTATACGTCCTTAATACATTCCATATCCCTGGACTTGTACCAAAAAAAATCCCATAAGAAATAAAATGAAAATTATTAATCCGTTCCCGTGAAAAAAAAATCCTATTGTTATTGGTATACAGTACATGTATTATACATTGATGGGGTTGTATAAATTGATTTTAAACACTCCTAAATACTAAAATACGTACTGTACATAAATTAAATACAGTACAGCAGTACAAAAATAAGATGAAATACTGTAATTGAAAATTTAAACTCACTTTACCTTGCTGAGAAGAGTCGAGTGCCTACTAGGATGGTGCTGAGAAAGGAGGAGGAGGAGGAGGAGATGTTATTGTTATTGTTTGGAAGGAGTCCCTTTCCAATAAAACTTCGGGAATCTTTCTTTGGTAAGCGATTTCACCCCCTTCACAACGTTAGCCGATTTTATAATGCCTTTGTTTTTTCACAATTGTAGATACCGTCGTTCTAGGGATACGGAATGCATCAGCCAAGTAACGGATATGCATGCCACCTTTATATTTTTCAACAATCTCTTTTTTTCACCTCTATGGTGATCCCAACCATTTTCTTTGGTGCTTGGCTCTTCTCATTTGCTTTCTTAGAACTTATGGCAAATAAATTTACTAAAAATTTACGCGAAAAAACAAAATCACTTGAAAATTCACAGTTATAGCGCGGGTTGTTCACTCAATGGAAGGAATTGGTGTACTGTCGTCTGACACTCGCGCAAGTCGTATTCTAAACAAAGATCGTATACCAAGCAAAACTTTTTGAGTCCAAACAGGTCGTATACCAAGTTGGACTTATTCCAAAACGGACGTATACCGAGGTTCCACTGTATTATAATACCGAGGTTCCACTGTATTAAAATACACTTTCTTATATTTATTTCTAACTACTAATATTCAAATACACTTTTTCTTTGATTACTTATATTCAAATACACTTTTTACACACCGTTTTTCTTTAATTACTAAGATTCCAAAACACTTTTCTTCTTAATAATCATTGCATTAATAATTGCAATTAGAAAACACTTATTAGAAAAGGTCGCTGTGTGTGCAATGCCACGAATTATGTTGGAAATACGTGCATTAAACAAGAAGAAATATAAGGAAAAGTGACGCTAAAGTTAATACCAAAAAAATAATAAATATATAAATAATGCTAGAATTAACCTGTGCTCATTGTCAGAACAAGGACGAAATATTAAGGGAAATTACACTGGAAAATTCAATAACATCATAAAAATTTAACTAAAAAATTAAATAATACAGCACATCGCTGTATATTTTTTTGTATTAATATATATTGAAATTTCATCTCTAAGGAATAATACGAAAGGATGGTGATGTGGGTTATTTGGGATTATGTCGGTCCATTGTACTTGATCTTCTCAATCCTTTGTATGAACCAGCTGTCAACTTCCCCCCCACCCCCCCCGGGCTGGAGTCAATGTCCGAGTAGATGGATTGTGCTTCCTCTTCCAAGGCAGAGTCCTACAGGAACCCACTGTGTCTCCTTGATTGTGGTTGTGGTAGTGCTTGTTTACCCTTGGCTTTACCCCTTCCTAGGCTGTTTTTCCCAGTGCTGCGGTCGGCCAAGCCTGACAACACTCCATGCCTCTTCCTGGTGCTGTGATGCTCGGTCGTGTGGTCTGCCGGATAGGTCTTGCGTTCTACATAAAAACTGATGTCTTCTTCGTCCTCCAATGCCTTCGGTTCTGTTTCTTATACTTGTGGTGCTTGTAAGATGTTCATTTAGATGTGTGAGTGAGCAGTTCGGTCGAACAGCTTCCTCTTGTTTGTGTTCTTCCAATTACTTAACCTGCCTGGTGTTGCATCCCCAAGCTTGCGTAGTGAAGGGTAAGATGCTTGTTCCCCTTCTGTTCCTGCTCTCTTATGTGTGCAGCTTCTTCTCCTTTTATCATCTTTCCCAGGCATCCTCTTCTCTGTGTTTAGTTGGTCTTTGTTTTGATAAGGATATTCAAGCTGTTTTATGTCTGATATACCTCTGGGTCTGTTCTTCTTGGTGATGGTGATTTATACGTCCATATTTAAATCATTATCAATTTTATCACTTTCATTATTAGAAACTGGATTCTTACTTGGGTCTGCATTCCTTTCTACCTGGCTGTCACTTCCTATGAGACACATTTCCTCCTCCAGTGGTGGTGGAGAACCATTATCTACTGTGTCCTCTTTACTCTCGTTGTCTTGGGTTGGTGGTCAACTGTGACTTGAATTATGGGTAAGAAAGGTGACATCTTGATCCTTTTTCTTATTTGCGCTAATGTACTGACTTCTATGTTGTTGTCGGGTGTAACCTCACCCGAGGGTGAGTGTGGTGTTTTTGGCAGTGTTTCATGTTGTGCTGAGTTGATGTGTTGAGTTTCCCGTGGAGTGTGAGGGGAGGTGTGTGTGTCCTGTACATCCTTGGTGGGTGTAGGGTGTTGGTGTCTGTCTTGAGGTGGTGGTAGTGAGGCAGGTTTGAGTGCTACTGCTGCTACTGCTATTGTTGATGTTGGTGATATTGTTGAGGTTATTGTTATTATCATTGTTGTTGGTGGTGCATCTTCAAAAGGGTGTGTTGGTGGTGAAGCATGTCTAGGTTGAGGTAGTAGTGATGGTTGTGGTTGTGGTCCTGGAAATTGAGATTAAGGGAGATATAAAAGACAAACAAGAGGAATCATACAAAAAGAAAAGAAGAAATTATGGCAAAAGCAAACCATACTGCAATGAAGAGGTTTTTCAATTAAATTGACAGGACGAAAATGAAGGAATTAAAGGACGTACAAGAGAAATATGATCTCTTCCTGATGATATACGAGCAAGGAGTAAAGGAATACGTTCCATTTTATAAAGTAAAAGAAAAAGGTAAAAAAAGAGTGGTTTAACGGAAAATGTGAAAGAGCTAAAATGAGATGAGATGAAGCATGGAGGAGAATGAAAAGAAAACCGATCCAGGAAAGGAAAGAAGAATATAAACTAGAAAGGAATGAATATGTAAGGGTAAGAAGAGAAGAAGAGAAGAGATATGAAAAAGATATAGTTGACAAATGCAAGGAAAAACAAAAGTTGTTTTATAGATTTATTAATGGAAAAATAAAACGCAAAGAAATTATAACTAGATTGAAGGAAAATAATGAAGTATATGAGGACCCGAAAGAAATGAGTGAAGTGTTAAATAAGAATTTTCAGAAAGTATTTACAACTGAATCTGACTTTAAAAAGCCACAAGGACAAGTGAGGAAAAACGAGATGTGGGAAATCAAGATAAAGGAATTGGATGAAAGAAAAGCTATAGGACCAGATGGAGTATCAGGATACATATTGAAGGAGTGTAGACAAGAAATGGCTGAACCAATTCATGATATAATTGGATGTTCTATTAAAACAGGAAAAGTCCTTAAAGAATGGAAAAGACATGATAAAATGCCTATTTACAAGAATGGAAACAAAGAAGAACCACTTCATTATAGACCAGTGTCATTGACCAGCATAGTGTGCAAGATATGTCAGGTCATCAAGAATCAATGGACTGATTACTTAGAAAGAGAAGGAATAATATCAGATAGACAATTTGGATTCAGAACAGGAAGATCGTGTGTCACCAACTTAAGTTATTATTCAAGAGTAATAGATATAACACAAGAAAAAGATGGATGGGCGGATTGCATATATTTAGACTTAAAAAAAGCATTTGATAAGGTTCTGCACAGGAGATTACTATGGAAGTTGGAACACATTGGAGGATTGAAAGGCACATTAAAGAACTGGATGGAACACTACCTGAAACGAAGGGAAATGAGAACAGTAGTAAAGGATGAAAAATCTGAATGGAGAGAAGTGAACAGTGGAGTACCACAGGGATCAGTTTTGGCGCCAATAATGTTTTTAATATAGGTAAATGACATGACAGGAGTAAGCAGTTACGTAAGTCTATTTGCAGATGATGCAAAATTACTAAAAAAAGATAGGAAACCACAAGGTTTGTGAGGAGCTACAGAATGATATAAACAAGATATATGAATGAAGCAAGACATGGGAAATGGAATTTAATGAAAAAAAATGCCATGAATTGGAAATGGGAAAAAGTGCAATGAGACCCTCATGGACGTATAAGTTAGGGGAAAATATTAGATCAATAGCAAAAGAAGAGAAAGATTTGGGAGTGGTAATACAGGACAATTTATCACCAGAGAAACATATAAATAGAATATTTGGTGACACTTGCATGATGCTAAGGAATATACGAATGGCTTTTCATTTCCTAGATAAAGATATGATGAGAAAAATTATGTATCATTCTATCTATAAATAATATTAATAATCCCTCTGTATTAGGAGCCGAGAGAAAGTCGATGTATATCCCACACCTGGCCATCTTTATCCCAGGAGATGGCGACCCTCCAATTATCAGCTTATAGGTTCACCTTTCCAAAACTCCCTAGGGTCAGTTTCAGCCTAAGGTCATTTCCTGTTACCTTTCTCACGAGGGCTGACCTCAAGCAGTCACCCCGGGGGGAGACCCCTTCATCCCCTTGACCCAGCCAGGCTCTCACACACATCAGTTCACTTCAAGCAGTCAGCCAGGGAAGAGGTCCATCATCCCTCTACCCTGGCTACTCGACATATATCAGATCATCTTCAGACTCAGACGAGACAAGTCGCCATCATTGCCTGTATTGGAGTAATACCGGATCAAAACGATTCTAAAATACTGGTGGCAGCGGTGGGATGATGTCATTCTAAGCGAAATAAAAGAATCCAAGTCTTCCCAGATCAAGAGCTCGCCATCACCGAGCGCCATCATCGCGTGCCCACCCGCCCCTGGCATTCTTCGTCTGCGTTCCTGAAATTACGACCCTTCGTCGCCCCCTTCTGCAGTAGTCTCCGCTCAAGTGAGTCTACCGGAGTGAGTACCATTGCCTGTTCCTGCCCGTCTCGACGTCCACATAATCAAGTCCACCTCCATCTTCGTCCTGCCCTTCGTCCACCTTCAATTCGGACTCTGCTGTCCGCTCGCTTTCGCCCGGAGTTTCTCACCATCTATATGTCAGCCGGCGTCCTCATGACCTCACCACCACCATCGAAACTGGTGGGACAGGACCACACTCTCAGAGTGGATCATCGGGAACCCCCTCTCCCTCAAAATGCATCGTCTACATCAAATAACCAGTCCGAGTGGAGGCCCCTCATCCCTCCACTCGGGGCTGTATCCTCATCAGGCAGTCATCAAGTGGAAGTCCTTCCCCCTGCCTCCTCATCACTCTCTTCAGGCAGTCATCAAGTGGAAGTCCTTCCCCCTGCCTCCTCATCAGTCTCTTCAGGCAGTCATCAAGTGGAAGTCCTTTCCCCCTGCCTCCTCATCAGTCTCTTCAGGCAGTCATCAAGTGGAAGTCCTTCCCCCTGCCTCCTCATCAAGTTTGAGTTCAAATCAAGCTAGCTAGAGTAGAAGCGGTCATGCCACTACTCGTGTTGCCTTCAGGGAGCCAGCTCAAGTGGGACACTCATCTTCCACTCCAGCTGATTCCTCCACAATATCGTGTGGATCACAACTCAAATCATCACGGATCATCATCACCCTCTCCCTCCTTGGCTGAACGTGTCATCTCTCAGACACCTTCCTCAACGGACGTGATCTCCAATATATCTCCAGCCTCCACATCAAGCTCATCTTCACGAAATTAGGTATTTCTTAATCCCTCATTCCCAGGGAAGCGCTGTCATCCGCTCCCATTTCTATGTACCTTCTATTTAAAATTCGTGTAAATAGATCTTGCTATTCAGCTGTATCATGTATTCATCATATCTATTTAAGTTCGTGTAAATTGTTCATATCCAACTGTCATTTTCTACATGTATATATATGTATATTTCCTGTGTCATTATATATATATATATATATATATATATATATATATATATATATATATATATATATATATATATATATATATATATGTGTATATTTCCTGTGTCATTTTATATATATATATATATATATATATATATATATATATATATATATATATATATTCTGTATATTCTGTATATTCATATTCAATTCTATGTATTCTTATTCATGTGTTGTTTTTGCATTGTATAATTTCAAACAACTTCATTTTCATCATTCCCCCTCTGTCTTATCTTAACATACGAGGACGTATGTTTCCAAGGGGAGAAGCATTGTATCATTCTATCTATAAATAATATTCATAATCCCTCTGTATTAGGAGCCGAGAGAAAGTTGATGTATATCCCACACCTGGCCATCTTTATCCCAGGAGATGGCGACCCTCCAATTATCAGCTTATAGGTTCACCTTTCCAAAACTCCCTAGGGTCAGTTTCAGCCTAAGGTCATTTCCTGTTACCTTTCTCACGAGGGCTGACCTCAAGCAGTCACCCCGGGGGGAGACACCTTCATCCCCTTGACCCAGCCAGGCTCTCACACACATCAGTTCACTTCAAGCAGTCAGCCAGGGAAGAGGTCCATCATCCCTCTACCCTGGCTACTCGACATATATCAGATCATCTTCAGACTCAGACGAGACAAGTCGCATTCAGTCTTTCCAGTCACGACAATTCAACTCTACCTCTCTCGGCTTCCCAGATCAATTCAATCTGTATCAAGAAATAAGATCTAAGGAAAAACTCAACTGTGTCTTACCATCATTGCCTGTATTGGAGTAATACCGGATCAAAACGATTCTAAAATAATTATAACTACAATGATCAGACCAAAACTGGAAGTAATATGGTCCCCGAACAAGAAAAAGCATGTGTTGAAATTAGAAAGAATACAGAGAATTGCAACTAAGATGGTGCCAGAATTGGAAGACCTACCATATGAGGAAAGATTAAAAGAAATGCACTTAACAACATTGAAAGAAAGAAGAGAAAGAGGTGACTTAATCACAATATATAAATTGATGAACAACCTGGAGGAAACAGATAGAAAAGACCTAATATTAAGAAGAAAAGGAGAGGCTAAAAATTTGAGGACACAAGAAAATACTGCATAAAGGAATTTGTTTGAAAGATACAAAAAAAAGTCCAGTTTTCCCAAAAGAAGTATAGATACTTGGAATGAACTGAAGGAAGAGGTGATAATGGCAAAGAATGTACATCAACTGAAGGAAAAACTAGACAAATATAAATACGGAGACAGGACCACACCAGTGTAGCTAAGGCCGTATACTACAACTAGATAAATACACACACACACACACACATACACACCATACCATACCATACCTGTCTGTACCACCTCCTCCACATCACAGCTCATGTAAGCTTCTGAGGCCTTCCTGCTGTGCTTCCTGGAGGTGGAAGCTGTGGTAGTGGCTGCGGTGGTAGACTGTGTGGCGGTCAGGTGTGAAAGGAGACCACTATGTGTGATTGCTTCCTGTAGGGATGAGATGGAGTGTGTGGGGAGTGGAAGGTGTGAAGGGAAAATGTAGTGCTGGTGTTATAAGGAGACAAGACGAGATAAGATGAGATGGGATGAAATGCATACAGTCATCCGTTAATATTCACGGATTTTATTATTATTAGTTAGAATGTGTTTTGGTTATTCGTGAGTTTTCTTGTGCTAGTTTTAACCTTTTTTAACAGCTTTTATGGTAGTTGTAATGTTTTTATAGATACACAAAGTTTTTATTTAGCTCCTAAGTAATAATTTTGGGTATTCGTCGATTTTCCTGTGCCTGTATTGTGCAAGTCTTAACCTTTTTTTAACATCTTTTGTGCCAATTGTTTTTATAGATACACAAAAGGAAATAGAGGGTCTAGGAGTATTATTAAGGGGGGGAAGCACATATTAACAGATTTATAACATTAGCCGGAATATTCTAATAACCAAAGTGAATGTTAATGGATGACTGTAGGTAACCTTATTCTCTCTCTCTCTCTCTCTCATTTAAACATTGATTTAAATAAGTTAATTTTTTTAAATGTACTATTTCAAAAGCCTTGCGTACAGCAATATGAATTAAATATTTGCAAATACATATCCAATATACAATGATAAATATCTTGTGCCACAACATACACTTATACTAAATATACTCTCTCTCTCTGTGTATAAAGAATTAGTTTGTAGCTTCACGCATCCTACCTCTTGTTGATCAAGGTTGACATCTACATCAGTGTGAGTGCTGGAGTACTTCCTCCCACGGTCGCAAGAGCAGATGGAGGTGTTGCTTGACTGTATACACACGCCCATGGGGAGTGTGGTGAAGGGCAGGGAAGGGGAAGGGAAGGGAAGGGAAGGGAAGGGAAGGGAAGGGAAGGGAAGGGAAGGGGAGGAATGGGATAAAGAAAGGTAAAGATGAATGCTTATACAGTGGTGATGTATTTGTTTTTTAATGCTTTCTCATACATTTTCTAAGGTTGCATGTTTGGGTATCATACAAATGACCTTTTTCCCATTGGTTATATATATCAAACAGCATGACTTTTTGTGTATCAAGTCAATTCTCACACTATTGTTGAGCCTAATGTAGTTGTGTTGGGGTAGCTTGACATCTTACTGCAGGTATATTATTATTATTGCAGCTGTAACACTGATAGCTATACCCAGCGTGTTAATAACTTTGAGGTGATGTGAACATTCTTTATCAATGTTGAGTAAAAAGTGTCTCTTCTTCACCATCAAACTTTAAATAAATCTGTGTTGCCATGAAAGAAAATGTATAAAACAAAAGAACCAACTGTCTTATTTGGATCCAGAGTGACACCAATCTTTCAACTGCAGTATCAAGGAAGTTATCTGTAGTCTTAAATTGCTATACATTACACTTGGATACAGTCAAATAGTTCTCTGTAGTTTTACTTTAAGATACTCCTCGGTACACAGTGAAGAAGTAGAAGAAGGAAGGAAGTATTATTATTATTACTCACCTTTGACTCTTCCTTACTTGACTCTCCTTTCCATCCTTCAGGTTCCAATCTGATCACCTGTAAAGGAAATAATGAAGCGGGTAATTGTTTTTTTTACCCTACCTACCGCTAGCATTTGGAAATAATAATAATAATAATAATAATAATAATAATAATAATAATAAAAAGCTAGCATGTGGACTTAACTTTTGGAGCAAACTATTATATGCAAAATAATAATAATAATAACAACTATAATTTGCAAACAATTCACAAGTAAAAAGAAGACTTAAGTGTACAAATTTTGAGTGTTGTAGCTGTGATAAAAAAACTTCATGTACAAAATAAATTACCTTGGCCTTCCTATACATTCTAGGTGTATCAGTTTGTTAATTAATCAAAACCACAGCCGTATTTCACACACACACACACGGTCCGCTAGCGTAGTGGTTAGCGCACTTGGCTCACAACCGAGGTGGCCAGGGTTCGATCCCCTGGGCAGATGGAGATTATTTGGGTGTGTCTCCTTTCACATGTAGCCCCTGTTCACCTAGCAGTGAGTAGGTACGGGATGTAAACCAAGGAGTTGTGACCTCGTTCACCCGGTGTGTTGTGTGTGAGTGGTCTCGGTCTAACCCAAAGATTGGTCAATATGAGCTCTGAGCTCTTTCCATAGGGGGACAGCCGGCTGTCTCGAGAGAGACCAGAAGCAGACTGTACAGTGATTACACACACACACACACACACACACACACACACACACACACACACACACACACACACACACAAAGAGGTATAGATACTTGGAATGGACTGAAGGAAGAAGTGATAATGGTAAAGAATGAACATCAACTGAAGGAAAAACTAGACAAATATAGATACAGAGACAGGACCATACGAGTGCAGCTCAGGCCCTGTATACTACAACTAGGTCAATACACACATTTATCATCAACCTACCACCATACAACACACACACACACACACGAAAAGGTTACTAGGAGTGAGGATAAGTCAGAGATTTTACAAGTGGCTGTGACAAGTGCTAATGGTAAAACTGTAAACTATGTAGGAGTGTATGTGCCCCAAAAGACAAATGTTTGGGAAAGAGAGGAGCATGAAGATATGTTGGTGGACGTGTTAAGGGGACTCGAAAAAATTGTGGAGGATAGCAATGAAGTGGTTATCGCTGGGGATTTTAATTGTAAGGATGTGAACTGGGAGGTGATGACTGCCAGTGGAGGAGAAAACTCTTGGAGTAATAGACTTCTAAATTGGGCGGTGGAAAACTTGTTGACACAATGGGTGGACTGTGATACCAGATTTAGTGGAGGTGATATACCATCTAGGCTTGATTTGGTGTTCACCAAGGATAGGGAGAGTATTGAGGACTTGCAATGTGAAAGCCCCCTGGGAAAAAGTGACCATGTGCTGATAAATTTTGAGATGAGAAATGAAAATGAGATCATAAATGAGGAGTATAAGGAGAAGAGATTTAAATATGGGAGAGCTGATTTTAAGAAATTAAAAGACTTCTTTGTTGAGGTGGAATGGAAGGACTTTGAGCAGGCTGAGAATGTTCAAGAGAAATGGAATGAATTTTTGAAGATTTACAATATTGCAGTGGAGAAATTTATACCTAGAGGAAAACCAGGAGGTAGAAAAGGGAAAGAATGGTTCAATGCAAAATGTAAAAGTGCAAGAAATGACAAGAAAAATGCTTGGAATAGATGGAAGAAGAGGAAAACTGAAAACAGATGGGACGAGTACATTAAAGCTAGGAACGAATATGTCGAGATAATAAGAATGGAGAGAAGAAAATATGAAAGAGATGTAATAGACAAGTGTATAGATGAACCCAAGCTGTTTTACAAACACATCAATGGGAAGATGAAACAGAAGGAAGGGATAACAAAGCTGAAAGTGGAAGAAACAGTCTACGAAGAGGCTCAGGATATGGCGGAGGTGATGAATGAACGCTTTAGATCAGTGTTCACTGTGGAGAGAGAGTTCGAGCCTGTAGAGGAAGTCTTCAAAGGGACCTCGATGAAAAATGTCTCTGTTACAAATGAGGAAATATTTAAGATGATGAAGGAGCTGGATGTCAATAAATCAATGGGACCAGATGGAGTATCAAACTGGATTTTGAAGGAATGCTGTGAGCAATTGGCTGGGAAAATTCATAGTGTGGTGGTAACATCATTGACGCAGGGAAGAGTGCCTAAGGACTGGAAAAGGGCAAATATCACACCGATATTTAAAGGGGGAAATAAGGAAAACTCGCTAAACTATAGACCAGTGTCCTTCACCAGCGTTGTGGGGAAGATGTGTGAGAGAGTGATTAAGGAGAGATGGATGGAGCACTTGGAGAGGCATAAAGTATTAACAAATTGCCAGTTTGGATTTAGAAAGGGGAGATCATGCTCCACAAATTTGTTATCTTTTTACTCAAAAGTGATTGATGTTATTCAAGAAAGGGATGGATGGGTGGACGGTGTATACCTGGATTTAAAGAAGGCTTTTGATAAAGTACCGCATCGAAGATTAATATGGAAAATTGAAAAGTACGGAGGAATTGGAGGAAAAATACTGGAGTGGATGGAGGATTATCTTCATGATAGAGAAATGAGAACAGTAATACGTGACCAGTGTTCGTCTTGGCTCAAGGTAACCAGTGGTGTCCCACAGGGATCTGTGTTGGGACCATTAATGTTTGTGATTTACGTTAATGACTTGAGTGATGAAGTTGACAGTTACATAAACCTGTTTGCGGATGATGCAAAATTAATGAGGAAAGTTGAAAATGTAAATGACTGTATGATGCTACAAAATGACTTAAACAAGATCAATAGTTGGAGTAAATCATGGCAAATGGAATTTAACTTGAGTAAATGCAAGGTGATGGAGTTTGGTAAGAGCCAAAAGAGAGTGCGATATGATTATGAGATAAATGGTGTCAGGTTGGAGAAATTAAAAGAAGAAGTGGATTTGGGAGTGACTGTTACAGAGGATTTGACTCCAGACAAACATATTGACAAAATTGCTGGTGGGATGATGAATTTATTAAAAAGGATGAGAGTGGCCTTTTCGTATCTGGATGAAAGGATGATAAAGAAGATTTTGACTTCTGTGGTATGACCGAGGTTGGAATATGCGGCAGTCGTGTGGTCTCCCCATAAAAAGAAAAATATTGCAAGGTTAGAAAGAGTTCAGAGAGCAGTTACGAAGATGGTTCCCGAGATGAGTACTTTGACCTATGAAGAGAGACTGAAAAGATTAGAAATCACTACACTCGAGGAGACAAGGGAAAGAGGTGATTTGATAAATGTCTATAGAATGGCGAATGGTATGGAGGACATGGATAGGGAAGACTTTTTACCCTTGGATACACGGAATACAAGAGGACATGGTTTAAAGTTGAAAAACGAAAACTGTAGAAGGGACATCAAGAAATATAGTTTTCCTCATAGAGTTGTAGATAAATGGAACGAACTGGGCGAGGAAGTTGTGAAGGCTGGGACTGTGCATACTTTTAAGAAGAAACTAGATAAAGGATTCAGAGACGGGATACCATGAGATTACTCCCCTCCCGTAAACCACAACTAGGTAAATACAACTAGGTAAATACACACACACACACGTACTGTCAACTTTGGCCCATACAAGAGAGCACATAGTTTCTCCAGCATGGTGTGCGGTGAGAACTCAAAGAACACAGTCCGGGAGAGTAGAGAGCGGGTCTCCTTGCTGAGTGGTGTGGAGAACAGGGCCTCCACCCCCTCCATGTTGCTGTACACCACTTCAAGGGTGTATGAGTGGACTCTGCGGGTCAAGGTGACGCCTTCCACACCCTCAGAATCAATGCAGATGCACTCCCACTAACAAAGAAAGAGAGTTAGAGATAACGAGATATAGATAGAATGAATAAATAAATAAACAGATAAAGGACAAAGAATAAACAGAGAATAAATAAATCAATTCCCACGCAGTGAGAAATACACTCAAACCTTGGTTTTCGTATGCCACAGTTTTCGTACAATTCAGTTTTCAACGACTTTTTTCGAAAAAATTTTGTCCCAGTTTTCGTACAGTTGAAAATGATTCGTACCAAACTCGTCTGCCTGCCCGCGTGACTCGGCCACTCATTTCCCGGAATGGAGTGCCCACACAAAGCATCCCATGCATTCGTGACTCAGTCTGCCTTTGTTTCTCGTTGAGTGAGCATCACACCGCGTGTTCATCCAAAACATTTTGTAATAATCCATTTTGTTTGTGCTTGTTTATTGAATGCGACTGCTAAATAAGCCACCGTGGGGTCAAAGAAAGTTCTGAGTGCCAGCCCTTTGATAAAGAAGGTGAGAAACACGATAGAATTCAAGAAAGAACTCTTAGCAAAGTATGAAAGTGGCGTAGGTGTGGCCGATCTCACCAGGATGTACAGGAAGTCTGCATCAACGATCAGTTCCATCTTGGCGAAGAAAAAAGAAATCAAGGAAGCTGATGTTGTGAAAGGGGTAAATGTGCTAACGAAACAGAGATCACAAACAATCAAAGATGTTGAAAAGTTGTTGTTGGTGTGGATCAACGAGCAACAGTTAGCGGGAGATAGTGTTTTGGAGACGATAATTTGTGAAAAGGCAAGGCTGTTGTATGCGGATCTCGCAAAGAAAATGTCTGGAACGAGTGCTGCTGTTAGTGAATTTAAGGCCAGCAGAGGCTGGTTCGACAAATTCAACAAGTGAACTTGCATACTCAGTGTGGTAAGGCAACAAGAGTCTTCAATAAAGGTAAAAGTGATGTTAAATGTTCATTTATCCATTACATTAGTCATTTATATTTATTTTTCATTGTTTTCTGTATGTAAAACTTTAGTTATTCTCTATAAAATGTATTTTTTGTTAATATTTTTTGAGTGTCTGGAAGGGATTAATTGGATTTACATTATTTCTTATGGGAAATATTGCTTCAGTTTTCGTACGATTCGGTTTTCGTCAGACTTTTTCGAGCGGATTAATCACGAAAACCGAGTTTCCACTGTATATATAAAACTGTAATAAATCTATAAATTAGTAGAAAGGAGATCAATGAAGAAAAGCACAAAATTTTAACTTAGAACATATATATATATATATATATATATATATATATATATATATATATATATATAAATATATATATATATATATATATATATATATATATATAAATATATATATATATATATATATATATATATATATATATATATATATATATATATATAAATATATATATATATATATATATATATATATATATATAATATATATATATATATATATATATATATATATATATATATATATATATATATGTGTGTATATATAAAATCAAATGCTCCCTCCAATTTTGCGGTAAATTGGTCAACATTGCAGCCGCAAAATTTGAATTCACAAAATTGGAATCATTAACCTTATAGTGATTTTAGTCATATTTTTGCCCTTGTTTGTACAAATACATGTAATTATACATCCTACAACAAAGAAAAATATAAAAAACATAAAAATTATCATTATACATAAAATTTATTTAAATGACCATTTTACTGTACCACAAAATTGGAATATCGCAAAATAGGAGGAAGCATTGTAGTAATGATAACCCAACAATGCTAACACCCGCCCCCCGTCACTCCCCCTTGTGTGTATCTTGGATAACTCACCGGATCACTCCCTGTGGCCCTCCCCTCCAGCTGACACAGGATCAAGATGGACAGGCTGCCCAGGTTAAAGTCAATCCAGAACATGGGGTAATTAGGGGTCTGTGGAGGGGGTAACAAGGTAATTAGTGCTCCGTGGAGGGAATAACAAGGTAATTAGTGCTCCGTGGAGGAATAACAAGGTAATTAGTGCTCCGTGGAGGGAATAACAAGGTAATTAGTGCTCCGTGGAGGGAATAACAAGGTAATTAGTGCTCCGTGGAGGGAATAACAAGGTAATTAGTACTCTGTGGAGGGATAACAAGGTAATTAGTGCTCGTGGAGGGAATAACAAGGTAATTAGTGCTCATGGAGGGATAACAAGGTAATTAGTGCTCGTGGAGGGAATAACAAGGTAATTAGTGCTCGTGGAGGGATAACAAGGTAATTAGTACTCTGTGGAGGAGATAACAAGGTAATTAGTGCTCCGTGGAGGGAATAACAAGGTAATTAGTACTCTGTTGAGGGATAACAAGGTAATTAGTACTCTGAAAGGGATTACAAGGTAATTAGTACTCTGTGGAGGGGATAACAAGGTAATTAGTGCTCTGTGGAGGGGATAACAAGGTAATTAGTGCTGTGTGGAGGGGATAACAAGGTAATTATGCTGTGGAGGTACAAGGTAATTAGTGCTGTGTGGAGGGGATAACAGGTAATAGTCTGTGGGAGGGATAAGGTAATTAGTGCTGTGTGGAGGGGATAACAAGGTAATTAGTGCTTTGTGGAGGGATAACAAGGTAATTAGTGCTGTGTGGAGGGGATAACAAGGTAATTAGTGCTGTGTGGAGGGGATAACAAGGTAATTAGTGCTGTGTGGAGGGGATAACAAGGTAATTAGTGCTGTGTGGAGGGGATAACAAGGTAATTATTGTTGTGTGGAAGGGATAACAAGGTAATTAGTGCTTTATGGAGGGATAACAAGGTAATTATTGTTGTGTGGAAGGGATAACAAGGTAATTAGTGCTTTATGGAGGGATAACAAGGTAATTAGTGCTGTGGAGCGGATAACAAGGTAATTAGTGCTGTGTGGAGGGATAACAAGGTAATTAGTGCTGTGTGGAGGGGATAACAAGGTAATTAGTGCTGTGTGGAGGGGATAACAAGGTAATTAGTGCTGTGGAGCGGATAACAAGGTAATTAGTGCTGTGTGGAGGGATAACAAGGTAATTAGTGCTGTGTGGAGGGGATAACAAGGTAATTAGTAATGCATCAAGGGAATTGGTTAATGTACTATAGTCAAACCAGCCTGTCTTGAGCTCTGGGGCGTGGCTGTGTTGTTCCCATTCCCATGTTCACTGATAACAGGCCGATGATAACCTCTCTCATAGTGTTAGGTGCTACGTTAACTAGTTTTACGTTCAATACTTTTTTTTATAATACGACTCCATGGTTTTATGAATGACTAGTGATTTGAGGGTAAGACAATGACTCTGTAAACCTTCCACTACACTTGGTTATTTCAGATCACTCGCCCGCCTTGGATGGTTCACCCGCATCGCACTCTCAAGTTCTGCACAGCCAAGCGAAAAAAAATATTCACTATGTAAACAACTTTTTCTTTGGTGATCTGACAACACCGCAGATCAGACCTGCCACACCCAAGACCTCAAGTATGGCTGGTTTGACTACAGTAAATGGTAAAATATTTATGTAAACAGAAGGATGTAAAGGGAGTGTTGAAATTAATAGAGAAAAGTACAATTGTGTTATGCATGAAATTAATACACAAGTACATTTGTGTTATGCATGAAATTAATACACAAGTACAATTGTGTTATGCATGAAATTAATACACAAAAGTACAATTGTGTTATGCATGAAATTAATACACAAAAGTACAATTGTGTTATGCATGAAATTAATAGAGAAAAGTACAATTGTGTTATGCATGAAATTAATACACAGGAAAGTACATTTGTGTTATGCATGAAATTAATACACAAAAGTACAATTGTGTTATGCATGAAATTAATACACAAAAGTACAATTGTGTTATGCATGAACAAGAGTCAGTACACCCGTGAAAACGTCCCTTGCTTGGTATTTAGTGGCAATGTAAGGAGACCAAGTTCATAACATACATGGCAAGCATTCTCACATCATTCTGGACACTCTAAACACCAGCATGTCCTCCCACATCACTTCCAGTCTGAGGACAGTATGGCAGCAATTTGGGTAGTCTTTGGCCACTCGACGGTGATATCAAATAATGAAAAATGGCCAGCGAATATTGGGGGATCGAACCCGGGACCCTAGGCTCGCCTGACCAAACGCTAGACCACTGGTGGATGGCGTCCCTTAAATTGATGGTTACGTGTATTATATTTTTATCATCACCCCTCTCTCTCTCTCTCTCTCTCTCTCTCTCTCTCTCTCTCTCTCTCTCTCTCTCTCTCTCTCTCTCTCTCTCTCTCTCTCTCTCTCTCTGTACCTTGGGCTTGCACAGTTTAAGTTTCCCGATGTAAGCAGCATGGCAGGGTATGGTGTGCACCTTTCGGAACTCACCCAGTGACTCGTTGTAGGCATTCAGGAACCTACGGCAGTGCTGGGAGGGAGGAGAACCAGGGAACAGCATTAGTACACACACACACACACACACACACACACACACACACACACACACACACACACACACACACACACACACACACTCACAGGGTCAAACTCAGTGATGGTGAGGAAGAGACACTGGATGGGACAGCCAAGATTGGGGAACCAGTGATTTATGAATCGACTCCTTTCTCTTGAGTTTGTCATTCTATATATCAGCTCCACCACACTCGCCTGGGTGTCGTAGTCCCCAACCTCATGCAGCAACCTTGGTAACTTGAGGCTGTGGGGTAGGAGGAGGAGGAGGAGGTATTGAGGTTTTAGACTCTGGGATCAGATGCTGTTTGTTAGGTACTACTGTATTTTGTTGTATAAATGTGTTATGGGAAATATTATGTGTATTCCAGGTAGTTACTGTATGTTGTTGTTGTTGTTGTTGTTGTTGTTGTTGTATAAATGTGTTGTATTAAAGTGTAGATTGCTTAGTTTAGAGATGTATGTATTTTGTTGTAGTAAAAATCACTCCATTTGTTATAGTATATGTAGAAATGACTCTTAATTAACTAAAGAATGTAGAATAATAATACATAATACACACACTGGTTAGTTAATGAATAAATAGATTGAATAAAAAAAGATGCAATAAAATGACAAAAAACAGACACTTATTGCATCCATAAAAACCTCAAAAATTACAAAAATTAAATAAAATTTAAAAAAAAACACGACACAAGTTAAACGAACAAATAAATTAAAAATTTTTAAAAAGGCGAGAAAAAAAAATTGAGAAATGATGATAAAAAAAAGTCCATTGATTCATTCTCTAAAAATAAATAAAAACATTCTACAAAAAAAAGAAAAAAAAGTGAGAAATAACAACCATGAAATAAAGGTCCATTCTCTCTCTCTCTCTCTCTCTCTCTCTCTCTCTCTCTCTCTCTCTCTCTCTCTCTCTCTCTCTCTCTCTCTCTCTCTCTCTGAAAAAAAAATCTCCCACACACACCCACAATCCCTTCCATTCCTTACACCATTAAACGACACTTCCGCCTGAGCACCGCCTTTCCCGCTGAGTTGAGTTGGATCATCATTTCATTGAGGTCTTTGAGCAGCATGCGGCGGAGGAACAGGCTCTGGGAAGGCTCCAACACCGACCTCAACTGTGACTCCCCCACCAGGCAGGACAACCTCACCATAGCCTCTCGGGAGTGTTCTAAGAGTATCTGTGCAGGAGGAGGAGGAGGGTGAGATGTGTGTGTGGGTAATGTATGTATGTGTGTGTGTGTGTGTGTGTGTGTGTGTGTGTGTGTGTGTGTGTGTGTGTGTGTGTGTGTGTGTGTGTGTGTGTGTGATAATAATAATAATAATAGACGGTTTATAAGGAAATGCAGCCATAAGCTGAAAATATACATTTTAAAATTGCTTAATTCTAAATGTGAGGAATGGAAGACTTTGTTGTGTGTGTGTGTGTGTGTGTGTGTGTGTGTGTGTGTGTGTGTGTGTGTGTGTGTGTTGTGTGTGTGTGTGTGTGTGTGTGTGCTTGTGTGTGTGTGTGCTTGTGTGTGTGTGTGTGTGCTTGTGTGTGTGTGTGTGTGTGTGTGTGTGTGTGTGTGTGTGTGTGTGTGTGTGTGTGTGTGTGTGTGTGTGTGTGTGTGTGTGTGTGTGTGTGTGTGTGTGAGGCTTAGAACTATATAGTTAGGAGAGTGTGTTAAATTGTAGGAGGAGAGACATATGTGTGTGTGTGTGTGTGTGTGTGTGTGTGTGTGTGTGTGTGTGTGTGTGTGGTGTGTGTGTGTGTGTGTGTGTGTGTGTGTGTGTGTGTGTGTGTGTGTGTGTGTGTGTGTGTGTGTGTGTGTGTGTGTGTTAACTAATGATACTTAAAAATACAATTGAAAGTACAATATGTGAGCTTGTATATAACCAGACCAAAACACTTCCTTTCCTCCTCCTCCTCCTCCTCCTCCACATACTCACGTTAAACAGATATGTCAAGTTTCGTACATAACCCCTAGACTTGAATTTGTCTCCTTCCCGGCCCACCACACACAGAGTAGGGAACCCGCAGAGGAGAGCGTAACACTTAACTAACTGAGAGGCGATGTGATTCTTCTCCTCCTCCTCCTCCTCCAAATGCCGGGTCTTCGCATATTCCTTCACTAACTGCAAGAGGCTCTGTATCCCTGGTGATTTTGATGCTACGGCCTGAGGGAGAGGGAGAGTGTGTGAGTTAGTGAGTGAGTGAGTAACAGAGAGAGAGAGAGAGAGAGAGAGAGAGAGAGAGAGAGAGAGAGAGAGAGAGAGAGAGAGTGTGTGTGTGTGTGTGTGTGTGTGTGTGTGTGTGTGTGTGTGTGTGTGTGTGTGTGTGTGTGTGTGTGTGAGTGTGTGTGTGTGAGTGAGTGAGTGAGTGAGTGAGTGAGTGAGTGAGTGAGTGAGTGAGGGTGAGAGTCAGTGTGAGTGAGGGAAGGAAGTAAATATGTTAGGTTAGTTTAGTATGAGAGATATGATTTAGTGAAGTTTGTTTAGTATATATTTATTAATGTATTTTAGTTAACTTGATCTGGTATTTTAAATGTTTTATGAAGAGGAAGAGGAGTAGGGAAGAAAAAAGTAAGAAAGGAGAAGAGAAGTAAAAGAATGATGATTAAGAAGGTATGAAAGAGGGGAAAGGATAGGAGGACAAGACAGAAAGGATAGAATGAAAGAAAAGAAAAAAAACAATACATTATACATACAAATAAACAAACATAAAAATAATTAAATAAATCAATATAAGTTTATAAATGAAAGAAAGAAAAAAAAAATCACCTAACTCATGAACACATTAATACAAATAGACAAACATTACAAAAAAAAGTAATAAATAAAACATAAATACACTAAAAAATAAATGTATAAAATAAAAAATAAATAAATAAATAAACAAATCAAAAAAATTCCACAGGTAAACTCATTAGCACCTACTCACCTGTTCTACCTGTCGTACTAACAGCCTCCCTCCTTCAGGTAACCACGTTGGGAGCGCCTGATGGGCTTGCATGACCTCAATTATCTTGTTACTGGCAGCGGTGGGGTCATTAGGGTGAGACCAGTGTGTGAGGGCCGACAGCAGGGTGTAAGTACCTGTCTGTATCATTAGCTCCCCCTCCTCCTGACCAGTGTGGGTTTGAAGGGCTGCATCGTTAACCTGTAAGCAGGGAGGAAGGGGATAGGTGTGTAGGGTAAGTTAATCAGGTAAGTCAATCAAAAGGTAAAGTTATCTAATGAATAAGTTAATCAAAAGGTAAGTCAATCAGCCAAGTTAGTCAGTCAGTCAGCCAGACAAGTCAGTGATTCAGGGTAAATCTGCATAACTACTGCTCGGACGATATCGATATAAATATGAAGTGGTACATACTGTACATAGTGTACTCAACACATCTGTCAAGGTTTCAGGCGGTGCTCGTCATTATAAGCAAATATAGGCCATATATGGCAATCAGGGAAAAAAATCTAGGGTGAAATGCCTAACTTTTGGGTAATGATATATAAAACGAAGTGCTTAGAGATACGGCAGTCGTACCGCGTTGTCATCCGCTATTCCTACGGCCTGTGCCTTATTATTTACCTGGTAAAGAATTTTTCAAGTTATGTTAGGTTTAGTTCAGTTAGGGTCGGTTATATAACTTTTTACCCAAAAATTAGGCAACTGCCGTATCTATAAGGGAGCACTATGAGGATACGGCACTCATTAGGTTATGGTTAGATTATGTTATGTTATGTTATGTTATGTTTGGTTATGTACGGTTTGGTTCAGTTAGATAAGCTTTTTATATTTTATTACCCAAAACTTAGGCACGTCGGCTGCCGTACCTGTGACCACTGCCTATATAAAAAGCTTATGTAACCTAACCTTACCTAACCAAATCTAATCTAACCTGACCTAAAATAACCAACCTAACCTTACCTTACCTAACCTAACCTAACTTCAAAGACGTTTAGCGAGGTAAATAATGGTGATCACCGCCTGAAACCTTCACAGATGTGTTGAGTACACTATGTATAGTATGTAGGGAAAGAGAGAAAAAAGAAAGAGGTGGAGCAGTAGTTGTAAAGAAATACCTAAATATTTACTAATACATAAAACAAACAAAACAAGGTAAATATTCGTTTCCTTAACCACTCGATAGCACGCGCCATTCTGGTAAAGATGTAAAAATTTACCGAATAAAAATTGCTTTGTTATACCAAAAGCTGCAGTTAAATAAACCTAACCAAAACTAACCCAACCAAACATAAGTAAACGTAACTAAGCATAACCAAACCTAACTATAAACCTAACGTAACCTAAACAAAAAAAATCTTATTTTTTCTGTAATTCAGCGGCATAACTATTTAAGGTGATCTGAACAAGCTTCTGAGATTGAGTTTGCAGTGCATTATAAAGGTAAGGAGATATATCAAGTGGTTAACGAACCGAATATTAACCCAAAACAATAGTAAATAATTCAACAAAACAAAACACAAACAAACATTATAAAAAAAAATAGCAGAATATCATGTTAGCTAACTTTGCAATACATAAAACCCACAAATATACATTATGTCGTGTATTTAAAGTGTTGGTTGTGTGTTGTAATGACTCCTGGTGTTGTGTGGTGTTATATATTACCTGTGCAGCCTCCATGGTAGTGTTATATGACGGAAATTAAATAAAAATATAATAATTCGACGCCTCCTTCTCGCCCACCATTACGATCTGAAACGTATGTTTTGAGCGGGAAAGTTATTGTTTTTATCGAGATTGTTTTATTGTGTCTATTTCATCTTTGTTTTTTATTATTTAGTTGTTATTTTGTATGATATTTATTAATATCATGTTTTGTTTAGGTGAGTAATAGTGTAAATGTTGAGTTATAGGAATTATACTATTGTTACGGCACACCCCCCTTTTTCACTTCCTTCCAAGGCAGGGTGTCGCAAAACACGTTACCTCTCCTTACCTGAGGTAACGCCCTCTTGGGAATCGTGTAGCGGGAGTTGGCGGGACGGGAAAAGGGGTTTTAAACAAATCACACACAGACAACAACACTTCTTTCCTGGTATATTTACAAACAGCACGCTTACAGGGTACAGCACAATAGTACAGCCTCAGGGCACAGAGTTCCCCACAAGAGGTTCACCCAGAACACACAGCCTCCACAAGTCCACACACAGCAGCCTCCACACAGCCATGCACTCCCTTAGTGAGGGCAGAGACCTAAGGAAGCCAGAGCGCCATTTCTCCGGCCACCCTGTCCACTTCCCTCCAAGGTCCTGCCCTTCACTCGCCCAGGATCGGCCTTGCACCGCTGTGTCCCTCTGTCTCTGTTGTCTCTCTCACTCCTCGCCTCCTTCTCTTCCAACAACCAGCCACATCTCCCAAACACACCCCACCACAACTGCGTATCGCCGAAAACACAGATACGTAGGTCACCGTATCTTGACACCTGTCAACCCTCACTAGGCCCCTACATCCCCAGGGAGGCCTGAGTGACTCACCGCTCCCTGCCTCCACACAACTACACTTACAATAACACTATTTACACAACACTATTTACATGCTAAATGCGTCGCCGCAACACTATTTTAAAGATTTATTATATGGTGATCTGTAATTTTTATTTGTTTTGATTGCTTTTGTTTTTTATATGATTTTAATATCAACATAATTATCTTTTAATAGAATAAGAATTGACTTATGTAATCATAATTTAATCAAATATCTAAGGTTTAAATAATTTATTTTGACTTTCCTTCCATTATTTACTTCGGTGATGATTTAATATTGATTTTTATGTAATAAACTTAAACTCAAGTTATAATATAATAAATACTGATTTTCGAGACTCTAATACCCAAGACAAAAATGCGAATCGCGATGTGCACGTTTTGGGAGAAACTCGCAAGCGTATCCAAGATAGGGGGGGGGGAGAGAGAGAGAGAGAGAGAGAGAGAGAGAGAGAGAGAGAGAGAGAGAGAGAGAGAGAGAGAGAGAGAGAGAGACAGACAGACAGACAGAGAGAGAGAGAGAGAAAGAGAGAGAGAGAGAGAGAGAGAGAGAGAGAGAGAGAGAGAGAGAGAGAGAGAGAGAGAGAGAAAGAGAGAGAGAGAGAAGGAGAAACCCCCCCCCTCCTCTCTCCCTCAACCCACTCCCAACAAACGAAAAAAAGGCAACATTATTATTATTATTATTAGTAGTAGTAGTAGTAGTAGTAGTAGTAGTCAATTAATCAATCAATCAATAGTAGTAGTAGTAGTAGTAGTAGTAGTAGTAGTAGTAGTAGTAGTAGTAATAGTAGGACGCCTGACTTCTGATCTTTCACTAGTTTCTGATTGGGGCAGAGCAAACCTAGTTTTGTTCAATGCTTCAAAAACTCAATCTCTACAACTATCTACTCGACATAACCTTCCAGATAACTATCCCCTCTTCTTCAATGACACTCAACTTCCCCTCTCCTCCACATTAAACACACTCGGTCTATCCTTTACTAAACATCTAAATTGGCAATTTCATGTCTCTACTCCTGCTAAATCAGCTTCCAAGAAGTTAGGTATCCTATGGCGTCTGCGTCCATTTTTCTCTCCCTCTCAGCTGCTTGCTCTGTACAGGGGCCTTATCCGCCCATGTATGGAGTATGGTTCACATGTCTGGGGGGGGCTCAACTCATACAGCAACAGAAGCTGAAAATTTCAACCACTTTTTTGCAAACATAGGAAGTAAAGCTTTTGAGGAATCAGAGAAAAAACATTGTAGAAGAGAGTAATGTAAATCTTTGCCATGTATGCAAACATTATTGTAACATGTTTCGTCCTCAACCTGTAGACAGTAATGCAATTATTCTTACCATCAAACAACTTAAGGAATCTAACTCATATGGTTCTGATGAATTATCACTAAAATGTATAAAGGATGCTCTTCCTGCAATAATAGCCTACCTTACCTGTATCATCAACACATCTATCATAACAGGCACCTTTCCAGCTGCATGAAAGCATGCTATTGTCACACCATTATTTAAAAAAGGAGATCCTGAAGTAAACAACAACTATAGAACAATTCCTCTGCTCCCGGTGGCCTCCAAAATATCAGAAAAGATAGTTGCTAATGAATTACTCCAATATATTGAATACAACTCTCTCTTTAGCAACACTCAGCATGGCTTCAGGCCTAACCTATCTACTGAAACAGCACTACTAAAAGTTTCAAAGAAAATTTATGACACCATGGATAAAAGAGAAATATGTCTTAACTTTATGTGATCTTTCTAAAGCGTTTGATAGTGTCAGTAACAATATTCTACTAAATAAATGTAAAAAATTAGGAATTGATAATTTTTGGTTTAAGAGTTATTTATGTAATAGGACTCAGTCTGTGCGTATTAAGAACACAGTGTCTTCTTCACTACCAGTCTCTTTTGGAGTACCGCACGGTTCTGTACTAAGACCAATTTTATTCAATATTTATGTAAATGACCTCTCAGAAAAAGTTAACGATTGTTTTCTCATCCAATATGCAGACGATACACAATACATTCAAACTGGTCATCCAGAAAACTTGCCTGAACTAATACACAGATCAGAAAACACTAGTAAACATCAAATACTACTTTAATATGAACTGTCTATTGTTAAACTAAAAAAAAACACACTGTATCTTCATAGGCACTAGAGCTCAAATAGCAAAATTACCAAATGACATCAAGATTAACGTAGATAATACCACTATTCAGCCAAGTTTAAGTGTCAAAACCTATATATGACTACATTTTGATGGACACATGCTCTTTGATGTCCACATAACTGAGATTAGTAGAAAGTTTTCCGGCACACTCATGTATATCAACCGTATTCAAGATTCACTCAGCAAAGACGCACGACTTGTAGCTGTTCAAACTCTTGCCTTAAGTCACATTGAATATGCAATGAGTGTTTGGGACACTACCAATATTACACAACTAACACGTGTCCAAAAGCTACAGAACTTTGCTGCAAAAGTTGCCATTGGTGGATTATCAAAATTTGACCATGCATCCCCACTCTTAATTGAATTACAGTGGCTTCCAATTCAAAAGAAATATGTAAGTTTAGTCCCTATGCTAGACCTACCCTTCCTGTTACTCGTTCACGTATTGGTGTGCCTCCTAAGTATTGCCCTACCTACATCTCGTACATGGTTCGGGTGTTACCTACTTTTGACCTTTCATCACCTGACCAGTTATGCTCCGATCTTGTCTCTGCCACTCATGATTTTCACAGGCTATATGTCTCCCGGCCACACCTACAACATCGCCGTGCTGCCCATCCCTGGACACTTGACGCACGTATTCAAGAGGCGAGGGAAGAGGCTGAACGTGATGGTTCATTGTTTCAAGCCAACCCAACTCCTGATCTGCTTCATCGTTATCAGACATCTAGGGATGCTTTAGTCGCATTGCAGGAGTGTGCACTTACTACGTCTTGGCAGCGTTTCACAGACAGCATTAACCAGCACACGAGTGTAACTACCCGTAAACACCCGCCACTGCCCGACATCACACTCCCGACGCCTACGCCCAACAACTTGTTAATACTTGGTCGGAACAGTCTTCCCATCCACATAAAAGATGCACTTTCTAGAATTAGTTTGTGGTGAGTTTATTAGATAGAGAAACCATATCATAGGAGGCTGTTATGATAGGTACTTTACACGCCCTGCCACATAATGTGAATTCATGATGTCAAACCACTTATCTACAAGTCTGATCAATGTTGCTGTTTCACACCAGTTACTTGAAGAAAGTACCTCTCTTTCTCTTCCTATATACTCTAAAGCTTTAGATACACTTTCTGAGAGTAATTGAGTGGCAGTTTTCACTCTCTGCCTGTCTGCACCTTTCACAAGGAGAGAAGAATCAGAAATATTTTTGGTTAACTTGAAATCTCCACTCTGATATTTTACAACTTCCATTAAAGGATTAGCACTATAGTCAGACTCCCCTTAAAATGTGGTTGGCGAGCGATAGGGGATAGGGATGACAGGTGGGATGGCTAAATATTGGATTATTCCAAGGGTGGGGGGCAAGGAGCTGCCTCGTGTAGGTCATTAACTGGCCTCTTGCAGTCTCATCATTTCTTATGTTCTTATGTTCTTATGTTCTTATGTGTCGCTGACGCATAGTTTACCAGAGGAGATAAATGTGAATATTACGGCTTTCATCCTGTATGTTAATTGTAATTTAGATTTTGAGATATTCTTTAATATTTTTTTTATTCTGTTTAGCATAAAATTAAATATATTGTATAAAGTAATAAGAATTAGTGCGACCAAACGGCGAAGGAAAAGGCAGTGTAGGCTAGAGTTATTTACCATTCTATGATTGTATATACAAACAAAATATCAGTGTTAGTGTTAAAACACAGATATCATGACAATTGTGTAGCCTATACTATCTTATCTGTGCTATACTAACTTTCCAATATTATAAAGTAAATAACGTTTACCAGTATATATCTTTATCTCTGTCATTGGAGCATAGGTTATAACAAAACTAATAATAGGCTATAACTTCAGAATGAGCAAATTGTCACAAGGCAGGGTGTCGCCAAACACGTTACCTCTCCTTTACCTGAGGTAACGCCCTCCTGGGAATCGTGTAGCGGGGGTTGGCGGGACGGGAAAAGGGGGTCTTTAACACAAATCACACACAGACAACACTTCTCCTTTCCTTGTATATTTACAAACAACACGCTTACAGGGTACAGCATAATAGTACAGACTTAGGGCACAAAGTTCCCCACAAGAGGTTCACCCAGAACACACAGCCTCCACAAGTCCACACACAGCAGCCTCCACACAGCCATGCTGGCCACCCACCCCCCTCGCGAAGGCGAAACCTAAGGAAGCAAGGGCGCCATTTCTCCGGCCACCCTCTCCACTTCCCTCCAAGGTACCACGCCCTTCACGCGTCCAGGAGTCAGGCAACAACCTCCACACAGCCAATCAGCCACTCCCTTAGTGAGGGCAGGGACCTAAGGAAGCCAGGGTGCCATTTCTCCGGCCACCCTGTCCGCTTCCCTCCAAGGTCCTGCCCTCCACTCGCCCAGGAGTCAGCCTTGCACCGCTGTGTCCCTCTGTCTGTTGTCTCTCTCACTCCTCGCCTCCTTCTCCTTCCAACAACCAGCCACATCTCCCAAACACACCCCACCACGACTGCGTATCGCCGAAAACACAGATACGTAGGTCACCTTATCCTGACACATGTCAACTCTCACACTCCTCTACATCCCCAGGGAGGCCTGAGTGACCCACCGCTCCCTGCCTCCACACTACTACACTTACAATAACTCTATTTACACAACACTATTTACATGCTAAATGCGTCGCCGCAACAATATAAAAGTCAACTGCCTGCAAATAGATTTCAGAACTGCTGACTGGATCACGAAAGATGCAATTGCTATATAAAGGTTTGCGAGTTAGAAAGAATTTTGAACTATTTTTGTGTACCTTTTTTTTTCTCTCTCTTTCGTGTGTGTGTGTGTGTGTGTGTTAATTTACATTAATAGAAATATCATTGATTTGTTGGGCGTGTCGACCGAAAAGTGATTGCGTACACACACACACACACACACACACACACACACACACACACACACACATATGCAACAAAGAGAGAGAGAGAGAGAGAGAGAGAGAGAGAGAGAGAGAGAGAGAGAGAGAGAGAGAGAGAGAGAGAGAGAGAGAGAGCAATAAAAACGTGGACTGTAATTACACAAATCTGAATATGTGTGTGTGTTTTCATCAGTCACTAACAAGGCTCCGGGTCAGTGAGTAACCAGTTCTGTTCTCCCTTAACTACTATCCTTTCTCTTATTCGAATAGTTAATGTAGAGTAGTTATATCAAACAGCCTTCGCAGGGACCCTAGGGTCTGTTGCTGTTTGGGTTCCCTTATATTCCCGGTAAATTTGCATAACTACTGCTCGGATGATATCGATATAAATATGAAGTGGTACATGCTATACATAGTGTACTCACCACATCTGTGAAAGTTTCAAGCGGTGCTCGTTATTATAATCAAATATAGGCCATATATGGCAATCCGGAAAAAATCTACGGTGAAATGCCTAACTTTTGAATAATAAAATATAAAAAGCTTATGTAACCGAACCGAACCAAACCTAATCTAACCATAACCTAACGTAACCTAACAATAACTTAATAAAGATGATTTGCCAGGTAAATAATGATCACCGTCTCAAACCACAGATGTGTTGAGTACACTTATGTATAGTATGTACTGTAGCGGACGGTTGTCGGCTACATAAGGATTGGAACACCCGAACTTGGCTTTTGGTAGTTTATTGGTGCAGCATTGGTTGTACACAAGTAGACAGAGAGCCTGGAGATGGTAAATGATGTGTGAGGGGAGCCACGAGGCTTGACTCCCCGACGTGAGCTGTGGTGTAAGCTAGTGGTAGACTGACGGTTGACTGACCTAGCAATGTGTTGTTGTTTTTTTTAAAGGTTGCCATCCAGCTATGGATGACGTGGGCCTTTTGCCTTAATGGGCGGCCCACAGGTAGCAATGTGTGTGTGTGGCAGCTTATATTGGCCTCGCAGACCTGGTGGCCACGTGAGGTGAAGTGACAGGTGAGGTGAGGTCAAGTTAATCTCGACCTCAGCCGCGGTCTCGAGGGAAGTAGTTATAGGCTCAGGCTGTGGGTGTGTGTGCATGTAGGTGTGTCGTGTATGTGAGTGTCACTGCTACAGTACCACTTCATATTTATATCAATATCGTCCGAGCAGTAGTTATACAGATATAACATATATTTCCTTGTAACACCTGACATGCGCATATCCTCCCCTCGCCAAGCCACGTGAAGCACTGCCGTTGTGTTGCTTCTAGTCTAGAGTGACTTACCTTTCATGGGTCCGAGTTGTTGAAAAAGAAAGGAAAGTTATTAATAGAACGTATGCATATTTATATTTTTAATTACTAACATTCAGATGACTTTTTTCTATTAATACAGTAGTACCTCGGTATACGTCCTTAATACATTCCATATCCCTGGACTTATACCAAAAAGGACGTATAACAAAAAAAAATCCCATAAGAAATAAAAGGAAAATTATTAATCCGTTCCCGTGAAAAAAAAATCCTATTGTTATTGGTATACAGTACATGTATTATATATTGATGGAGTTGTATAAATTTATTTTAAACACTCCTAAATACTAAAATACGTACTATACATAAATTAAATACAGTACAGCAGTACAAAAGAAATAAGATGAAATACTGTAATTGAAAATTTTAATTCACTTTACCTTGCTGAGAAGAGTCGAGTGCCTACTAGGATGGTGCTGAGAAGGGAGGAGGAGGAGGAGGAGGAGATGTTATTGTTATTGTTTGGAAGGAGAGTCCCTTTCCAATAAAACTTCGGGAATCTTTCTTTTGTAAGCGATTTCACCTCCTTCTCGTTAGCCGATTTTATAATGTCTTTGTTTTTTCACAATTGTAGATACCGTCGTTCTAGGGATACGGAATGTATCAGCCAAGTAACGGATACGCATGCCACCTTTATATTTTTCAACAATCTCTTTTTCACCTCTATGGTGATCCTAACCATTTTCTTTGTTGTTGGCTCTTCTCATTTGCTTTCTTAGAACTCATGGCAAATAAATTTACTAAAAATTTACGCGAAAAAACAAAATCACTTGAAAATTCACAGTTATAGCGCGGGTTGTTCACTCAATGGAAGGAATTGGTGTACTGTCGTCTGACACTCGCGCAAGTCGTATTCTAAACAAAGATCGTATACCAAGCAAAACTTTTTGAGTCCAAACAGGTCGTATACCAAGTTGGACTTATTCCAAAGCGGACGTATACCGAGGTTTCACTGTATTAAATACCGAGGTTCCACTGTATTAAAATACACTTTCTTATATTTATTTTTAACTACTAATATTCAAATACACTTTTTCTTTGATTACTTATATTCAAATACACTTTTTACACACCTTTTTTCTTTAATTACTAAGATTCCAAAACACTTTTCTTCTTAATAATCATTGCATTAATAATTGCAATTAGAAAACACTTATTAGAAAAGGTCGCTGTGCGTGCAATGCCACGAATTATGTTGGAAATACGTGCATTAAACAAGAAGAAATATAAGGAAAAGTGACGCTAAAGTTAATACCAAAAAAATAATAAATATATAAATAATGCTAGAATTAACCTGTGCTCATTGTCAGAACAAGGACGAAATATTAAGGGAAATTACACTGGAAAATTCAATAACATCATAAAAATTTAACTAAAAAATTAAATAATACAGCACATCGTTGTATATTTTTTTGTATTAATATATATTGAAATTTTATCTCCAAAGAATAATACGAAAGGATGGTGATGTGGGTTATTTGGGATTATGTCGGTCCATTGTACTTGATCTTCTCAATCCTTTGTATGAACCAGCTGTCAACTTCCCCCCCACCCCCACCCGGGCTGGAGTCAATGTCCAAGTAGATGGATTGTGCTTCCTCTTCCAAGGCAGAGTCCTACAGGAACCCACTGTGTCTCCTTGATTGTGGTTGTGGTAGTGGTTGTTTACCCTTGGCTTTACCCCTTCCTAGGCTGTTTCTCCCAGTGCTGCGGTCGGCTAAGCCTGTCAACACTCTATGCCTCTTCCTGGTGCTGTGATGCTCGGCCGTGTGGTCTGCCGGATAGGTCTTGCGTTCTACATAAAAACTGATGTCTTCTTCGTCCTCCAATGCCTTGGGTTCTGTTTCTTATACTTGTGGTGCTTGTAAGATGTTCATTTAAATGTGTGACTGAGCGGTTCGGTCGAAAAGCTTCCTCTTGTTTGTGTTCTTCCCATTACTTAACCTGCCTGGTGTTGCATCCCCAAGCTTGCGTAGTGAAGGGTAAGATGCTTGTTCCCCTTCTGTTCCTGCTCTCTTATGTGTGCAGCTTCTTCTCCTTTTATCATCTTTCCCAGGCATCCTCTTCTCTGTGTTTAGTTGGTCTTGGTTTTGATAAGGATATTCAAGCTGTTTTATGTCTGATATACCTCTGGGTCTGTTCTCCTTGGTGATGGTGATTTATACGTCCATATTTAAATCATTATATATTTTATCACTTTCATTATTAGAAACTGGATTCTTACTTGAGTCTGCATTCCTTTCTACCTGGCTGTCACTTCCTATGAGACACATTTCCTCCTCCAGTGGTGGTGGAGAACCATTATCTACTGTGTCCTCTTTACTCTCGTTGTCTTGCGTTTGTGGGTCAACTGTGACTTGTAAGAAAGGTGACATCTTGATCCTTTTTCTTATTTGCACTAATGTATTGACTTCTATGTTGTTGTCGGATGTAACCTTGACGTGTTCTTTCCGAGGCGAGGGTGAGTATGGTGTTTTTGGCAGTGTTTCATGTTGTGTTGAGTTGATGTGTTCAGTTTCCCGTGGAGTGTGAGGGGAGGTGTGTGTGTCCTGTACATCCTTGGTGGGTGTAGGGTGTTGGTGTCTGTCTTGAGGTGGTGGTGGTGAGGCAGGTTTGAGTGCTACTGCTGCTACTGCTATTGTTGATGTTGGTGATATTGTTGAGGTTATTGTTGTTATCATTGTTGTTGGTAGTGCATCTTCAAAAGGGTGTGTTGGTGGTGAAGCATGTCTAGGTTGAGGTAGTAGTGATGGTTGTGGTTGTGGTCCTGGAAATTGAGATTAAGGGAGATATAAAAGACAAACAAGAGGAATCATACAAAAAGAAAAGAAGAAATTATGGCAAAAGCAAACCATACTGCAATGAAGAGGTTTTTCAATTAAATTGACTGGACGAAAATGAAGGAATTAAAGGACGTACAAGAGAAATATGATCTCTTCCTGATGATATACGAGCAAGGAGTAAAGGAATACGTTCCATTTTATAAAGTAAAAGAAAAAGGTAAAAAAAGAGTGGTTTAACGGAAAATGTGAAAGAGCTAAAATGAGATGAGATGAAGCATGGAGGCGAATGAAAAGAAAACCGATCCAGGAAAGGAAAGAAGAATATAAACTAGAAAGGAATGAATATGTAAGGGTAAGAAGAGAAGAAGAGAAGAGATATGAAAAAGATATAGTTGACAAATGCAAGGAAAAACAAAAGTTGTTTTATAGATTTATTAATGGAAAAATAAAACGCAAAGAAATTATAACTAGATTGAAGGAAAATAATGAAGTATATGAGGACCCGAAAGAAATGAGTGAAGTGTTAAATAAGAATTTTCAGAAAGTATTTACAACTGAATCTGACTTTAAAAAGCCACAAGGACAAGTGAGGAAAAACGAGATGTGGGAAATCAAGATGAAGGAATTGGATGAAAGAAAAGCTATAGGACCAGATGGAGTATCAGGATACATATTGAAGGAGTGTAGACAAGAAATGGCTGAACCAATTCATGATATAATTGGATGTTCTATTAAAACAGGAAAAGTCCTTAAAGAATGGAAAAGACATGATAAAATGCCTATTTACAAGAATGGAAACAAAGAAGAACCACTTCATTATAGACCAGTGTCATTGAGCAGCATAGTGTGCAAGATATGTCAGGTCATCAAGAATCAATGGACTGATTACTTAGAAAGAGAAGGAATAATATCAGATAGACAATTTGGATTCAAAACAGGAAGATCGTGTGTCACCAACTTAAGTTATTATTCAAGAGTAATAGATATAACACAAGAAAGAGATGGATGGGCGGATTGCATATATTTAGACTTAAAAAAAGCATTTGATAAGGTTCTGCACAGGAGATTACTATGGAAGTTGGAACACATTGGAGGATTGAAAGGCACATTAAAGAACTGGATGGAACACTACCTGAAACGAAGGGAAATGCGAACAGTAGTAAAGGATGAAAAATCTGAATGGAGAGAAGTGAAAAGTGGAGTACCACAGGGATCAGTTTTGGCGCCAATAATGTTTTTAATATATGTAAATGACATGACAGAAGGAGTAAGCAGTTACATAAGTCTATTTGCAGATGATGCAAAATTACTAAATAAGGTAGGAAACCACAAGGATTGTGAGGAGCTACATAATGATATAAACAAGATATATGAATGGAGCAAGACATGGGAAATGGAATTTAATGAAAAAAAATGCCATGAATTGGAAATGGGAAAAAGTGCAATGAGACCCTTATGTTAAGTTAGGGGAAAACATTGTATCAATAGCAAAAAAAGAGAAAGATTTGGGAGTGGTAATACAGGACAACTTATCACCAAAGAAACATATAAATAGAATATTTGGTGACACTTTCATGATGCTAAGGAATATACGAATGGCTTTTCATTTCCTAGATAAAGATATGATGAGAAAAATTATAACTACAATGATCAGACCAAAACTGGAAGTAATATGGTCCCCGAACAAGAAAAAGCATGTGTTGAAATTAGAAAGAATACAGAGAATTGCAGCAACTAAGATGGTGCTACAAGTGTAGCATTATGAGTGTAGGTAAAGGTAATAGGTCTGTAGACTACACATTAAATGACAATACCTTAGGAAAGTCATATAGTGTGAGGGACTTAGGAGTTCAAATAAGCAGTGACTTGCGCCCCAGGGAACAGTGTATTATAGCTAGAAATAGAGCCAACAAGATAATGGGATTTATTAGTAGGTGTGTGACAAATAGGAGTTCTGAGGTCATTCTGAGGTTGTATTTAGCGCTAGTAAGACCCCACTTAGATTATGCAGCTCAGTTTTGGTCCCCTTATTATAGGAAAGATATAGGCTCCTTGGAGGCAGTCCAGAGAAGAATGACCAAGATGATTCAGGGGCTGAGAAATTTACCCTACAAAGATAGGTTAAAACGTCTTAATCTCCACTCCCTAGAGAGAAGGAGGGCAAGAGGGGATTTGATTGAGGTTTTCAAATGGGTAAAAGGAATTAATAAGGGTAACATTGATCAGGTTTTAGAATTTAGTAGTCAGGATAGAACACGTGGAAATGGGTACAAGCTAGAAAAACTTAGATTCAGGACAGACATAGGTAGATATTGGTTCACTAACAGAGTGGTGAACGATTGGAATAGGCTGGGTAGACACGTAGTAAGTGCTGAGTCAATAGATAGCTTTAAAAGACGGTTGGATCAGAGTATGGATAGGAATGACAGGTGGGATGGCTAAATATTGGATTATTCCAAGGGTGGGGGGCAAGGAGCTGCCTCGTGTAGGTCATTAACTGGCCTCTTGCAGTCTCCTCATTTCTTATGTTCTTATGTTCTTATGAGGAAAGATTAAAAGAAATGCACTTAACAACATTGAAAGAAAGAAGAGAAAGAGGTGACTTAATCACAATATATAAATTGATGAACAACCTGGAGGAAACAGATAGAAAAGACCTAATATTAAGAACAAAAGGAGAGGCTAAAAATTTGAGGACACAAGAAAATACTGCATAAAGGAATTTGTTTGAAAGATACAAAAAAAGTACAGTTTTCCCCAAAGAAGTATAGATACTTGGAATGAACTGAAGGAAGAGGTGATAATGGCAAAGAATGTACATTAACTGAAGGAAAAACTAGACAAATATAAATACGGAGACAGGACCACACCAGTGTAGCTAAGGCCGTATACTACAACTAGATAAATACACACACACACACACACATACACACCATACCATACCATACCTGTCTGTACCACCTCCTCCACATCACAGCTCATGTAAGCTTCTGAGGCCTTCCTGCTGTGCTTCCTGGAGGTGGAAGCTGTGGTAGTGGCTGCGGTGGTAGACTGTGTGGCGGTCAGGTGTGAAAGGAGACCACTATGTGTGATTGCTTCCTGTAGGGATGAGATGGAGTGTGTGGGGAGTGGAAGGTGTGAAGGGAAAATGTAGTGCTGGTGTTATAAGGAGACAAGACGAGATAAGATGAGATGGGATGAAATACATAGTCATCCGTTAATATTCACGGATTTTATTATTATTAGTTAGAATGTGTTTTGGTTATTCGTGAGTTTTCTTGTGCTAGTTTTAACCTTTTTTAACAGCTTTTATGGTAGTTGTAATGTTTTTATAGATACACAAAGTTTTTATTTAGCTCCTAAGTAATAATTTTGGGTATTCGTCGATTTTCCTGTGCCTGTATTGTGCAAGTCTTAACCTTTTTTTAACATCTTTTGTGCCAATTGTTTTTATAGATACACAAAAGGAAATAGAGGGTCTAGGAGTATTATTAAGAGGGGGGAAGCACATATTAACAGACTTATAACATTAGCCGGAATATCCTAATAACCAAAGTGAATGTTAATGGATGACTGTAGGTAACATTATTCTATCTCTCTCTCTCTCTCTCTCTATTTAAACATTGATTTAAATAAGTTAATTTTTTTAAATGTACTATTTCAAAAGCCTTGCGTCCGGCAATATGAATAAAATATTTCTAAATACATATAGAATATACAATTATAAATATCGCGTGCCACAATATACACTTATACTAAATATACTCTCTCTCTCTGTGTATAAAGAATTAGTTTGTAGCTTCACGCATCCTACCTCTTGTTGATCAAGGTTGACATCTACATCAGTGTGAGTGCTGGAGTACTTCCTCCCACGGTCGCAAGAGCAGATGGAGGTGTTGCTTGACTGTATACACACGCCCATGGGGAGTGTGGTGAAGGGCAGGGAAGGGGAAGGGAAGGGCAGGGAAGGGGTAAGGGAAGGGCAGGGAAGGGAAGGGAAGGGGAGGAATGGGATAAAGAAAGGTAAAGATGAATGCTTATACAGTGGTGATGTATTTGTTTTTTAATGCTTTCTCATACATTTTCTAAGGTTGCATGTTTGGGTATCATACAAATTACCTTTTTCCCATTGGTTATATATATCAAACAGCATGACTTTTTGTGTATCAAGTCAATTCTCACACTATTGTTGAGCCTAATGTAGTTGTGTTGGGGTAGCTTGACATCTTACTGCAGTTATATTATTATTATTGCAGCTGTAACACTGATAGCTATACCCAGCGTGTTAATAACTTTGAGGTGATGTAAACATTCTTGATCAATATTGAGTAAAAAGTGTCTAGTCTTCACCATCAAACTTTAAATAAATCTGTCTTGCCATGAAAGAAAATGTATAAAACAACAGAACCAACTGTCTTATTTGGATCCAAAGTGACACCAATCTTTCAACTGCAGTATCAAGGAAGTTATCTGTAGTCTTAAATTGCTATACATTACACTTGGATACAGTCAAATAGTTCTCTGTAGTTTTACTTTAAGATACTCCTCGGTACACAGTGAAGAAGTAGAAGAAGGAAGGAAGGATTATTATTATTACTCACCTTTGACTCTTCCTTACTTGACTCTCCTTTCCATCCTTCAGGTTCCAATCTGATCACCTGTAAAGGAAATAATGAAGCGGGTAATTGTTTTTTTTACCCTACCTACCGCTAGAATTTGGAAATAATAATAATAATAATAATAATAATAATAATAATAATAATAATAATAATAATAATAATAATAATAATAATAATAATAATAATAATAATAATAATAATAATAATAATAATAATAATAATAATAATAATAATAATAATTTGCAAACAATTCACAAGTAAGAAGAAGACTTAAGTATGAATTTTGAGTTTGTTGTAGCTGTGATAAAACAAACTTCATGCACAAAATAAATTACCTTGGCCTTCCTATACATTCTAAGTGTATTAGTTTGTTAATTAATCAAAACCACAGCCGTATTTCACACACACATACACACACACAAACATACAAAGAAGTATAGATACTTGGAATGGACTGAAGGAAGAAGTGATAATGGTAAAGAATGAACATCAACTGAAGGAAAAACTAGACAAATATAGATACATAGACAGGACCATACGAGTGTAGCTCAGGCCCTGTATACTACAATTAGGTCAATACACACATTTATCATCAACCTACCACCATACAACACACACACACACACACACACACACACACACACACACACACACACACACACACGTACCGTCAACTTAGGCCCATACAAGAGAGCACATAGTTTCTCCAGCATGGTGTGCGGTGAGAACTCAAAGAACACGGTCCGGGAGAGTAGAGAGCGGGTCTCCTTGCTGAGTGGTGTGGAGAACAGGGCCTCCACCCCCTCCATGTTGCTGTACACCACTTCAAGGGTGTACGAGTGGACTCTGCGGGTCAAGGTGACGCCCTCCACACCCTCAGACTCAATGCAGATGCACTCCCACTAACAAAGAAAGAGAGTTAGAGATAACGAGATATAGATAGAATGAATAAATAAATAAACAGATAGAGGACAAAGAATAAACAGAGAATAAATAAATCAATTCCCACGCAGTGAGAAATACACTCAAACCTTGGTTTTCGTATGCCACAGTTTTCGTACAATTCGGTTTTCAACGACTTTTTTCGTCAAAATTTTGTCCCAGTTTTCGTACAGTTGAAAATGATTCGTACCAAACTCGTCTGCCTGCCCGCGTGACTCGGCCACTCATTTCCCGGAATGGAGTGCCCACACAAAGCATCCCATGCATTCGTGACTCAGTCTGCCTTTGTTTCTCGTTGAGTGAGCATCACACCGCGTGTTCATCCAAAACATTTTGTAATAATCCATTGTGTTTGTGCTTGTTTATTGAGTGCGACTGCTAAATAAGCCACCGTGGGGCCAAAGAAAGTTCTGAGTGCCAGCCCTTTGATAAAGAAGGTGAGAAACACGATAGAATTCAAGAAAGAACTCTCAGCAAAGTATGAAAGTGGCGTAGGTGTGGCCGATCTCACCAGGATGTACAGGAAGTCTGCATCAACGATCAGTTCCATCTTGGCGAAGAAAAAAGAAATCAAGGAAGCTGATGTTGTGAAAGGGGTAAATGTGCTAACGAAACAGAGATCACAAACAATCAAAGATGTTGAAAAGTTGTTGTTGGTGTGGATCAACGAACAACAGTTAGCGGGAGATAGTGTTTTGGAGACGATAATTTGTGAAAAGGCAAGGCTGTTGTATGCGGATCTCGCAAAGAAAATGTCTGGAACGAGTGCTGCTGTTAGTGAATTTAAGGCCAGCAGAGGCTGGTTCGACAAATTCAACAAGTGAACTTGCATACTCAGTGTGGTAAGGCAACAAGAGTCTATAATAAAGGTAAAAATGATGTTAAATGTTCATTTATCCATTACATTAGTCATTTATATTTATTTTTCATTGTTTTCTGTATGTAAAACTTTAGTTATTCTCTATAAAATGTATTTTTTAAAATATTTTTTGAGTGTCTGGAAGGGATTAATTGGATTTACATTATTTCTTATGGGAAATATTGCTTCAGTTTTCGTACGATTCGGTTTTCGTCAGACTTTTTCGAGCGGATTAATCACGAAAACCGAGTTTCCACTGTATATATAAAACTGTAATAAATCTATAAATTAGTAGAAAGGAGATCAAAGATGAAGAAAAGCAAAAAATTTTAACTTAGAACATATATATATATATATATATATATATATATATATATATATATATATATATATATATATATATATATACATATATATATATAAATCAAATGCTACCTCCAATTTTGCGGTAAATTGGTCAACATTGCAGCCGCAAAATTTGAATTCGCAAAATTGGAATCATTAACCTTATAGTGATTTTAGTCATATTTTTGCCCTTGTTTGTACAAATACATGTAATTATACATCCTACAACAAAGAAAAATATAAAAAACATAAAAATTATCATTATCCATAAAATTTATTTAAATGACCATTTTACTGTACCACAAAATTGGAATATCGCAAAATAGGAGGAAGCATTGTAGTAATGATAACCCAACAATGCTAACACCCGCCCCCCGTCACTCCCCCTTGTGTGTATCTTGGATAACTCACCGGATCACTCCCTGTGGCCCTCCCCTCCAGCTGACACAGGATCAAGATGGACAGGCTGCCCAGGTTAAAGTCAATCCAGAACATGGGGTATTTAGGGGTCTGTGGAGAGGATAATAATGTAATTAGTGGTCTGTGGAGGGATAACAAGGTAATTAGTACTCTGTGGAGGGAATAACAATGTAATTAGTGGTTTGTGGAGGGATAACAAGGTATTAGTGGTCTTTGGAAGGGGATAACAAGGTAATTAGTATTGTGTGGAAGGGATAACAAGGTAATTAGTACTCTGTGGAGGGGATAACAATGTAATTAGTGGTTTGTGGAGGGATAACAAGGTAATTTAGTGGTCTTTGGAAGGGGATAACAAGGTAATTAGTATTGTGTGGAAGGGATAACAAGGTAATTAGTACTCTGTGGAGGGATAACAAGGTAATTAGTACTCTGTGGAGGGATACAGGTATTAGTCTGTGGAGGGTATAACAAGGTAATTAGTGATGTGGAGGGGATAACAAGGTAATTAGTGTTGTGTGGAGGGGATAACATGGTAATTAGTGCTGTGTTGAGGTGATAACAAGGTAATTATAGCTATGTGGAGGGGATAACAAGGTAATTAGTGCTGTGTGGAGGGGATAACAAGGTAATTATTGCTGTGTGGATGGGATACAAGGTAATTAGTGCTGTGGGGGGGATAACAAGGTAATTAGTGCTGTGTGGAGGGGATAACAAGGTAATTAGTGCTGTGTGGAGGGGATAACAAGGTAATTATTGCTGTGTGGAGGGGATAACAAGGTAATTATTGCTGTGTGGAGGGGATAACAAGGTAATTAGTGCTGTGTGGAGGGGATAACAAGGTAATTAGTGCTGTGTGGAGTGGATAACAAGGTAATTATTGCGGTGCGGAGCGGATAACAAGGTAATTGGTGCTGTGTGGAGGGGATAACAAGGTAATTACTTATGTGTGGAGGGGATAACAAGGTAATTAGTGCTGTGTGGAGGCGATAACAAGGTAATTATTGCTGTGTGGATGGGATAACAAGGTAATTAGTGCTGTGGAGGTGATAACAAGGTAATTAGTGTTGTGTGGAGGGGATAACAAGGTAATTAGTACTCTGTGGAGGTGATAACAAGGTAATTAGTGTTGTGTGGAGGGGATAACAAGGTAATTAGTATTGTGGAGGTGATAACAAGGTAATTAGTACTGTGTGGAGATGATAACAAGGTAATTAGTGCTATGTGGAGGTGATAACAAGGTAATTAGTATTGTGGAGGTGATAACAAGGTAATTAGTACTGTGGAGGGAATAACAAGGTAATTAGTGCTGTGGAGGGGATAACAAGGTAATTAGTGCTCTGTGGAGGGGATAACAAGGTAATTAGTGCTGTGTGGAGGAATAATAAGGTAATTAGTGCTGTGTGGAGGGGATAACAAGGTAATTAGTGCTGTGTGGAGGGGATAACAAGGTAATTAGTAATGCATCAAGGGAATTGGTTAATGTACTATAGTCAAACCAGCCTGTCTTGAGCTCTGGGGCGTGGCTGTGTTGTTCCCATTCCCATGTTCACTGATAACAGGCCGATGATAACCTCTCTCATAGTGTTAGGTGCTACGTTAACTAGTTTTACGTTCAATACTTTTTTTTATAATACGACTCCATGGTTTTATGAATGACTAGTGATTTGAGGGTAAGACAATGACTCTGTAAACCTTCCACTACACTTGGTTATTTCAGATCACTCGCCCGCCTTGGATGGTTCACCCGCATCGCACTCTCAAGTTCTGCACAGCCAAGCGAAAAAAAATATTCACTATGTAAACAACTTTTTCTTTGGTGATCTGACAACACCGCAGATCAGACCTGCCACACCCGAGACCTCAAGTATGGCTGGTTTGACTACAGTAAATGGTAGAATATTTATGTAAACAGAAGGATGTAAAGGGAGTGTTGAAATTAATAGAGAAAAGTACAATTGTGTTATGCATGAAATTAATACACAGGAAAGTACATTTGTGTTATGCATGAAATTAATACACAAGTACAATTGTGTTATGCATGAAATTAATACACAAAAGTACAATTGTGTTATGCATGAAATTAATACACAAAAGTACAATTGTGTTATGCATGAAATTAATAGAGAAAAGTACAATTGTGTTATGCATGAAATTAATACACAGGAAAGTACATTTGTGTTATGCATGAAATTAATACACAAAAGTACAATTGTGTTATGCATGAACAAGAGTCAGTACACCCGTGAAAACGTCCCTTGCTTGGTATTTAGTGGCAATGTAAGGAGACCAAGTTCATAACATACATGGCAAGCATTCTCACATCATTCTGGACACTCTAAACACCAGCATGTCCTCCCACATCACTTCCAGTCTGAGGACAGTATGGCAGCAATTTGGGTAGTCTTTGGCCACTCGACGGTGATATCAAATAATGAAAATGGCCAGCGAATATTGGGGGATCGAACCCGGGACCCTAGGCTCGCCTGACCAAACGCTAGACCACTGGTGGATGGCGTCCCTTAAATTGATGGTTACGTGTATTATATTTTTATCATCACCCCTCTCTCTCTCTCTCTCTCTCTCTCTCTCTCTCTCTCTCTCTCTCTCTCTCTCTCTCTCTCTCTCTCTCTCTCTCTCTCTCTCTCTGTACCTTGGGCTTGCACAGTTTAAGTTTCCCGATGTAAGCAGCATGGCAGGGTATGGTGTGCACCTTTCGGAACTCACCCAGTGACTCGTTGTAGGCATTCAGGAACCTACGGCAGTGCTGGGAGGGAGGAGAACCAGGGAACAGCATTAGTACACACACACACACACACACACACACACACACACACACACACACACACACACACACACACACACACACACACACACACACACACTCACAGGGTCAAACTCAGTGATGGTGAGGAAGAGACACTGGATGGGACAGCCAAGATTGGGGAACCAGTGATTTATGAATCGACTCCTTTCTCTTGAGTTTGTCATTCTATACATCAGCTCCACCACACTCGCCTGGGTGTCGTAGTCCCCAACCTCATGCAGCAACCTTGGTAACTTGAGGCTGTGGGGTAGGAGGAGGAGGAGGAGGTATTGAGGTTTTAGACTCTGGGATCAGATGCTGTTTGTTTGGTACTACTGTATTTTGTTGTATAAATGTGTTATGGGAAATATTATGTGTATTCCAGGTAGTTACTGTATGTTGTTGTTGTTGTTGTTGTTGTTGTTGTTGTTGTTGTATAAATGTGTTGTATTAAAGTGTAGATTGCTTAGTTTAGAGATGTATGTATTTTGTTGTAGTAAAAATCACTCCATTTGTTATAGTATATGTAGAAATGACTCTTAATTAACTAAAGAATGTAGAATAATAATACATAATACACACACTGGTTAGTTAATGAATAAATAGATTGAATAAAAAAAGATGCAATAAAATGACAAAAAACAGACACTTATTGCATCCATAAAAACCTCAAAAATTACAAAAATTAAATAAAATTTAAAAAAAAACACGACACAAGTTAAACGAACAAATAAATTAAAAAAATTTTTAAAAAGGCGAGAAAAAAAAATTGAGAAATGATGATAAAAAAAAGTCCATTGATTCATTCTCTAAAAATAAATAAAAACATTCTACAAAAAAAAGAAAAAAAAGTGAGAAATAACAACCATGAAATAAAGGTCCATTCTCTCTCTCTCTCTCTCTCTCTCTCTCTCTCTCTCTCTCTCTCTCTCTCTCTCTCTCTCTCTCTCTCTCTCTCTCTCTCTCTGAAAAAAAAATCTCCCACACACACCCACAATCCCTTCCATTCCTTACACCATTAAACGACACTTCCGCCTGAGCACCGCCTTTCCCGCTGAGTTGAGTTGGATCATCATTTCATTGAGGTCTTTGAGCAGCATGCAGCGGAGGAACAGGCTCTGGGATGGCTCCAACACCGACCTCAACTGTGACTCCCCCACCAGGCAGGACAACCTCACCATAGCCTCTCGAGAGTGTCCTAAGAGTAACTGTGCAGGAGGAGGAGGAGGAAGGAGGAGGGTGAGATGTGTGTGTGGATAATGTATGTATGTGTGTGTGTGTGTGTGTGTGTGTGTGTGTGTGTGTGTGTGTGTGTGTGTGTGTGTGTGTGTGTGTGTGTGTGTGTGTGATAATAATAATAATAATAGACGGTTTATAAGGAAATGCAGCCATAAGCTGAAAATATACATTTTAAAATTGCTTAATTCTAAATGTGAGGAATGGAAGACTTTGTTGTGTGTGTGTGTGTGTGTGGTGTGTGTGTGTGTGTGTGTGTGTGTGTGTGTGTGTGTGTGTGTGTGTGTGTGTGTGTGTGTGCTTGTGTGTGTGTGTGTGTGCTTGTGTGTGTGTGTGTGTGTGTGTGTGTGTGTGTGTGTGTGTGTGTGTGTGTGTGTGTGTGTGTGTGTGTGTGTGTGTGTGTGTGTGTGTGTGAGGCTTAGAACTATATAGTTAGGAGAGTGTGTTAAATTGTAGGAGGAGAGACATATGTATGTGTGTGTGTGTGTGTGTGTGTGTGTGTGTGTGTGTGTGTGTGTGTGTGTGTGTGTGTGTGTGTGTGTGTGAGTGTGTGTGTGTGTGTGTGTGTGTGTGTGTGTGTGTGTGTGTGTGTGTGTGTGTTAACTAATGATACTTCAAAATACAATTGAAATTACAACATGTGAGCTTGTATATAACCAGACCAAAACACTTCTTTTCCTCCTCCTCCTCCTCCACATACTCACGTTAAACAGATATGTCAAGTTTCGTACATAACCCCTAGACTTGAATTTGTCTCCTTCCCGGCCCACCACACACAGAGTAGGGAACCCGCAGAGGAGAGCGTAACACTTAACTAACTGAGAGGCGATGTGATTCTTCTCCTTCTCCTCCTCCTCCTCCAAATGCCGGGTCTTCGCATATTCCTTCACTAACTGCAAGAGGCTCTGTATCCCTGGTGATTTTGATGCTACGGCCTGAGGGAGAGGGAGAGTGTGTGAGTTAGTGAGTGAGTGAGTAACAGAGAGAGAGAGAGAGAGAGAGAGAGAGAGGAGAGAGAGAGAGAGAGAGAGAGAGAGAGAGAGAGAGAGAGAGAGAGAGAGGAGAGAGAGAGAGAGAGTGTGTGTGTGTGTGTGTGTGTGTGTGTGTGTGTGTGTGTGTGTGTGTGTGTGTGTGTGTGTGTGTGTGTGTGTGTGTGTGTGTGTGTGTGTGTGTGAGTGAGTGAGTGAGTGAGTGAGTGAGGGTGAGAGTCAGCGTGAGTGAGGGAAGGAAGTAAATATGTTAGGTTAGTTTAGTATGAGAGATATGATTTAGTGAAGTTTGTTTAGTATATATTTATTAATGTATTTTAGTTAACTTGATCTGGTATTTTAAATGTTTTATGAAGAGGAAGAGGAGTAGGGAAGAAAAAAGTAAGAAAGGAGAAGAGAAGTAAAAGAATGATGATTAAGAAGGTATGAAAGAGGGGAAAGGATAGGAGGACAAGACAGAAAGGATAGAATGAAAGAAAAGAAAAAAAACAATACATTATACATACAAATAAACAAACATAAAAATAATTAAATAAATCAATATAAGTTTATAAATGAAAGAAAGAAAAAAAAAAATCACCTAACTCATGAACACATTAATACAAATAGACAAACATTACAAAAAAAAGTAATAAATAAAACATAAATACACTAAAAAATAAATGTATAAAATAAAAAATAAATAAATAAATAAACAAATCAAAAAAATTCCACAGGTAAACTCATTAGCACCTACTCACCTGTTCTACCTGTCGTACTAACAGCCTCCCTCCTTCAGGTAACCACGTTGGGAGCGCCTGATGGGCTTGCATGACCTCAATTATCTTGTTACTGGCAGCGGTGGGGTCATTAGGGTGAGACCAGTGTGTGAGGGCCGACAGCAGGGTGTAAGTACCTGTCTGTATCATTAGCTCCCCCTCCTCCTGACCAGTGTGGGTTTGAAGGGCTGCATCGTTAACCTGTAAGCAGGGAGGAAGGGGATAGGTGTGTAGGGTAAGTTAATCAGGTAAGTCAATCAAAAGGTAAAGTTATCTAATGAATAAGTTAATCAAAAGGTAAGTCAATCAGCCAAGTTAGTCAGTCAGTCAGCCAGACAAGTCAGTGATTCAGGGTAAATCTGCATAACTACTGCTCGGACGATATCGATATAAATATGAAGTGGTACATACTGTACATAGTGTACTCAACACATCTGTCAAGGTTTCAGGCGGTGCTCATCATTATAAGCAAATATAGGCCATATATAGCAATCGGGAAAAAAATCTAGGGTGAAATGCCTAACTTTTGGGTAATGATATATAAAACGAAGTGCTTAGAGATACGGCAGTCGTACCGCGTTGTCATCCGCTATTCCTACGGCCTGTGCCTTATTATTTACCTGGTAAAGAATTTTTCAAGTTATGTTAGGTTTAGTTCAGTTAGGGTCGGTTATATAACTTTTTACCCAAAAATTAGGCAACTGCCGTATCTATAAGGGAGCACTATGAGGATACGGCACTCATTAGGTTATGGTTAGATTATGTTATGTTATGTTATGTTATGTTTGGTTATGTTATGTTATGTTATGTTTGGTTATGTACGGTTTGGTTCAGTTAGATAAGCTTTTTATATTTTATTACCCAAAACTTAGGCACGTCGGCTGCCGTACCTGTGACCACTGCCTATATAAAAAGCTTATGTAACCTAACCTTACCTAACCAAATCTAATCTAACCTGACCTAAAATAACCAACCTAACCTTACCTTACCTAACCTAACCTAACTTCAAAGACGTTTAGCGAGGTAAATAATGGTGATCACCGCCTGAAACCTTCACAGATGTGTTGAGTACACTATGTATAGTATGTAGGGAAAGAGAGAAAAAAGAAAGAGGTGGAGCAGTAGTTGTAAAGAAATACCTAAATATTTACTAATACATAAAACAAACAAAACAAGGTAAATATTCGTTTCCTTAACCACTCGATAGCACGCGCCATTTTGGTAAAGATGTAAAAATTTACCGAATAAAAATTGCTTTGTTATACCAAAAGCTGCAGTTAAATAAACCTAACCAAAACTAACCCAACCAAACATAAGTAAACGTAACTAAGCATAACCAAACCTAACTATAAACCTAACGTAACCTAAACAAAAAAAATCTTATTTTTTCTGTAATTCAGCGGCATAACTATTTAAGGTGATCTGAACAAGCTTCTGAGATTGAGTTTGCAGTGCATTATAAAGGTAAGGAGATATATCAAGTGGTTAACGAACCGAATATTAACCCAAAACAATAGTAAATAATTCAACAAAACAAAACACAAACAAACATTATAAAAAAAAATAGCAGAATATCATGTTAGCTAACTTTGCAATACATAAAACCCACAAATATACATTATGTCGTGTATTTAAAGTGTTGGTTGTGTGTTGTAATGACTCCTGGTGTTGTGTGGTGTTATATATTACCTGTGCAGCCTCCATGGTAGTGTTATATGACGGAAATTAAATAAAAATATAATAATTCGACGCCTCCTTCTCGCCCACCATTACGATCTGAAACGTATGTTTTGAGCGGGAAAGTTATTGTTTTTATCGAGATTGTTTTATTGTGTCTATTTCATCTTTGTTTTTTATTATTTAGTTGTTATTTTGTATGATATTTATTAATATCATGTTTTGTTTAGGTGAGTAATAGTGTAAATGTTGAGTTATAGGAATTATACTATTGTTACGGCACACCCCCCTTTTTCACTTCCTTCCAAGGCAGGGTGTCGCAAAACACGTTACCTCTCCTTACCTGAGGTAACGCCCTCTTGGGAATCGTGTAGCGGGAGTTGGCGGGACGGGAAAAGGGGTTTTAAACAAATCACACACAGACAACAACACTTCTTTCCTGGTATATTTACAAACAGCACGCTTACAGGGTACAGCACAATAGTACAGCCTCAGGGCACAGAGTTCCCCACAAGAGGTTCACCCAGAACACACAGCCTCCACAAGTCCACACACAGCAGCCTCCACACAGCCATGCACTCCCTTAGTGAGGGCAGAGACCTAAGGAAGCCAGAGCGCCATTTCTCCGGCCACCCTGTCCACTTCCCTCCAAGGTCCTGCCCTTCACTCGCCCAGGATCGGCCTTGCACCGCTGTGTCCCTCTGTCTCTGTTGTCTCTCTCACTCCTCGCCTCCTTCTCTTCCAACAACCAGCCACATCTCCCAAACACACCCCACCACAACTGCGTATCGCCGAAAACACAGATACGTAGGTCACCGTATCTTGACACCTGTCAACCCTCACTAGGCCCCTACATCCCCAGGGAGGCCTGAGTGACTCACCGCTCCCTGCCTCCACACAACTACACTTACAATAACACTATTTACACAACACTATTTACATGCTAAATGCGTCGCCGCAACACTATTTTAAAGATTTATTATATGGTGATCTGTAATTTTTATTTGTTTTGATTGCTTTTGTTTTTTATATGATTTTAATATCAACATAATTATCTTTTAATAGAATAAGAATTGACTTATGTAATCATAATTTAATCAAATATCTAAGGTTTAAATAATTTATTTTGACTTTCCTTCCATTATTTACTTCGGTGATGATTTAATATTGATTTTTATGTAATAAACTTAAACTCAAGTTATAATATAATAAATACTGATTTTCGAGACTCTAATACCCAAGACAAAAATGCGAATCGCGATGTGCACGTTTTGGGAGAAACTCGCAAGCGTATCCAAGATAGGGGGGGGGGAGAGAGAGAGAGAGAGAGAGAGAGAGAGAGAGAGAGAGAGAGAGAGAGAGAGAGAGAGAGAGAGAGAGACAGACAGACAGACAGACAGACAGAGAGAGAGAGAGAGAGAGAGAGAGAGAGAGAGAGAGAGAGAGAGAGAGAGAGAGAGAGAGAGAGAGAGAGAGAGAAAGAGAGAGAGAGAGAAGGAGAAACCCCCCCCCCTCCTCTCTCCCTCAACCCACTCCCAACAAACGAAAAAAAGGCAACATTATTATTATTATTATTATTAGTAGTAGTAGTAGTAGTAGTAGTAGTCAATTAATCAATCAATCAATAGTAGTAGTAGTAGTAGTAGTAGTAGTAGTAGTAGTAGTAGTAGTAGTAGTAGTAGAGTAATAGTAGGACGCCTGACTTCTGATCTTTCACTAGTTTCTGATTGGGGCAGAGCAAACCTAGTTTTGTTCAATGCTTCAAAAACTCAATCTCTACAACTATCTACTCGACATAACCTTCCAGATAACTATCCCCTCTTCTTCAATGACACTCAACTTCCCCTCTCCTCCACATTAAACACACTCGGTCTATCCTTTACTAAACATCTAAATTGGCAATTTCATGTCTCTACTCCTGCTAAATCAGCTTCCAAGAAGTTAGGTATCCTATGGCGTCTGCGTCCATTTTTCTCTCCCTCTCAGCTGCTTGCTCTGTACAGGGGCCTTATCCGCCCATGTATGGAGTATGGTTCACATGTCTGGGGGGGGGCTCAACTCATACAGCAACAGAAGCTGAAAATTTCAACCACTTTTTTGCAAACATAGGAAGTAAAGCTTTTGAGGAATCAGAGAAAAAACATTGTAGAAGAGAGTAATGTAAATCTTTGCCATGTATGCAAACATTATTGTAACATGTTTCGTCCTCAACCTGTAGACAGTAATGCAATTATTCTTACCATCAAACAACTTAAGGAATCTAACTCATATGGTTCTGATGAATTATCACTAAAATGTATAAAGGATGCTCTTCCTGCAATAATAGCCTACCTTACCTGTATCATCAACACATCTATCATAACAGGCACCTTTCCAGCTGCATGAAAGCATGCTATTGTCACACCATTATTTAAAAAAGGAGATCCTGAAGTAAACAACAACTATAGAACAATTCCTCTGCTCCCGGTGGCCTCCAAAATATCAGAAAAGATAGTTGCTAATGAATTACTCCAATATATTGAATACAACTCTCTCTTTAGCAACATTCAGCATGGCTTCAGGCCTAACCTATCTACTGAAACAGCACTACTAAAAGTTTCAAAGAAAATTTATGACACCATGGATAAAAGAGAAATATGTCTTAACTTTATGTGATCTTTCTAAAGCGTTTGATAGTGTCAGTAACAATATTCTACTAAATAAATGTAAAAAATTAGGAATTGATAATTTTTGGTTTAAGAGTTATTTATGTAATAGGACTCAGTCTGTGCGTATTAAGAACACAGTGTCTTCTTCACTACCAGTCTCTTTTGGAGTACCGCACGGTTCTGTACTAAGACCAATTTTATTCAATATTTATGTAAATGACCTCTCAGAAAAAGTTAACGATTGTTTTCTCATCCAATATGCAGACGATACACAATACATTCAAACTGGTCATCCAGAAAACTTGCCTGAACTAATACACAGATCAGAAAACACTAGTAAACATCAAATACTACTTTAATATGAACTGTCTATTGTTAAACTAAAAAAAAACACACTGTATCTTCATAGGCACTAGAGCTCAAATAGCAAAATTACCAAATGACATCAAGATTAACGTAGATAATACCACTATTCAGCCAAGTTTAAGTGTCAAAACCTATATATGACTACATTTTGATGGACACATGCTCTTTGATGTCCACATAACTGAGATTAGTAGAAAGTTTTCCGGCACACTCATGTATATCAACCGTATTCAAGATTCACTCAGCAAAGACGCACGACTTGTAGCTGTTCAAACTCTTGCCTTAAGTCACATTGAATATGCAATGAGTGTTTGGGACACTACCAATATTACACAACTAACACGTGTCCAAAAGCTACAGAACTTTGCTGCAAAAGTTGCCATTGGTGGATTATCAAAATTTGACCATGCATCCCCACTCTTAATTGAATTACAGTGGCTTCCAATTCAAAAGAAATATGTAAGTTTAGTCCCTATGCTAGACCTACCCTTCCTGTTACTCGTTCACGTATTGGTGTGCCTCCTAAGTATTGCCCTACCTACATCTCGTACATGGTTCGGGTGTTACCTACTTTTGACCTTTCATCACCTGACCAGTTATGCTCCGATCTTGTCTCTGCCACTCATGATTTTCACAGGCTATATGTCTCCCGGCCACACCTACAACATCGCCGTGCTGCCCATCCCTGGACACTTGACGCACGTATTCAAGAGGCGAGGGAAGAGGCTGAACGTGATGGTTCATTGTTTCAAGCCAACCCAACTCCTGATCTGCTTCATCGTTATCAGACATCTAGGGATGCTTTAGTCGCATTGCAGGAGTGTGCACTTACTACGTCTTGGCAGCGTTTCACAGACAGCATTAACCAGCACACGAGTGTAACTACCCGTAAACACCCGCCACTGCCCGACATCACACTCCCGACGCCTACGCCCAACAACTTGTTAATACTTGGTCGGAACAGTCTTCCCATCCACATAAAAGATGCACTTTCTAGAATTAGTTTGTGGTGAGTTTATTAGATAGAGAAACCATATCATAGGAGGCTGTTATGATAGGTACTTTACACGCCCTGCCACATAATGTGAATTCATGATGTCAAACCACTTATCTACAAGTCTGATCAATGTTGCTGTTTCACACCAGTTACTTGAAGAAAGTACCTCTCTTTCTCTTCCTATATACTCTAAAGCTTTAGATACACTTTCTGAGAGTAATTGAGTGGCAGTTTTCACTCTCTGCCTGTCTGCACCTTTCACAAGGAGAGAAGAATCAGAAATATTTTTGGTTAACTTGAAATCTCCACTCTGATATTTTACAACTTCCATTAAAGGATTAGCACTATAGTCAGACTCCCCTTAAAATGTGGTTGGCGAGCGATAGGGGATAGGGATGACAGGTGGGATGGCTAAATATTGGATTATTCCAAGGGTGGGGGGCAAGGAGCTGCCTCGTGTAGGTCATTAACTGGCCTCTTGCAGTCTCATCATTTCTTATGTTCTTATGTTCTTATGTTCTTATGTGTCGCTGACGCATAGTTTACCAGAGGAGATAAATGTGAATATTACGGCTTTCATCCTGTATGTTAATTGTAATTTAGATTTTGAGATATTCTTTAATATTTTTTTTATTCTGTTTAGCATAAAATTAAATATATTGTATAAAGTAATAAGAATTAGTGCGACCAAACGGCGAAGGAAAAGGCAGTGTAGGCTAGAGTTATTTACCATTCTATGATTGTATATACAAACAAAATATCAGTGTTAGTGTTAAAACACAGATATCATGACAATTGTGTAGCCTATACTATCTTATCTGTGCTATACTAACTTTCCAATATTATAAAGTAAATAACGTTTACCAGTATATATCTTTATCTCTGTCATTGGAGCATAGGTTATAACAAAACTAATAATAGGCTATAACTTCAGAATGAGAAAATTGTCACAAGGCAGGGTGTCGCCAAACACGTTACCTCTCCTTTACCTGAGGTAACGCCCTCCTGGGAATCGTGTAGCGGGGGTTGGCGGGACGGGAAAAGGGGGTCTTTAACACAAATCACACACAGACAACACTTCTCCTTTCCTTGTATATTTACAAACAACACGCTTACAGGGTACAGCATAATAGTACAGACTTAGGGCACAAAGTTCCCCACAAGAGGTTCACCCAGAACACACAGCCTCCACAAGTCCACACACAGCAGCCTCCACACAGCCATGCTGGCCACCCACCCCCCTCGCGAAGGCGAAACCTAAGGAAGCAAGGGCGCCATTTCTCCGGCCACCCTCTCCACTTCCCTCCAAGGTACCACGCCCTTCACGCGTCCAGGAGTCAGGCAACAACCTCCACACAGCCAATCAGCCACTCCCTTAGTGAGGGCAGGGACCTAAGGAAGCCAGGGTGCCATTTCTCCGGCCACCCTGTCCGCTTCCCTCCAAGGTCCTGCCCTCCACTCGCCCAGGAGTCAGCCTTGCACCGCTGTGTCCTCTGTCTGTTGTCTCTCTCACTCCTCGCCTCCTTCTCTTCCAACAACCAGCCACATCTCCCAAACACACCCCACCATGACTGCGTATCGCCGAAAACACAGATACGTAGGTCACCTTATCTTGACACATGTCAACTCTCACACTCCTCTACATCCCCAGGGAGGCCGGAGTGACCCACCGCTCCCTGCCTCCACACTACTACACTTACAATAACTCTATTTACACAACACTATTTACATGCTAAATGCGTCGCCGCAACAATATAAAAGTCAACTGCCTGCAAATAGATTTCAGAACTGCTGACTGGATCACGAAAGATGCAATTGCTATATAAAGGTTTGCGAGTTAGAAAGAATTTTGAACTATTTTTGTGTACCTTTTTTTTTCTCTCTCTTTCGTGTGTGTGTGTGTGTGTGTGTTAATTTACATTAATAGAAATATCATTGATTTGTTGGGCGTGTCGACCGAAAAGTGATTGCGTATACACACACACACACACACACACACACACACACACACACACACATATATGCAACAAAGAGAGAGAGAGAGAGAGAGAGAGAGAGAGAGAGAGAGAGAGAGAGAGAGAGAGAGAGAGAGAGAGAGAGAGAGAGAGCAATAAAAACGTGGACTGTAATTACACAAATCTGAATATGTGTGTGTGTTTTCATCAGTCACTAACAAGGCTCCGGGTCAGTGAGTAACCAGTTCTGTTCTCCCTTAACTACTATCCTTTCTCTTATTCGAATAGTTAATGTAGAGTAGTTATATCAAACAGCCTTCGCAGGGACCCTAGGGTCTGTTGCTGTTTGGGTTCCCTTATATTCCCGGTAAATTTGCATAACTACTGCTCGGATGATATCGATATAAATATGAAGTGGTACATGCTATACATAGTGTACTCACCACATCTGTGAAAGTTTCAAGCGGTGCTCGTTATTATAATCAAATATAGGCCATATATGGCAATCCGGAAAAAAATCTACGGTGAAATGCCTAACTTTTGAATAATAAAATATAAAAAGCTTATGTAACCGAACCGAACCAAACCTAATTTAACCATAACCTAACGTAACCTAACAATAACTTAATAAAGATGATTTGCCAGGTAAATAATGATCACCGTCTCAAACCACAGATGTGTTGAGTACACTTATGTATAGTATGTACTGTAGCGGACGGTTGTCGGCTACATCAGGATTGGAACACCCGAACTTGGCTTTTGGTAGTTTATTGGTGCAGCATTGGTTGTACACAAGTAGACAGAGAGCCTGGAGATGGTAAATGATGTGTGAGGGGAGCCACGAGGCTTGACTCCCCGACGTGAGCTGTGGTGTAAGCCAGTGGTAGACTGACGGTTGACTGACCTAGCAATGTGTTTTTTTTTTTTTTTTAAAGGTTGCCATCCAGCTATGGATGACGTGGGCCTTTTGCCTTAAAGGGCGGCCCACAGGTAGCAATGTGTGTGTGTGGCAGCTTATATTGGCCTCGCAGACCTGGTGGCCACCTGAGGTGAAGTGACAGGTGAGGTGAGGTAAAGTTAATCTCGACCTCAGCCGCGGTCTCGAGGGAAGTAGTTATAGGCTCAGGCTGTGGGTGTGTGTGCATGTAGGTGTGTCGTGTATGTGAGTGTCACTGCTACAGTACCACTTCATATTTATATCAATATCGTCCGAGCAGTAGTTATACAGATATAACATATATTTCCTTGTAACACCTGACATGCGCATATCCTCCCCTCGCCAAGCCACGTGAAGCACTGCCGTTGTGTTGCTTCTAGTCTAGAGTGACTTACCTTTCATGGGTCCGAGTTGTTGAAAAAGAAAGGAAAGTTATTAATAGAACGTATGCATATTTATATTTTTAATTACTAACATTCAGATGACTTTTTTCTATTAATACAGTAGTACCTCGGTATACGTCCTTAATACATTCCATATCCCTGGACTTATACCAAAAAGGACGTATAACAAAAAAAAATCCCATAAGAAATAAAAGGAAAATTATTAATCCGTTCCCGTGAAAAAAAAATCCTATTGTTATTGGTATACAGTACATGTATTATATATTGATGGAGTTGTATAAATTTATTTTAAACACTCCTAAATACTAAAATACGTACTATACATAAATTAAATACAGTACAGCAGTACAAAAGAAATAAGATGAAATACTGTAATTGAAAATTTTAATTCACTTTACCTTGCTGAGAAGAGTCGAGTGCCTACTAGGATGGTGCTGAGAAGGGAGGAGGAGGAGGAGGAGGAGATGTTATTGTTATTGTTTGGAAGGAGAGTCCCTTTCCAATAAAACTTCGGGAATCTTTCTTTTGTAAGCGATTTCACCTCCTTCTCGTTAGCCGATTTTATAATGTCTTTGTTTTTTCACAATTGTAGATACCGTCGTTCTAGGGATACGGAATGTATCAGCCAAGTAACGGATACGCATGCCACCTTTATATTTTTCAACAATCTCTTTTTCACCTCTATGGTGATCCTAACCATTTTCTTTGTTGTTGGCTCTTCTCATTTGCTTTCTTAGAACTCATGGCAAATAAATTTACTAAAAATTTACGCGAAAAAACAAAATCACTTGAAAATTCACAGTTATAGCGCGGGTTGTTCACTCAATGGAAGGAATTGGTGTACTGTCGTCTGACACTCGCGCAAGTCGTATTCTAAACAAAGATCGTATACCAAGCAAAACTTTTTGAGTCCAAACAGGTCGTATACCAAGTTGGACTTATTCCAAAGCGGACGTATACCGAGGTTTCACGTATTAAATACCGAGGTTCCACTGTATTAAAATACACTTTCTTATATTTATTTTTAACTACTAATATTCAAATACACTTTTTCTTTGATTACTTATATTCAAATACACTTTTTACACACCTTTTTTCTTTAATTACTAAGATTCCAAAACACTTTTCTTCTTAATAATCATTGCATTAATAATTGCAATTAGAAAACACTTATTAGAAAAGGTCGCTGTGCGTGCAAATGCCACGAATTATGTTGGAAATACGTGCATTAAACAAGAAGAAATATAAGGAAAAGTGACGCTAAAGTTAATACCAAAAAAATAATAAATATATAAATAATGCTAGAATTAACCTGTGCTCATTGTCAGAACAAGGACGAAATATTAAGGGAAATTACACTGGAAAATTCAATAACATCATAAAAATTTAACTAAAAAATTAAATAATACAGCACATCGTTGTATATTTTTTTGTATTAATATATATTGAAATTTTATCTCCAAAGAATAATACGAAAGGATGGTGATGTGGGTTATTTGGGATTATGTCGGTCCATTGTACTTGATCTTCTCAATCCTTTGTATGAACCAGCTGTCAACTTCCCCCCCACCCCCACCCGGGCTGGAGTCAATGTCCAAGTAGATGGATTGTGCTTCCTCTTCCAAGGCAGAGTCCTACAGGAACCCACTGTGTCTCCTTGATTGTGGTTGTGGTAGTGGTTGTTTACCCTTGGCTTTACCCCTTCCTAGGCTGTTTCTCCCAGTGCTGCGGTCGGCTAAGCCTGTCAACACTCTATGCCTCTTCCTGGTGCTGTGATGCTCGGCCGTGTGGTCTGCCGGATAGGTCTTGCGTTCTACATAAAAACTGATGTCTTCTTCGTCCTCCAATGCCTTGGGTTCTGTTTCTTATACTTGTGGTGCTTGTAAGATGTTCATTTAAATGTGTGACTGAGCGGTTCGGTCGAAAAGCTTCCTCTTGTTTGTGTTCTTCCCATTACTTAACCTGCCTGGTGTTGCATCCCCAAGCTTGCGTAGTGAAGGGTAAGATGCTTGTTCCCCTTCTGTTCCTGCTCTCTTATGTGTGCAGCTTCTTCTCCTTTTATCATCTTTCCCAGGCATCCTCTTCTCTGTGTTTAGTTGGTCTTGGTTTTGATAAGGATATTCAAGCTGTTTTATGTCTGATATACCTCTGGGTCTGTTCTCCTTGGTGATGGTGATTTATACGTCCATATTTAAATCATTATATATTTTATCACTTTCATTATTAGAAACTGGATTCTTACTTGAGTCTGCATTCCTTTCTACCTGGCTGTCACTTCCTATGAGACACATTTCCTCCTCCAGTGGTGGTGGAGAACCATTATCTACTGTGTCCTCTTTACTCTCGTTGTCTTGCGTTTGTGGGTCAACTGTGACTTGTAAGAAAGGTGACATCTTGATCCTTTTTCTTATTTGCACTAATGTATTGACTTCTATGTTGTTGTCGGATGTAACCTTGACGTGTTCTTTCCGAGGCGAGGGTGAGTATGGTGTTTTTGGCAGTGTTTCATGTTGTGTTGAGTTGATGTGTTCAGTTTCCCGTGGAGTGTGAGGGGAGGTGTGTGTGTCCTGTACATCCTTGGTGGGTGTAGGGTGTTGGTGTCTGTCTTGAGGTGGTGGTGGTGAGGCAGGTTTGAGTGCTACTGCTGCTACTGCTATTGTTGATGTTGGTGATATTGTTGAGGTTATTGTTGTTATCATTGTTGTTGGTAGTGCATCTTCAAAAGGGTGTGTTGGTGGTGAAGCATGTCTAGGTTGAGGTAGTAGTGATGGTTGTGGTTGTGGTCCTGGAAATTGAGATTAAGGGAGATATAAAAGACAAACAAGAGGAATCATACAAAAAGAAAAGAAGAAATTATGGCAAAAGCAAACCATACTGCAATGAAGAGGTTTTTCAATTAAATTGACTGGACGAAAATGAAGGAATTAAAGGACGTACAAGAGAAATATGATCTCTTCCTGATGATATACGAGCAAGGAGTAAAGGAATACGTTCCATTTTATAAAGTAAAAGAAAAAGGTAAAAAAAGAGTGGTTTAACGGAAAATGTGAAAGAGCTAAAATGAGATGAGATGAAGCATGGAGGCGAATGAAAAGAAAACCGATCCAGGAAAGGAAAGAAGAATATAAACTAGAAAGGAATGAATATGTAAGGGTAAGAAGAGAAGAAGAGAAGAGATATGAAAAAGATATAGTTGACAAATGCAAGGAAAAACAAAAGTTGTTTTATAGATTTATTAATGGAAAAATAAAACGCAAAGAAATTATAACTAGATTGAAGGAAAATAATGAAGTATATGAGGACCCGAAAGAAATGAGTGAAGTGTTAAATAAGAATTTTCAGAAAGTATTTACAACTGAATCTGACTTTAAAAAGCCACAAGGACAAGTGAGGAAAAACGAGATGTGGGAAATCAAGATGAAGGAATTGGATGAAAGAAAAGCTATAGGACCAGATGGAGTATCAGGATACATATTGAAGGAGTGTAGACAAGAAATGGCTGAACCAATTCATGATATAATTGGATGTTCTATTAAAACAGGAAAAGTCCTTAAAGAATGGAAAAGACATGATAAAATGCCTATTTACAAGAATGGAAACAAAGAAGAACCACTTCATTATAGACCAGTGTCATTGAGCAGCATAGTGTGCAAGATATGTCAGGTCATCAAGAATCAATGGACTGATTACTTAGAAAGAGAAGGAATAATATCAGATAGACAATTTGGATTCAAAACAGGAAGATCGTGTGTCACCAACTTAAGTTATTATTCAAGAGTAATAGATATAACACAAGAAAGAGATGGATGGGCGGATTGCATATATTTAGACTTAAAAAAAGCATTTGATAAGGTTCTGCACAGGAGATTACTATGGAAGTTGGAACACATTGGAGGATTGAAAGGCACATTAAAGAACTGGATGGAACACTACCTGAAACGAAGGGAAATGCGAACAGTAGTAAAGGATGAAAAATCTGAATGGAGAGAAGTGAAAAGTGGAGTACCACAGGGATCAGTTTTGGCGCCAATAATGTTTTTAATATATGTAAATGACATGACAGAAGGAGTAAGCAGTTACATAAGTCTATTTGCAGATGATGCAAAATTACTAAATAAGGTAGGAAACCACAAGGATTGTGAGGAGCTACATAATGATATAAACAAGATATATGAATGGAGCAAGACATGGGAAATGGAATTTAATGAAAAAAAATGCCATGAATTGGAAATGGGAAAAAGTGCAATGAGACCCTTATGTTAAGTTAGGGGAAAACATTGTATCAATAGCAAAAAAAGAGAAAGATTTGGGAGTGGTAATACAGGACAACTTATCACCAAAGAAACATATAAATAGAATATTTGGTGACACTTTCATGATGCTAAGGAATATACGAATGGCTTTTCATTTCCTAGATAAAGATATGATGAGAAAAATTATAACTACAATGATCAGACCAAAACTGGAAGTAATATGGTCCCCGAACAAGAAAAAGCATGTGTTGAAATTAGAAAGAATACAGAGAATTGCAGCAACTAAGATGGTGCTACAAGTGTAGCATTATGAGTGTAGGTAAAGGTAATAGGTCTGTAGACTACACATTAAATGACAATACCTTAGGAAAGTCATATAGTGTGAGGGACTTAGGAGTTCAAATAAGCAGTGACTTGCGCCCCAGGGAACAGTGTATTATAGCTAGAAATAGAGCCAACAAGATAATGGGATTTATTAGTAGGTGTGTGACAAATAGGAGTTCTGAGGTCATTCTGAGGTTGTATTTAGCGCTAGTAAGACCCCACTTAGATTATGCAGCTCAGTTTTGGTCCCCTTATTATAGGAAAGATATAGGCTCCTTGGAGGCAGTCCAGAGAAGAATGACCAAGATGATTCAGGGGCTGAGAAATTTACCCTACAAAGATAGGTTAAAACGTCTTAATCTCCACTCCCTAGAGAGAAGGAGGGCAAGAGGGGATTTGATTGAGGTTTTCAAATGGGTAAAAGGAATTAATAAGGGTAACATTGATCAGGTTTTAGAATTTAGTAGTCAGGATAGAACACGTGGAAATGGGTACAAGCTAGAAAAACTTAGATTCAGGACAGACATAGGTAGATATTGGTTCACTAACAGAGTGGTGAACGATTGGAATAGGCTGGGTAGACACGTAGTAAGTGCTGAGTCAATAGATAGCTTTAAAAGACGGTTGGATCAGAGTATGGATAGGAATGACAGGTGGGATGGCTAAATATTGGATTATTCCAAGGGTGGGGGGCAAGGAGCTGCCTCGTGTAGGTCATTAACTGGCCTCTTGCAGTCTCCTCATTTCTTATGTTCTTATGTTCTTATGAGGAAAGATTAAAAGAAATGCACTTAACAACATTGAAAGAAAGAAGAGAAAGAGGTGACTTAATCACAATATATAAATTGATGAACAACCTGGAGGAAACAGATAGAAAAGACCTAATATTAAGAACAAAAGGAGAGGCTAAAAATTTGAGGACACAAGAAAATACTGCATAAAGGAATTTGTTTGAAAGATACAAAAAAAGTACAGTTTTCCCCAAAGAAGTATAGATACTTGGAATGAACTGAAGGAAGAGGTGATAATGGCAAAGAATGTACATTAACTGAAGGAAAAACTAGACAAATATAAATACGGAGACAGGACCACACCAGTGTAGCTAAGGCCGTATACTACAACTAGATAAATACACACACACACACACATACACATACACACCATACCATACCTGTCTGTACCACCTCCTCCACATCACAGCTCATGTAAGCTTCTGAGGCCTTCCTGCTGTGCTTCCTGGAGGTGGAAGCTGTGGTAGTGGCTGCGGTGGTAGACTGTGTGGCGGTCAGGTGTGAAAGGAGACCACTATGTGTGATTGCTTCCTGTAGGGATGAGATGGAGTGTGTGGGGAGTGGAAGGTGTGAAGGGAAAATGTAGTGCTGGTGTTATAAGGAGACAAGACGAGATAAGATGAGATGGGATGAAATACATACAGTCATCCGTTAATATTCACGGATTTTATTATTATTAGTTAGAATGGGTTTTGATTATTCGTGAGTTTTCTTGTGCTAGTTTTAACCTTTTTTAACAGCTTTTGTGGTAGTTGTAATGTTTTTATAGATACACAAAGTTTTTATTTAGCTCCTAAGTAATAATTTTGGGTATTCGTCGATTTTCCTGTGCCTGTATTGTGCAAGTCTTAACCTTTTTTTAACATCTTTTGTGCCAATTGTTTTTATAGATACACAAAAGGAAATAGAGGGTCTAGGAGTATTATTAAGAGGGGGAAGCACATATTAACAGATTTATAACATTAGCCGGAATATTCTAATAACCAAAGTGAATGTTAATGGATGACTGTAGGTAACCTTATTCTCTCTCTCTCTCTCTCTCTCTCTCTCTCATTTAAACATTGATTTAAATAAGTTAATTTTTTTAAATGTACTATTTCAAAAGCCTTGCGTACAGCAATATGAATTAAATATTTGCAAATACATATACAATATACAATGATAAATATCTTGTGCCACAATATACACTTATACTAAATATACTCTCTCTCTCTGTGTATAAAGAATTAGTTTGTAGCTTCACGCATCCTACCTCTTGTTGATCAAGGTTGACATCTACATCAGTGTGAGTGCTGGAGTACTTCCTCCCACGGTCGCAAGAGCAGATGGAGGTGTTGCTTGACTGTATACACACGCCCATGGGGAGTGTGGTGAAGGGCAGGGAAGGGGAAGGGAAGGGAAGGGAAGGGTAAGGGAAGGGAAGGGAAGGGAAGGGAAGGGGAGGAATGGGATAAAGAAAGGTAAAGATGAATGCTTATACAGTGGTGATGTATTTGTTTTTTAATGCTTTCTCATACATTTTCTAAGGTTGCATGTTTGGGTATCATACAAATTACCTTTTTCCCATTGGTTATATATATCAAACAGCATGACTTTTTGTGTATCAAGTCAATTCTCACACTATTGTTGAGCCTAATGTAGTTGTGTTGGGGTAGCTTGACATCTTACTGCAGTTATATTATTATTATTGCAGCTGTAACACTGATAGCTATACCCAGCGTGTTAATAACTTTGAGGTGATGTAAACATTCTTGATCAATATTGAGTAAAAAGTGTCTAGTCTTCACCATCAAACTTTAAATAAATCTGTCTTGCCATGAAAGAAAATGTATAAAACAACAGAACCAACTGTCTTATTTGGATCCAAAGTGACACCAATCTTTCAACTGCAGTATCAAGGAAGTTATCTGTAGTCTTAAATTGCTATACATTACACTTGGATACAGTCAAATAGTTCTCTGTAGTTTTACTTTAAGATACTCCTCGGTACACAGTGAAGAAGTAGAAGAAGGAAGGAAGGATTATTATTATTACTCACCTTTGACTCTTCCTTACTTAACTCTCCTTTCCATCCTTCAGGTTCCAATCTGATCACCTGTAAAGGAAATAATGAAGCGGGTAATTGTTTTTTTTACCCTACCTACCGCTAGAATTTGGAAATAATAATAATAATAATAATAATAATAATAATAATAATAATAATAATAATAATAATAATAATAATAATAATAATAATAATAATAATATAATAATAATAATAATAATAATAATAATAATAATAATAATAATAATAATAATAATAATAATAATAATAATAATAATAAAAGGCTAGCATGTGGACTTTCCATTTGAGACAACTATTATATGCAAAAAAAAATTATTATTTTTTTTTGGAGCAAACTATTATATGCAAAATAATAATAATAATAATAATAATAATAATTTGCAAACAATTCACAAGTAAGAAGAAGACTTAAGTATGAATTTTGAGTTTGTTGTAGCTGTGATAAAACAAACTTCATGCACAAAATAAATTACCTTGGCCTTCCTATACATTCTAAGTGTATTAGTTTGTTAATTAATCAAAACCACAGCCGTATTTCACACACACATACACACACACAAACATACAAAGAAGTATAGATACTTGGAATGGACTGAAGGAAGAAGTGATAATGGTAAAGAATGAACATCAACTGAAGGAAAAACTAGACAAATATAGATACATAGACAGGACCATACGAGTGTAGCTCAGGCCCTGTATACTACAATTAGGTCAATACACACATTTATCATCAACCTACCACCATACAACACACACACACACACACACACACACACACACACACACACACACACACACGTACCGTCAACTTAGGCCCATAGAAGAGAGCACATAGTTTCTCCAGCATGGTCTGCGGTGAGAACTCAAAGAACACGGTCCGGGAGAGTAGAGAGCGGGTCTCCTTGCTGAGTGGTGTGGAGAACAGGGCCTCCACCCCCTCCATGTTGCTGTACACCACTTCAAGGGTGTACGAGTGGACTCTGCGGGTCAAGGTGACGCCCTCCACACCCTCAGACTCAATGCAGATGCACTCCCACTAACAAAGAAAGAGAGTTAGAGATAACGAGATATAGATAGAATGAATAAATAAATAAACAGATAGAGGACAAAGAATAAACAGAGAATAAATAAATCAATTCCCACGCAGTGAGAAATACACTCAAACCTTGGTTTTCGTATGCCACAGTTTTCGTACAATTCGGTTTTCAACGACTTTTTTCGTCAAAATTTTGTCCCAGTTTTCGTACAGTTGAAAATGATTCGTACCAAACTCGTCTACCTGCCCGCATGACTCGGCCACTCATTTCCCGGAATGGTGTGCCCACACAAAGCATCCCATGCATTCGTGACTCAGTCTGCCTTTGTTTCTCGTTGAGTGAGCATCACACGCACCCAAAACATTTTGTAATAATCCATTGTGTTTGTGCTTGTTTATTGAGTGCGACTGCTAAATAAGCCACCGTGGGGCCAAAGAAAGTTCTGAGTGCCAGCCCTTTGATAAAGAAGGTGAGAAACACGATAGAATTCAAGAAAGAACTCTCAGCAAAGTATGAAAGTGGCGTAGGTGTGGCCGATCTCACCAGGATGTACAGGAAGTCTGCATCAACGATCAGTTCCATCTTGGCGAAGAAAAAAGAAATCAAGGAAGCTGATGTTGTGAAAGGGGTAAATGTGCTAACGAAACAGAGATCACAAACAATCAAAGATGTTGAAAAGTTGTTGTTGGTGTGGATCAACGAACAACAGTTAGCGGGAGATAGTGTTTTGGAGGCAATAATTTGTGAAAAGGCAAGGCTGTTGTATGCGGATCTCGCAAAGAAAATGTCTGGAACGAGTGCTGCTGTTAGTGAATTTAAGGCCAGCAGAGGCTGGTTCGACAAATTCAACAAGTGAACTTGCATACACAGTGTGGTAAGGAAACAAGTCTATAATAATGGTAAAAATGATGTTAAATGTTCATTTATCCATTACATTAGTCATTTATATTTATTTTTCATTGTTTTCTGTATGTAAAACTTTAGTTATTCTCTATAAAATGTATTTTTTAAAATATTTTTTGAGTGTCTGGAAGGGATTAATTGGATTTACATTATTCCTTATGGGAAATATTGCTTCAGTTTTCGTACGATTCGGTTTTCGTCAGACTTTTTCGAGCGGATTAATCACGAAAACCGAGTTTCCACTGTATATATAAAACTGTAATATATCTATAAATTAGTAGAAAGGAGATCAAAGATGAAGAAAAGCAAAAAAAATTAACTTAGAACATATATATATATATATATATATATATATATATATATATATATATATATATATATATATATATATATATATATATATATATAAATCAAATGCTACCTCCAATTTTGCGGTAAATTGGTCAACATTGCAGCCGCAAAATTTGAATTCACAAAATTGGAATCATTAACCTTATAGTGATTTTAGTCATATTTTTGCCCTTGTTTGTACAAATACATGTAATTATACATCCTACAACAAAGAAAAATATAAAAAACATAAAAATTATCATTATACATAAAATTTATTTAAATGACCATTTTACTGTACCACAAAATTGGAATATCGCAAAATAGGAGGAAGCATTGTAGTAATGATAACCCAACAATGCTAACACCCGCCCCCCGTCACTCCCCCTTGTGTGTATCTTGGATAACTCACCGGATCACTCCCTGTGGCCCTCCCCTCCAGCTGACACAGGATCAAGATGGACAGGCTGCCCAGGTTAAAGTCAATCCAGAACATGGGGATAATTAGGGGTCTGTGGAGGGGATAACAAGGTAATTAGTGCTCCGTGGAGGGATAACAAGGTAATTAGTACTCTGTGGAGGGGAAAACAATGTAATTAGTGGTTTGTGGAGGGATAACAAGGTAATTAGTGGTCTTTGGAAGGGGATAACAAGGTAATTAGTATTGTGTGGAAGGGATAACAAGGTAATTAGTACTCTGTGGAGGGATAACAAGGTAATTAGTACTCTGTGGAGGGTATAACAAGGTAATTAGTGATGTGGAGGGGATAACAAGGTAATTAGTGTTGTGTGGAGGGGATAACATGGTAATTAGTGCTGTGTTGAAGTGATAACAAGGTAATTATAGCTATGTGGAGGGGATAACAAGGTAATTAGTGCTGTGTGGAGGGGATAACAAGGTAAATATTGCTGTGTGGATGAGATTACAAGGTAATTATTGCTGTGTGGAGGGGATAACAAGGTAATTATTGCTGTGTGGAGGGGATAACAAGGTAATTAGTGCTGTGTGGAGGGGATAACAAGGTAATTATTGCGGTGCGGAGCGGATAACAAGGTAATTGGTGCTGTGTGGAGGGGATAACAAGGTAATTACTTATGTGTGGAGGGGATAACAAGGTAATTAGTGCTGTGTGGAGGCGATAACAAGGTAATTATTGCTGTGTGGATGGGATAACAAGGTAATTAGTGCTGTGGAGGTGATAACAAGGTAATTAGTGTTGTGTAGAGGGGATAACAAGGTAATTAGTACTCTGTGGAGGTGATAACAAGGTAATTAGTGTTGTGTGGAGGGGATAACAAGGTAATTAGTATTGTGGAGGTGATAACAAGGTAATTAGTACTGTGTGGAGATGATAACAAGGTAATTAGTGCTATGTGGAGGTGATAACAAGGTAATTAGTATTGTGGAGGTGATAACAAGGTAATTAGTACTGTGGAGGGAATAACAAGGTAATTAGTGCTGTGGAGGGGATAACAAGGTAATTAGTGCTGTGGAGGGGATAACAAGGTAATTTGTGCTCTGTGGAGGGGATAACATGGTAATTAGTAATGCATCAAGGGAATTGGTTAATGTACTATAGTCAAACCAGCCTGTCTTGAGCTCTGGGGCGTGGCTGTGTTGTTCCCATTCCCATGTTCACTGATAACAAGCCGATGATAACCTCTCTCATACTGTTAGGAGCTACGTTAACTAGTTTTACGTTCAATACTTTTTTTTATAATACGACTCCCTGGTTTTATGAATGACTAGTGATTTGAGGGTAAGACAATGACTCTGTAAACCTTCCACTACACTTGGTTATTTCAGATCACTCGCCCGCCTTGGATGGTTCACCCGCATCGCACTCTCAAGTTCTGCACAGCCAAGCGAAAAAAAATATTCACTATGTAAACAACTTTTTCTTTGGTGATCTGACAACACCGCAGATCAGACCTGCCACACCCAAGACCTCAAGTATGGCTGGTTTGACTACAGTAAATGGTAGAATATTTATGTAAACAGAAGGATGTAAAGGGAGTGTTGAAATTAATAGAGAAAAGTACAATTGTGTTATGCATGAAATTAATACACAGGAAAGTACATTTGTGTTATGCATGAAATTAATACACAAGTACAATTGTGTTATGCATGAAATTAATACACAAAAGTACAATTGTGTTATGCATGAAATTAATACACAAAAGTACAATTGTGTTATGCATGAAATTAATAGAGAAAAGTACAATTGTGTTATGCATGAAATTAATACACAGGAAAGTACATTTGTGTTATGCATGAAATTAATACACAAAAGTACAATTGTGTTATGCATGAAATTAATACACAAAAGTACAATTGTGTTATGCATGAACAAGAGTCAGTACACCCGTGAAAACGTCCCTTGCTTGGTATTTAGTGGCAATGTAAGGAGACCAAGTTCATAACATACATGGCAAGCATTCTCACATCATTCTGGACACTCTAAACACCAGCATGTCCTCCCACATCACTTCCAGTCTGAGGACAGTATGGCAGCAATTTGGGTAGTCTTTGGCCACTCGACGGTGATATCAAATAATGAAAAATGGCCAGCGAATATTGGGGGATCGAACCCGGGACCCTAAGCTCGCCTGACCAAACGCTAGATCACTGGTGGATGGCGTCCCTTAAATTGATGGTTACGTGTATTATATTTTTATCATCACCCCTCTCTCTCTCTCTCTCTCTCTCTCTCTCTCTCTCTCTCTCTCTCTCTCTCTCTCTCTCTCTCTCTCTCTCTCTCTCTGTACCTTGGGCTTGCACAGTTTAAGTTTCCCGATGTAAGCAGCATGGCAGGGTATGGTGTGCACCTTTCGGAACTCACCCAGTGACTCGTTGTAGGCATTCAGGAACCTACGGCAGTGCTGGGAGGGAGGAGAACCAGGGAACAGCATTAGTACACACACACACACACACACACACACACACACACACACACACACACACACACACACACACACACACACACACACACACTCACAGGGTCAAACTCAGTGATGGTGAGGAAGAGACACTGGATGGGACAGCCAAGATTGGGGAACCAGTGATTTATGAATCGACTCCTTTCTCTTGAGTTTGTCATTCTATACATCAGCTCCACCACACTCGCCTGGGTGTCGTAGTCCCCAACCTCATGCAGCAACCTTGGTAACTTGAGGCTGTGGGGTAGGAGGAGGAGGAGGAGGTATTGAGGTTTTAGACTCTGGGATCAGATGCTGTTTGTTTGGTACTACTGTATTTTGTTGTATAAATGTGTTATGGGAAATATTATGTGTATTCCAGGTAGTTACTGTATGATGTTGTTGTTGTTGTTGTTGTTGTTGTTGTATAAATGTGTTGTATTAAAGTGTAGATTGCTTAGTTTAGAGATGTATGTATTTTGTTGTAGTAAAAATCACTCCATTTGTTGTAGTATATGTAGAAATGACTCTTAATTAACTAAAGAATGTAGAATAATAATACATAATACACACACTGGTTAGTTAATGAATAAATAGATTGAATAAAAAAAGATGCAATAAAATGACAAAAAACAGACACTTATTGCATCCATAAAAACCTCAAAAATTACAAAAATTAAATAAAATTTAAAAAAAAACACGACACAAGTTAAACGAACAAATAAATTAAAAATTTTTAAAAAGGCGAGAAAAAAAAATTGAGAAATGATGAAAAAAAAAGTCCATTGATTCATTCTCTAAAAATAAATAAAAACATTCTACAAAAAAAAGAAAAAAAAGTGAGAAATAACAACCATGAAATAAAGGTCCATTCTCTCTCTCTCTCTCTCTCTCTCTCTCTCTCTCTCTCTCTCTCTCTCTCTCTCTCTCTCTCTCTCTCTCTCTCTCTCTCTCTCTGAAAAAAAAATCTCCCACACACACCCACAATCCCTTCCATTCCTTACACCATTAAACGACACTTCCGCCTGAGCACCGCCTTTCCCGCTGAGTTGAGTTGGATCATCATTTCATTGAGGTCTTTGAGCAGCATGCAGCGGAGGAACAGGCTCTGGGATGGCTCCAACACCGACCTCAACTGTGACTCCCCCACCAGGCAGGACAACCTCACCATAGCCTCTCGAGAGTGTCCTATGAGTAACTGTGCAGGAGGAGGAGGAGGAGGAGGAGGGTGAGATGTGTGTGTGGATAATGTATGTATGTGTGTGTGTGTGTGTGTGGTGTGTGTGTGTGTGTGTGTGTGTGTGTGTGTGTGTGTGTGTGTGTGTGTGTGTGTGTGTGTGAGTGTGTGTGATAATAATAATAATAATAGACGGTTTATAAGGAAATGCAGCCATAAGCTGAAAATATACATTTTAAAATTGCTTAATTCTAAATGTGAGGAATGGAAGACTTTGTTGTGTGTGTGTGTGTGTGTGTGTGTGTGTGTGTGTGTGTGTGTGTGTGTGTGTGTGTGTGTGTGTGTGTGTGTGTGTGTGTGTGCTTGTGTGTGTGTGTGCTTGTGTGTGTGTGTGTGTGTGTGTGTGTGTGTGTGTGTGTGTGTGTGTGTGTGTGTGTGTGTGTGTGTGTGTGTGTGTGTGTGTGTGTGTGTGTGTGAGGCTTAGAACTATATAGTTAGGAGAGTGTGTTAAATTGTAGGAGGAGAGACATATGTATGTGTGTGTGTGTGTGTGTGTGTGTGTGTGTGTGTGTGTGTGTGTGTGTGTGTGTGTGTGTGTGTGTGTGTGTGAGTGTGTGTGTGCGTGTGTGTGTGTGTGTGTGTGTGTGTGTGTGTGTGTGTGTGTGTGTGTGTGTGTGTGTGTGTGTGTGTTAACTAATGATACTTCAAAATACAATTGAAATTACAACATGTGAGCTTGTATATAACCAGACCAAAACACTTCTTTTCCTCCTCCTCCTCCTCCACATACTCACGTTAAACAGATATGTCAAGTTTCGTACATAACCCCTAGACTTGAATTTGTCTCCTTCCCGGCCCACCACACACAGAGTAGGGAACCCGCAGAGGAGAGCGTAACACTTAACTAACTGAGAGGTGATGTGATTCTTCTCCTCCTCCTCCTCCTCCTCCTCCTCCAAATGCCGGGTCTTCGCATATTCCTTCACTAACTGCAAGAGGCTCTGTATCCCTGGTGATTTTGATGCTACGGCCTGAGGGAGAGGGAGAGTGTGTGAGTTAGTGAGTGAGTGAGTAACAGAGAGAGAGAGAGAGAGAGAGAGAGAGAGAGAGAGAGAGAGAGAGAGAGAGAGAGAGAGATGTGGTAGAGGTGTGTGTGTGTGTGTGTGTGTGTGTGTGTGTGTGTGTGTGTGTGTGTGTGTGTGTGTGTGTGTGTGTGAGTGAGTGAGTGAGTGAGTGAGTGAGGGTGAGGGTGAGAGTCAGTGTGAGTGAGGGAAGGAAGTAAATATGTTAGGTTAGTTTAGTATGAGAGATATGATTTAGTGAAGTTTGTTTAGTATATATTTATTAATGTATTTTAGTTAACTTGATCTGGTATTTTAAATGTTTTATGAAGAGGAAGAGGAGTAGGGAAGAAAAAAGTAAGAAAGGAGAAGAGAAGTAAAAGAATGATGATTAAGAAGGTATGAAAGAGGGGAAAGGATAGGAGGACAAGACAGAAAGGATAGAATGAAAGAAAAGAAAAAAAACAATACAATATACATACAAATAAACAAACATAAAAATAATTAAATAAATCAATATAAGTTTATAAATGAAAGAAAGAAAAAAAAAAATCACCTAACTCATGAACATATTAATACAAATAGACAAACATTACAAAAAAAAGTAATAAATAAAACATAAATACACTAAAAAATAAATGTATAAAATAAAAAAAAATAAATAAATAAACAAATCAAAAAAATTCCACAGGTAAACTCATTAGCACCTACTCACCTGTTCTACCTGTCGTACTAACAGCCTCCCTCCTTCAGGTAACCACGTTGGGAGCGCCTGATGGGCTTGCATGACCTCAATTATCTTGTTACTGGCAGCGGTGGGGTCATTAGGGTGAGACCAGTGGGTGAGGGCCGACAGCAGGGTGTAAGTACCTGTCTGTATCATTAGCTCCCCCTCCTCCTGACCAGAGTGGGTTTGAAGGGCTGCATCGTTAACCTGTAAGCAGGGAGGAAGGGGATAGGTGTGTAGGGTAAGTTAATCAGGTAAGTCAATCAAAAGGTAAAGTTATCTAATGAATAAGTTAATCAAAAGGTAAGTCAATCAGCCAAGTTAGTCAGTCAGTCAGCCAGACAAGTCAGTGATTCAGGGTAAATCTGCATAACTACTGCTCGGACGATATCGATATAAATATGAAGTGGTACATACTGTAGTGTACTCAACACATCTGTCAAGGTTTCAGGCGGTGCTCGTCATTATAAGCAAATATAGGCCATATATGGCAATCAGGAAAAAAATCTAGGGTGAAATGCCTAACTTTTGGGTAATGATATATAAAACGAAGTGCTTAGAGATACGGCAGTCGTACCGCGTTGTCATCCGCTATTCCTACGGCCTGTGCCTTATTATTTACCTAGTAAAGAATTTTTCAAGTTATGTTAGGTTTAGTTCAGTTAGGGTCGGTTATATAACTTTTTACCCAAAAATTAGGCAACTGCCGTATCTATAAGGGAGCACTATGATGATACGGCACTCATTAAGTTATGGTTAGATTATGTTAGATTATGTTATGTTATGTTATGTTATGTTTGGTTATGTACGGTTTGGTTCAGTTAGATAAGCTTTTTATATTTTATTACCCAAAACTTAGGCACGTCGGCTGCCGTACCCGTGACCACTGCCTATATAAAAAGCTTATGTAACCTAACCTTACCTAACCAAATCTAATCTAACCTGACCTAAAATAACCAACCTAACCTTACCTTACCTAACCTAACCTAACTTCAAAGACGTTTAGCGAGGTAAATAATGGTGATCACCGCCTGAAACCTTCACAGATGTGTTCAGTACACTATGTATAGTATGTAGGGAAAGAGAGAAAAAAGAAAGAGGTGGAGCAGTAGTTGTAGAGAAATACCTAAATATTTACTAATACATAAAACAAACAAAACAAGGTAAATATTCGTTTCCTTAACCACTCGATAGCACGCGCCATTTTGGTAAAGATGTAAAAATTTACCGAATAAAAATTGCTTTGTTATACCAAAAGCTGCAGTTAAATAAACCTAACCAAAACTAACCCAACCAAACATAAGTAAACGTAACTAAGCATAACCAAACCTAACTATAAACCTAACGTAACCTAAACAAAAAAAATCTTATTTTTTCTGTAATTCAGCGGCATAACTATTTAAGGTGATCTGAACAAGCTTCTGAGATTGAGTTTGCAGTGCATTATAAAGGTAAGGAGATATATCAAGTGGTTAACGAACCGAATATTAACCCAAAACAATAGTAAATAATTCAACAAAACAAAACACAAACAAACATTATAAAAAAAAATAGCAGAATATCATGTTAGCTAACTTTGCAATACATAAAACCCACAAATATACATTATGTCGTGTATTTAAAGTGTTGGTTGTGTGTTGTAATGACTCCTGGTGTTGTGTGGTGTTATATATTACCTGTGCAGCCTCCATGGTAGTGTTATATGACGGAAATTAAATAAAAATATAATAATTCGACGCCTCCTTCTCGCCCACCATTACGATCTGAAACGTATGTTTTGAGCGGGAAAGTTATTGTTTTTATCGAGATTGTTTTATTGTGTCTATTTCATCTTTGTTTTTTATTATTTAGTTGTTATTTTGTATGATATTTATTAATATCATGTTTTGTTTAGGTGAGTAATAGTGTAAATGTTGAGTTATAGGAATTATACTATTGTTACGGCACACCCCCTTTTTCACTTCCTTCCAAGGCAGGGTGTCGCAAAACACGTTACCTCTCCTTACCTGAGGTAACGCCCTCTTGGGAATCGTGTAGCGGGAGTTGGCGGGACGGGAAAAGGGGTTTTAAACAAATCACACACAGACAACAACACTTCTTTCCTGGTATATTTACAAACAGCACGCTTACAGGGTACAGCACAATAGTACAGCCTCAGGGCACAGAGTTCCCCACAAGAGGTTCACCCAGAACACACAGCCTCCACAAGTCCACACACAGCAGCCTCCACACAGCCATGCACTCCCTTAGTGAGGGCAGGGACCTAAGGAAGCCAGAGCGCCATTTCTCCGGCCACCCTGTCCACTTCCCTCCAAGGTCCTGCCCTTCACTCGCCCAGGATCGGCCTTGCACCGCTGTGTCCCTCTGTCTCTGTTGTCTCTCTCACTCCTCGCCTCCTTCTCTTCCAACAACCAGCCACATCTCCCAAACACACCCCACCACAACTGCGTATCGCCGAAAACACAGATACGTAGGTCACCGTATCTTGACACCTGTCAACCCTCACTAGGCCCCTACATCCCCAGGGAGGCCTGAGTGACTCACCGCTCCCTGCCTCCACACAACTACACTTACAATAACACTATTTACACAACACTATTTACATGCTAAATGCGTCGCCGCAACACTATTTTAAAGATTTATTATATGGTGATCTGTAATTTTTATTTGTTTTGATTGCTTTTGTTTTTTATATGATTTTAATATCAACTTAATTATCTTTTAATAGAATAAGAATTGACTTATGTAATCATAATTTAATCAAATATCTAAGGTTTAAATAATTTATTTTGACTTTCCTTCCATTATTTACTTCGGTGATGATTTAATATTGATTTTTATGTAATAAACTTAAACTCAAGTTATAATACAATAAATACTGATTTTCGAGACTCTAATACCCAAAACAAAAATGCGAATCGCGATGTGCACGTTTTGGGAGAAACTCGCAAGCGTATCCAAGATAGAGAGAGAGAGAGAGAGAGAGAGAGAGAGAGAGAGAGAGAGAGAGAGAGAGAGAGAGAGAGAGAGAGAGACAGACAGACAGATAGACAGACAGACAGAGAGAGAGAGAGAGAGAAGAGAGAGAGAGAGAGAGAGAGAGAGAGAGAGAGAGAGAGAGAGAGAGAGAGAGAGAGAGAGAGAGAGAGAGAGAGAGAGAAAAGGAGAAACCCCCCCCCTCCTCTCTCCCTCAACCCACTCCCAACAAACGAAAAAAAGGCAACATTATTATTATTATTATTATTAGTAGTAGTAGTAGTAGTAGTAGTAGTCAATTAATCAATCAATGGTAGTAGTAGTAGTAGTAGTAGTAGTAGTAGTAGTAGTAGTAGTAGTAGTAGTAGTAGTAGTAGTAGTAGTAATAGTAGGACGCCTGACTTCTGATCTTTCACTAGTTTCTGATTGGGGCAGAGCAAACCTAGTTTTGTTCAATGCTTCAAAAACTCAATCTCTACAACTATCTACTCGACATAACCTTCCAGATAACTATCCCCTCTTCTTCAATGACACTCAACTTCCCCTCTCCTCCACATTAAACACACTCGGTCTATCCTTTACTAAACATCTAAATTGGCAATTTCATGTCTCTACTCCTGCTAAATCAGCTTCCAAGAAGTTAGGTATCCTATGGCGTCTGCGTCCATTTTTCTCTCCCTCTCAGCTGCTTGCTCTGTACAGGGGCCTTATCCGCCCATGTATGGAGTATGGTTCACATGTCTGGGGGGGGCTCAACTCACACAGCAACAGAAGCTGAAGATTTCAACCACTGTTTTGCAAACATAGGAATCAGAGAAAAAACATTGTAGAAGAGAGTAATGTAAATCTTTGCTATGTATGCAAACATTATTGTAACATGTTTCGTCCTCAACCTGTAGACAGTAATGCAATTATTCTTACCATCAAACAACTTAAGGAATCTAACTCATATGGTTCTGATGAATTATCACTAAAATGTATAAAGGATGCTCTTCCTGCAATAATAGCCTACCTTACCTGTATCATCAACACATCTATCATAACAGGCACCTTTCCAGCTGCATGAAAGCATGCTATTGTCACACCATTATTTAAAAAAGGAGATCCTGAAGTAAACAACAACTATAGAACAATTCCTCTGCTCCCGGTGGCCTCCAAAATATCAGAAAAGATAGTTGCTAATGAATTACTCCAATATATTGAATACAACTCTCTCTTTAGCAACATTCAGCATGGCTTCAGGCCTAACCTATCTACTGAAACAGCACTACTAAAAGTTTCAAAGAAAATTTATGACACCATGGATAAAAGGGAAATATGTCTTAACTTTATGTGATCTTTCTAAAGCGTTTGATAGTGTCAGTAACAATATTCTACTAAATAAATGTAAAAAATTAGGAATTGATAATTTTTGGTTTAAGAGTTATTTATGTAATAGGACTCAGTCTGTGCGTATTAAGAACACAGTGTCTTCTTCACTACCAGTCTCTTTTGGAGTACCGCACGGTTCTGTACTAAGACCAATTTTATTCAATATTTATGTAAATGACCTCTCAGAAAAAGTTAACGATTGTTTTCTCATCCAATATGCAGACGATACACAATACATTCAAACTGGTCATCCAGAAAACTTGCCTGAACTAATACACAGATCAGAAAACACTAGTAAACATCAAATACTACTTTAATATGAACTGTCTATTGTTAAACTAAAAAAAAACCACACTGTATCTTCATAGGCACTAGAGCTCAAATAGCAAAATTACCAAATGACATCAAGATTAACGTAGATAATACCACTATTCAGCCAAGTTTAAGTGTCAAAACCTATATATGACTACATTTTGATGGACACATGCTCTTTGATGTCCACATAACTGAGATTAGTAGAAAGTTTTCCGGCACACTCATGTATATCAACCGTATTCAAGATTCACTCAGCAAAGACGCACGACTTGTAGCTGTTCAAACTCTTGCCTTAAGTCACATTGAATATGCAATGAGTGTTTTGGGACACTACCAATATTACACAACTAACACGTGTCCAAAAGCTACAGAACTTTGCTGCAAAAGTTGCCATTGGTGGATTATCAAAATTTGACCATGCATCCCCACTCTTAATTGAATTACAGTGGCTTCCAATTCAAAAGAAATATGTAAGTTTAGTCCCTATGCTAGACCTACTCTTCCTGTTACTCGTTCACGTATTGGTGTGCCTCCTAAGTATTGCCCTACCTACATCTCGTACATGGTTCGGGTGTTACCTACTTTTGACCTTTCATCACCTGACCAGTTATGCTCCGATCTTGTCTCTGCCACTCATGATTTTCACAGGCTATATGTCTCCCGGCCACACCTACAACATCGCCGTGCTGCCCATCCCTGGACACTTGACGCACGTATTCAAGAGGCGAGGGAAGAGGCTGAACGTGATGGTTCATTGTTTCAAGCCAACCCAACTCCTGATCTGCTTCATCGTTATCAGACATCTAGGGATGCTTTAGTCGCATTGCAGGAGTGTGCACTTACTACGTCTTGGCAGCGTTTCACAGACAGCATTAACCAGCACACGAGTGTAACTACCCGTAAACACCCGCCACTGCCCGACATCACACTCCCGACGCCTACGCCCAACAACTTGTTAATACTTGGTTGGAACAGTCTTCCCATCCACATACAAGATGCACTTTCTAGAATTAGTTTGTGGTGAGTTTATTAGATAGAGAAACCATATCATAGGAGGCTGTTATGATAGGTACTTTACACGCCCTGCCACAGAATGTGAATTCATGATGTCAAACCACTTATCTACAAGTCTGATCAATGTTGCTGTTTCACACCAGTTACTTGAAGAAAGTACCTCTCTTTCTCTTCCTATATACTCTAAAGCTTTAGATACACTTTCTGAGAGTAATTGAGTGGCAGTTTTCACTCTCTGCCTGTCTGCACCTTTCACAAGGAGAGAAGAATCAGAAATATTTTTGGTTAACTTGAAATCTCCACTCTGATATTTTACAACTTCCATTAAAGGATTAGCACTATAGTCAGACTCCCCTTAAAATGTGGTTGGCGAGCGGAAACAGTCGGGAAATACCCTTTTACAGCCCTGCCACGTGTCTTTTAATCCGCATTGTAGAAATGTTTCAATGTAAGTAAAACCATGGCAGACATGATCAGGAAGTATGCATACACGTTTATTCATAGTATTATAATGTATGAAGAAACAGTAAACTTATAATGGATAAGATATGTATAAACATATTGTTACGGCACACCCCTTTTTTTCACTTCCCTCCAAGGCAGGGTGTCGCAAAACACGTTACCTCTCCTTACCTGAGGTAACGCCCTCCTGGGAATCGTGTAGCGGGGGTTGGCGGGACGGGAAAAGGGGCTGGTTGTTGGAGGCAGAAGGAGGCCAGGAGTGAGAGAGACAACAGACAGAGGGACACAGCGGTTCAAGGCCGATCCTGGGCGAGTGAAGGGCAGGACCTTGGAGGGAAGTGGACAGGGTGGCCGGAGAAATGGCGCCCTTGCTTCCAAGGTCCTGCCTCTCACGCTCCCAGGATGCACACCACAACCTCCACACAGCCAGTCAGCCACTCCCTTAGTGAGGGCAGGGCCTAAGGAAGCCAGGGCGCTATTTCTCCGGCCACCCTGTCCACTTCCCTCCAAGGTCCTGCCCTTCACTCGCCCAGGATCGGCCTTGCACCGCTGTGTCCCTCTGTCTGTTGTGTCTCTCACTCCTGGCCTCCTTCTGCCTCCAACAACCAGCCACATCTCCCAAACACACCCCACCACGACTGCGTATCGCTGAAAACACAGATACGTAGGTCACCGTATCGTGACACCTGTCAACGCTCACACGGATCCCTACATTCCCAGGGAGGCCTGGGTGACCCACCGCTCCCTGCCTCCACACAACTACACTACACCGCTACAACACTATTTACATGCTAAATGCGTCGCCGCAACAATATAAAGAAACATGGCATACATATTTTACAGTTCTGCTAATAAAAGCAGTACCTATTAATGAATTTCCCTTTCGTTCTGGATAATGCATCTTATCACTCAAGAAAACTTCATATATGACATATGATGTTGCCAGATACACGATTCGGGCCTCATAAAATTTTTAAATACAAAATTGATTTGAATTTGCGCGGCAAATCTCTACACGTTGCAACACTGTAACATAGGTATTCCCCACGATGGCCACACCCCAGTCACATTTTAAGGCGAGTCTGACTATAACATGGCCAAAGGGAGTTATCTAGAAAATTATTTCTGATTAATTTCATAAGATGTGGAGGGTCTGCAAATACATGTATACTACTCTACTTCGATCAGTGAGGCTTAAAAAGTTAGGTTTAGATGTTGTTACACCTAGTGAAGAGAACAGACCAACATTACTTCCTCCCAAGTCACAAACAGTTGCATAAATTGGGTATCCAGCAACTTCTACTTTCTCAATAATTGATAGCAAGATATTCTTTTTCATTCTTTTATCATACTGATAAAAAACAGGCTATTTCCATTTACCCAAAATTCCTCTAACCATAGCTACCTGAACAGATTTACAAGGCCCATAAATAGTATCTGTGCATTTGTCATAACAATATTTATTATCAATACTCATTTCATCAGATGAAATGACATATGTTTTTTCTCCTTCGGTAAGAGACTTTCCTTTGATTGACAATTATCGTAACATAGAATTAATAATTCCTGGTTCAATGTTGACATTGTTAACGCACCTATTGAGTGTAGTAATACTGGGTAAAGGAATTTTGAGTTGTTCTCTAATAAATTTGTATGATTTAAGTCCAAGGCTACGGATACTAAGGGCATTGATTATGTCTTCTTCAGGCCACTGTTTAACTGGCTGTCCAGAAATTAGCTGGTGAATTTGTGTTCCAGTGAAACACCTTAAGATTTTCTACAACATCAATTGTTAAAGCTAGGTTCTTATATGCAAGGTCAAGTTTTTCTTGGATGCTATTCTGTAATGTCTCACTCACTGACTCATTCTTGTCATTAGCAGATTGTAAGGTGCGCGTCATGCCTTATCCCTCTATTGATGTGATTATAAATCTCTGAATTACTTTGAGACAAGTTTTTATTTTTGAACCAATACCGAACACACTATCTGCAGTCTCCACTCCACATGTAATTCTTATATTGTACAGGCCATAATAACATCACACATCCCTGTCTTACTCCAACTGAGATCTGAAACCAATCACTAAGTACTCTATCTACCGTTACACATGCTACACTACCATTATAGAAGCTCTTCGCTGCATTCAACAACTTTCCTTCCACATCATACATCTTCAGTACCTTCCACAGTCCCTCTCTGTTCCCTCTAGCCATAAGCTTTTTCCAAATCCATTAAATGCCATAAATAGCTTTCTATCCTTTTCCTACAATTAAACCCCTAAAACTAAGTATATTTAATTTTTCTACTTTATATCATTGAATCCTATTTCAAAAGGACTTGTGGGAACCGCGCCTTAAGAATTCATCAAAGCCATGAATTATTACCTTTCAAAACACAATTTACATCAAATAAACTGCATAATATAATCAACATATTTTTTTTCTCATATGTATAAATCCAACAGTGTACAGATATCTACAATATATATTAATTTTGTTTGGTCTGGCAACACTGCAGGGTGCCAGCTGGAGCTCAGTAAACACATCGTTGAAGGCGTGACAGGGTGCGTTGTGTAAGGCAGTGTTATAACTCCTTGTCACGGCTCTCACCATACATAAAACTAACAAATAACACTATATAACCATCCTATTCCTCCATGCCGTACCCTTCAATGGTGTTATTAGTGGTGTTAAAGGGAAGGGCATAACTAACACTAAACAACAACACTACTGCAAAGATGCTGTCAGGGAGATAGCGTCTGTAAGTGTGACGCAGGGATGCTAAACACGTGACCTGACCTCACCTGCCCTCACTATGACCTCCACGCTGGTATGAGTTAGGACTGTCACCCGCCACCATGAACAAACTCAAGCTGCAGAGTCACCAGAAGAACTACAGAGGTTGGTGTCAAGAGTCGAAGGTTTACATGAATGTGAATGTGTTATAGTATTCTGCACATTATAAAAGTATTGTTTTGTATTGTGGTGCTTTTTATTTAATTGATCTAAACACATATAGTTAAGATTTACACAAAGATAATGAATTCAACCGGTAATTTTTCAGTTTTGAACCCGTCCGAGCCCCGCCATGTTATTGTGTTGCTTGGTTTAGCCCATTTTTAACGGTAGC
>JAPQNM010000015.1:1342347-1397347 GCA_029783475.1 Metacarcinus magister | reverse complement strand
TAAGGATTATGTAAAATTTGGAATCTCTTACTTATTCTATTTTTTCCCTCTCGATCCCTTCCTGCTTTTCATCTATTGTCTATTTATTATTCTATCTACTTACCCTCTCTTCTTCTATATCCATACCTCTTACTAACTCCTTTTCCTCCCTTCCCTTCCATTCTGTTCCGTTCCGTTCCGCAGGTGGTGTACCGTTCCTCCACTAGCATGGTCTACCTCTTCATCCAAATGAGCTCGGAGATGTGGGACTTTGACCTCTACGGTGACCTCTACTTTGAGAAGGCTGTCAGTGGGTTTCTGTCGGAGCTTTTCGCCAAATGGAAGGTAAGTGGGTGGGTTAGGAAAGGTGTTAAGAGATGATATGGAGATCAGTTTTTTTTCTCTCTCTTTTTTTTTCTTTAACAAGTTTCAGGAAGTTGATATTGCATGTTAGTCTGCAACCTTAATTCTATCTTGACGTGTGAAGTATTAACCTCGGGAGAACGTGCTCATGTTATCTTCCATATTGTTATCCTGTTAATTAAGAGGGTGGTTATGTGGCTTGTTATCTATGTTATCTAGTCTTATGTTATTGCTGCTGCTGCTGCTGAACATCTTTTGTTATTGTTAGTTTTGGTGATGTAGTGAAAGTTGTTATTTCGGGTGAAGGGAAGTTAAGGAAAGGTTTGTGAAATGCTAACAACTCCTCTCCTCCCTCCTCCCCTCCCTCCTCCTCCTCCTCCTCCTCCTCCTCCTCCTCCTCCTCCTCCTCCTCCTCCTCCTCCTCCTCCTCCTCCCTATTACCTTTTATAACCATTCCTTCTATTATACTCTCACTCTCCTCTTTCTCTCTATGTTATAACCACTACCTCCCTTACCTTACTACCATCCCTCCCTCCCTCCCTCCCTCCCTCCCTCCCTCCCTCCCTCCCTCCCTCCCTCTCTCCTCCTCCCCCCCTCTCCTCCTCCCCCCCTCCCCCTGCAGAAGGAGTGCAGTAACCATGACGTGACCATAGTGCTGTTCTCCCGCACCTACTACAAGGCCACCAGTATAGATGACTTCCCAACCTACATGAGGGAGTGCCTTCAGGAGGACTACAGGGGAAGGTTCTACGAGGACTTCTACAGGTTGGTTAGTGCAGGTTAGGTTAGGGTGAGTTAGGGTAGGTTAATATAGGGTAAGTTTGAGTTTAGGTATGTTAGGTTAAGTTAGGGTGAGTTTGAGTGAGGTTAATGTAGGGTATGTTAGGTTAAGTTAGGGTGAGTTTGAGTTAGGTTAGGTTAGGTTCATGTAGGGTAAGTTTAAGTTAGGGTATGTTAGGTTAGGGTGAGCTAGGATAGGTTAGGTTGGTTTAGGGTAAGTTTAAGTTAGGTTAATGTAGGGTAAGTTTAAGTTAGGGCAGGGTAGGTAAGGTTAAGTTGGGGTGAGTTTCAGTTAGGTTAATTTAGGTTAGGTCAAGTTAGGGTGAATTTCAGTTAGGTAGGTTTAAGTTAGGGCAGGGTAGGTAAGGTTAAGTTGGGGTGAGTTTCAGTTAGGTTAATTTAGGTTAGGTAGGTTGTGTTATGTAGATTAGTTACATATAAAATATATCTCGTCTTTCTTTCTTTCCTTAATACATAGTGAGTTTCCTTTCATGTCTCTGATCTTATTGTGTTCTTTGTTGTGTATTTTCTACATATCATGGCGGGTTGGCAGCTTATATAATATTTCTTTTCTTCATTTGTTATTCATCATGCAGGACTCATAACTCTTATTTTAGTGTGTGTGTGTGTGTGTGTGTTTGTCTTCGTCATCATTATCATCATCAGTGTTTGTTACGTCATAGCAGCTCATTAACACATATAAATAGTCCTAAACTTACATTATTATTATGTAAAGAAAAGATAGAAATAAAGAATAGTGCGCTACCATTTCATTGTTCTAGTTTTTCCTTCTGTTGGTTTAAGATAGATAGATAAATTTAAATGGATAGATTTCAATAGATATATATACACCTTGGTCTCGTATAGAACGTTCAATAGGTCAATAGAGACGTCGTTTTATGTGAAATCGTTCTATGTGATACATGCAGCCTATGGGGAAAACAACAATTGGTCGATCAGTCACCAAAAGTGTCCCTGAAATTAACGTACACTGCATATTATTAACAATTATTAAATATAAACGATTAAAAAAACATTAAATAAGGTTTTCCTTAGGCCTTAGGCCTTGACGTATCTCGTCTCCCGGCTTGTGTTCCCTTTTATCCGTAGTCATTGCATTTTATTTATTCATTAAATAAAGATAATAAGAGGTAAATAAACCATAGCCTGCCATAATCGGAAGTAAATAAAAAAAACTGCAAACACAACACAGCAGCACTCCTGCTACGACGCACTGTCTCCTGCTTCCCTCCCTTTAACCTAACCATAACTTCCAAGATTCTTTGTGAGGTAAATAATGATGAGCATCGCCTGAAACCTTGACACATGTGTTGAGTACACGATGTATAGTATGTATAACTTTATATCTATTATATCTCTCTCTCTCTCTCTCTCTCTCTCTCTCTCTCTCTCTCTCTCTCTCTCTCTCTCTCTCTCTCTCTCTCTCTCACACTCTCTCTCTCTCTCGCTCTCTCTCACACTCCCTCTCTCTCTCTCTCACACTCTCTCTCTCGCACTCTCTCACACACTCTCTCTCTCTCTCTCTCTCTCTCTCTCTCTCTCTCTCTCTCTCTCTCTCTCTCTCTCTCTCTCTCTCTCTCTCTCTCTCTCTCTCACACTCTCTCTCACACTCTCTCTCACACTCTCTCTCTCACTCTCTCTCTCTCTCTCTCTCTCTCTCTCTCTCTCTCTCTCTCTCTCTCTCTCTCTCTCTCTCTCTCTCTCTCTCTCTCGCCACCCCACCAGTCCTTGACGTGAGAGATGAGTGGGTTGCCTTTGCCCTCTGCTGTGAGCTATTGTTCTCGCACATGTACACCTCCACCTGGTCACTCTACACTAGCTGGACACTTCAAACTGCTACAGCAGGAACAGAGTCACCCAAGCGGTGCAGACACCTGTGACGTCAGCACTATGTCATCTCTGGGTGCGTTCAATACGATTACGCTCGTTCTGTATAAGAACTCCTCGGATTTGCTTCACTTATTTCCGCACCTCGTTCTATACGGTCACGATCGTTCTGTACAATAATTTTTATTTAATATTTTTGGTCGCTCGTTCTATAAGAAAATTGTTCTATCTGAACACGTTATATACAGAACCGAGGTGTGTATATAAATAGATAGATATAGGTTATAGATATAGATAAATAGATATAGATAAATAGACATAGATAAATAAATAAAGATAAATTGATATAAATAAATAGATATAGATAAATAAATAGATAGTTTGATATAGATAAATAAATACAGGCAGACATATTGTATTTCCTCTTCAATCCATCCTTCGTCCCATCACCTTCCTTAGAGTGGCTGTGCAGAACGAGCGTTATGATGACTGGTCAGCCACACTAACCCGCCTTCGCCGCATGTTCAACAACTACCTGCCCAGCGTTCTGCAGCACCACAACCAGCAGGGCGTCACCATCCCGGAGGCTGTCAACTCATCAGCGTCACAGGGAAACTTCCTCGAGGTCCTCAATATTTCCCTAAATGGTGAGGCGATGGTGGTAGTATGAGTGTGTGTTTACCTAGTTCTCTCTCTCTCTCTCTCTCTCTCTCTCTCTCTCTCTCTCTCTCTCTCTCTCTCTCTCACTCTCACTCTCTCCCCCCCAGTGTTTGAGAAGCACTACCTGGATCGCAGCTTTGACCGCACTGGGCAGGTGTCAGTGGTGGTGACGCCTGGTGTGGGTGTGTTTGAGGTGGACAGGGAGCTCACCAACATCACCAAGCAACGCATCATTGACAACGGTGTGGGCTCGGACCTGGTGTGTGTTGGGGAGCAGCCTCTACATGCCGTGCCGCTGCTCAAGGTAAAGAAAAGGGGTGAGGTGTGGGTTAGGTGGTGTTGTAGGGTAAAGGCAAGGGATGAGGTTAGTGTGGTGTAGGGTAAAGGCAAGGGGTGAGGTTAGTGTGGTGTTGTAGGTTCAAGGTCACTGGCTGCTTTCCTAGTCCATGTAACTCTTAGATTCTTAATTGAGGGGCGATATGAAAGAGCAGGTGTGTGTGTGTGTTAATAAAAAAAACTACATAATACATAACCTTAGAAAATCATTATGAAACTCTCGCTATTAAATTACATAAATAAATCAAATAAAACCATACAATTCTCCGCCTCACAGTTCCACAACAAGAAAGGCGGCGTGAATGCAGATGATTACAGCATGCCACACACCTGGATCAACCTCAGCTTCTACTCCTCCAAGAAGAAAATTGGCTACGGCACCTTCATCCCACGCATCAAACTGCCCCCAGAGAAACCCAAGTCATCCAGGAGGGAGCGGCCGGACTGCCTCTCCTCGGCACCCTGCATGAAGCCGGCACTCCAGGACACGGCACTCCCTAACTCTATCTTTGATTATGACACCTATGATGCTCAGGTGTTTAAGTTACCGAGCAGCCATAACAATAAGTGAGTGTTAAGTTAGGTTAGGTTAGGTTTAGGTTTAGGTTAGGATAAGATAGGATAGGTTAGGTTAGATTAGATTATGTTTAGGTTAGGATGAGATAGGATAGGATAGGATAGGTTAGGTTAGATTATGTTTAAGTTAGATTAGGTTAGGATAGGATAGGTTTGATTAGGTTAGGTTAGATTAGATTATGTTTAGGTTAAGTTAGATTAGATTATGTTTAGGTTAGGTTAGATTATGTTTAGGTTAGGTTAGATTATGTTTAGGTTAGGTTAGGATAGGTTAGGTTAGATTATGTTTAGGTTAGGTTAGGTTAGGTTAGGTAAGATTATGTTTAGGTTAGGATAGATTATGTTTAGGTTAGGATAGGTTAGGTTAGGTTAGATTATGTTTAGGTTAGGTTTAGGTTAGGATAGGTTAGTACTGCGTTTGTTTTTTAAGCTTGTGGAGGTTAGATTAAGCCATATATCTTATTTATTTATATATTTAACTTTAATATCAGTTGGAAACGAGCCAGAAGCTACCCAAAAAAAAGTTGGTAAATATAACTTTAAAATAAGATCAGTTGAATCACCTCGCCCTAAAGACTGTCTCGTTACAGCCTTTCAAATGTGTAGAAATGTGTATATGTGTTGTACTGTAGTTTTACATGTATACACTGTAGTTTTACATGTATGTTCCTCAAGAAAGAAGTAAGAGCCCAATCCAAAGCAAGTTTCTTTTCTGTATCACACAAAAAGACAAAATTCAGTATATATCATTATCATCATTATTATTATTATTATTATTCAGTTAAGTACATACACAATAACCTAACCTTCACCCACCCACCCCCCACCCCCCAGTAGGTAAATATAACTAAAATAAGATAAGTTTAGTCAACTCTCCCTAAAGACTATCTCGTTTAGTTAAGTACATACACAATAACCTAACCTAACCTCCTCCCCCCCCCAAAAAAAAAGGGCTTACCGCAGTCTACAGCGCCCCACCACAAGGAAGAAGACACCCCAAGGTCACCCGCCATCCTCTACCTCAATGCAGCTTCTCACCCGCGTCAGCCTTCACCGCAAACTGTCAGACCCAGACCTGTACAGCGGCTTGGAACAGGTGTGTACGTGTATGCGTGTGTGTGTGTGTGTGGAGCAGGTGTGTAAGTGTATGTGTGTGTGTGGAGCAGGTGTGTATGTGTAAGTGTGGAACAGGTGTGTAAGTGTGTGTGTGTGTGTGTTGAGCAGGTGTGTAAGTGTGTGTGTGTGTTGAGCAGGTGTGTAAGTGTGTGTGTGTGTGTGTGTGTTGAGCAGGTGTGTAAGTGTGTGTGTGTGTGTGGAGCAGGTGTGTAAGTAAGTGTGTGTGTGTGTGTTGAGCAGGTGTGTAAGTGTGTGTGTGTGTGTGTGTTGAGCAGGTGTGTAAGTGTGTGTGTGTGTGTGGATCAGGTGTGTAAGTGTGTGTGTGTGTGTGTGGAGCAGGTGTGTAAGTGTAAGTGTGTGTGTATTGAGCAGGTGTGTAAGTGTATGTGTGTGGGTTTTTTTGTTTTGTTTTGTTTTTTTTACATTAAAAGGATACTTGCTAAGGGAAAACAAAAATAAGTAAAAAAAAATCCCGCTTGTCGCCAGACCCTGTAAAGAGGACAGTAGGAGAATAGAAGCAAGGGGTGGAGATCCAGTTAACATTAGAGGTGTCTTGACACTCCTCTCTTGAAAGAGTTTCAAGTCATAGGCAGGTGGAAAAACAGACAAAGGAAGAGAGTTCCAGAGTTTACCAGTGTAAGGGATGAAAGAGTGAAGATACTGGTTAACTCTTGCATTAGGAAGATGGACAGAATAAGGATGAGAAGAAGTAGAAAGTCTTGTGCAGCGAGGCCGCGGGAGGGGGGGGAGGCATGCAGTTAGCATGTTCAGAAGAGCAGTCAGCATGAAAATAGTGGTAGAAGATAGATAAAGATGCAACATTGCGGCGGTGACTTAAAGAATCAAGAAATTGTGTTGAGCAGGTGTGTAAGTGTGTGTGTGTGGAGCAGGTGTGTAAGTGTATGTGTGTGTGTGGAGCAGGTGTGTAAGTGTGTGTGTGTGTGTGTGTGTGGAGCAGGTGTGTAAGTGTGTGTGTGTGTGGAGCAGGTGTAATCACTGTACAGTCTGCTGCTGGTCTCTCTCGAGACAGCCGGCCGTCCCCCTATGGAACGAGCTCAGAGCTCATACTGACCAATCTTTGGGTTGGACCGAGACCACTCACACACAACACACCGGGACAACGAGGTCACAACTCCTCCACTTACATCCCGTACCTACTCACTGCTAGGTGAACAGGGGCTACACGTGAAAGGAGACACACCCAAATAATCTCCGTCCGCCCAGGGGATCGAACCCTGGCCCCCTCGGTTGTGAGCCGAGTGCGCTAACCACTACACTAGCGGACCGTGTAAATGTATGTGTGTGTGTGGAGCAGGTGTGTAAGTGTTTGTGTTGAGCAGGTGTGTAAGTGTGTGTGTGTGTGTGTGTGTTGAGCAGGTGTGTAAGTGTGTGTGTATGTGTGTTTCTAGGGTGATTGGAAAACTTATGTGTGTGTATATATATCGGTGTGTTTGGTGATAAAAAAAAAATATATACTTATCTATCTAATCTAACCTAACCTAACCTAACCTAACCTAACCTAACCTAACCTTCCCTCTAACCCCACACACAGATCTCCAGTTCCTTCGTGCCCACTGGGACCTGCGCCGGCTCGGTCATAGACAAGTCCCCAGCCATTAACATACCGGCGCGCATCACAGAAAACAAGATGTACTCCCAGTCCTTTGGTGCTCTCAATGTGGAAGGTGGGTTAGGTTAGGTTAGGAGGCTCTCTCTCTGTATGGTGAAGCTTTGACTTACTAGAATTTAATTTAATATACTTTCTTTAATAGCAGGTAGTTTATTTTTTATGTATTTATTTATTTATTTATTTTTATTATTATTATTTATAGATTTTGTCATTTTTCTTTTCTTTTTATTTATTTGGTTGTCTTTTTTTTGTCTTATATTTTATTCGGCTTTTTAAAAAATTTATTTTTGTCTTTTTTTTGTCTTATTTATTCGTCATTTTTCATTTATTTAATTATTTATTCATCATTTTTTCATTCTTTTATTTATTTATTCATCATTTTTTCATTCTTTTATTCATTTATTCATCATTTGTTCATTATTTTACTTATTTATTCATCTTTTTTTTTTATCCTTTTACTTATTCATTCATCATTTTTTTTATTCTTTGCATTTATTCATCATTTTTTCATTCTTTTATTCATTCATTCATCATTTTTTTCATTCTTTTACTTATATATTCATCATCATTTTTTATGTATCCTTTTATTCATTTATTCCTCATTGATTTATTTATTCATTTACTCATCTGTCTCCCTCACACCCCCTCCCCGCCTCCCCACACAGGAGTACAACGGCCCCGCACCCAGGCACTGTACGAGGGGGAGGAGACGTCACCCTCACACTCCATCAAGATCGGCTCCAGCAACGGCACTTCACCTTGCGAGAGAACACAGGTGAGGGGACGGGGGGGAGGGAAGGAAGAGAGGGGAGGGAAGGGAATAATAGGTGAGAGGAGAGAGAAGGGAAGGGAGAGAATAATAAGTGAGAGGAGAGAGAGGGGAAGGGAGGGAATAACAGGTGAGAGGAGTTGAAATAGTAAGGAAAAGAGGAAGAGGAAGGGGAAGGGAAGGACAGATAGAAGAAATGGGAAGAATACCAAACAAATAATACCACCCCTTGACCTTGACCTCAGCTGACCAAGAACAAGCCAGTCAACACCCACCGGCCCGGGAGGTCACTCATCAACCCCTTTGACCCCTCGCACATGACCATCAAGCTGACCTCAAACAGAAGAAGGTGGATCCACATCTTCCCTAAAGGTGAGAGAGAGATGGAGAGAGAGAGAGAGAGAGAGAGAGAGAGAGAGAGACGGAGAGACGGAGAGAGAGACTAACTCCTCCTTCCCACAGACCAGACCGGAGTACTGATCCAGCAACACCACTACCAAGTCAGTAGCAGAGTACGCGGCAACCCACCCTCATCACCACTCCCCACACCAGAGGGCGACCCCACCTACCCCCCCTACCCCCCCCAACACCACCCACACCACCTCCTGTCCTCCACGCCCACCAAGAACGGACCGCAGTCACCCGGCGCAGCAGAATTCAGGGTGTACAATGGTGGTGCCGCTGTCGAGGTGAATGGACTGCGTGGGAGGAATTTGACATCACAGCAGAGCCAGGAGAGTAAGTGCAGCTGTGTGTGTGTGTGTGTGTGATTAGTATGGTAAGGAATCTACACCTGTCATTTATTAGTGGTATTGGTAACTTAACCTAACCTAACCTAACCTAACTTGACTTGACCTGACCTGACCTGTTACCTACTTTCATCCTTTGCTTGTGTGGTGTTCCGTGTGGTTTGGGAATGGGAAAAAAAAACATATAGGTACAAAATATAACAGTAAACAGTCAATATAAACAGTAAATATCAACAGTAAATATAACCGTCTTCTATACTCACGCAGGAATATATATATATCATCTTTCTATAATCCAAAAACCATACATATATATACTCTATGTCCCCAATAGACACATAGATAGATCGATAGAGAGTCCTTCTAACACTACTAAGAAGGGGCACTAAACTATTTTGTCTTGTACAGGTATTAATGGCGTAAGACGAGAGAGCAGACCTCGTACCACCTCCCAGAACAGCTCACTCACCTCCATGGACAGTAAGTGACAGGGAGGGTTGGGGTGACAGGGAGGGAAGGGAGGGTTGGGGTGACAGGGAGAGAAGGGAGGATTGGGGTGACCTAACCTAACAACAGCAACAACAACAACAACAACAACAGCAACAACAACTCTAACCTAACCTAACCTAACCTTCCCACCCGCCCTACAGTCACCCTCCGCGGCACCAGCACCCCACAGAAGGGCGGTGGCGGCGGCGGCGGCGGCGGCGGCGGTGGTGGGTCCAGCGTCGGGGGTGTGATGCGCATAGTCACGGGCGTCACCTCGGGGAAGGCCAAGTTTCCTGCCACACTCATCTGGGGCGCCACGGGGGAACAGGAGTGGACAGCAGGACTTACGACAGGTAACAGAACATAACAGAACAGAACACTACAGGTAATATAACAGAATACTACAGGTAACAGAACAGAACAGAACACAACTATACTTAATTCATTATTCCTTACCTGTGTGATTACCTGTTGGATATGGTGTTCCTGTACCTCCTCAATTTATTTATTTATTTATTTATTTTATTTATTTATTTTATTTTTTTTACTCCCATGACTAATTGATTTTTCTAATATTTTAATTTTTATTTTCAGAACTAATTTTTATTTACATGTATAACAGTTTTTTTTTATTATTTATTTATTTATTTATTTTGTATTTATTTCCTTAAATAAATAAATAAATAAAAATAATTTATATGTATTATATAAGTTCTATTTCTTTATTTTTTCTCCCATGACTAACTAATCTTTCTCTTTTCTTTGTTTTATTTACTTAACTCATTTTTTATATGCATCCTTTCTCTCTCTCTCTCTCTCTCTCTCTCCTCTCTCCCTCTCCTCTCTCTCTCTCTCTCTCCCTCTCCCTCTCCCTCTCCCTCTCCCTCTCTCCCCCTAAGCCGCCTTTACTCCCTCCTTCACTCTCCTTCGCTTCTTTTCATGCCAGCGCCTGAACAAAGGGATGTTGTGAGGACCAGCATAGGTTAGAACCGAATGTTTTTTGATTCACATTTTATTTATTTATTTATTTATCATTTTTTCCACCTCACCTCCACCACCTCCTCCACCTCCATCACCTCCACCACCGTAGCTGATAGAACCCACACGCCTGGCAGCAGCTGGGGCTTGGTGTTGTGTGCGTGTGTGTGTGTGTGTGTGTGTGGGAATGTATGTTGATGTGTATTTGGTATTCCTTTGTGGATATGAACACGAACACACCCCAGTATCCTATGTGTTGAGTGTCCCCCCCCTACCCCCCCAAAGGAGCCTGTAGTAAGAGTGACCTTGAATCCCTCCTCCACTGTGCATTACCTCACCCTTGACTTAAGTTCTAACTCCACCCCAGCATCCTCAAGATAAGTAAGTGTATGTATGTGGCACTAACGGGAGTAGTTTTTGTATTGTATAAGGTAAAAAAAAGTACATCGAATCTATACATTTTTTTTTTTAACTACAACATACATACTCTTTTTTTTTTCTCTCTCTCTTACTTACTCCTCTATTCATTTTTCATTGACGTCATTCAGTCATTAAAATTAAATAAGATAAAATATTAATGCTAACTCGGTGACACTTGATGCATTTACTTTTACCAACGGAAGATTATTGACCTCAGGATTTAGACTGACAACACGACAAACCATTATTAGACAAACAGAGAGAGAGAGAGAGAGAGAGGCTGCAAAACATAATCTAAACTACACATAACCTTGATGGAAATTCAATTCTTATCCAGGTTATTTCTGGTAATCTTGCACCACTGATACGAACTTCAAGGTCATACCAGTGAAGGATAGATAGATCACCAAAATATAATATAAATCTTGATACAGCTTGAATTAAAACTACTTGTGATGTGTTAGTGAGCAGAGAGAATATACGTACACACCACCTCACCTTTGTACACCTTCATGTTTTACTGTGGTGTGTGTTTACGTGTTGTCAGCACTCAGCACCAGGTGAATGAGTGGTGTCCCAAAGCTAGGTGCTTATTGATGTTCCTGAGTAACTTTTTATTTGAGCACAGCTTACAGGTACGGCAGCTGTACCTGTAAGTGCTCGCTTATAGATACGGCACGTGCCTAAATTTTGGATGATAAAATATAAAAAGCTTATATAACTGAACCTAATCGTACCTAACCTAACCTAATCTAACCCTAACCCAACGAATGCCGTATCCTCATAGTGCTCGCTTATAGATACGACACGTGCCTAACTTGGATAAAAAACTTATATAACCAAACCTAACTGAACCAAACCATACCTAACCAAACCTAACAAAACATAATCAAACTAACATAACTTGAAAGATGCCTTACCAGGTAAATAATAAGGCACAGGCCGTAGGAATAGTGGATGACAACGTGGTACAACTGCCATATCTCTAAGCACTTTGTTTTATTTTATTGCCTCGGAAGATTCGTAATATAAGTGTTACCAATTGCGTGTGATTCCTTAACTCCTTGACTCATGTTTTATTCCCTTTGTGTGTATTGTAAGTTATCTATAGAAGGTGAGTGGTGATGCTGAGTGTGTGAGTGGTGATGTTGAGTGTGTGAGTGGTGATGTTGAGTGTGTGAGTGGTGATGTTGACTGTGTGTGAGTGGTGATGTGATGAGTGGTGATGTGACTGTTGAGTGGTGATGTTGACTGTGTGAGTGGTGATGTTGACTGTGTGAGTGGTGATGTTGACTGTGTGAGTGGTGATGTTGAGTGTGTGAGTGGTGATGTTGAGTGTGTGAGTGGTGATGTTGACTGTGTGAGTGGTGATGTTGAGTGTGTGAGTGGTGATGTTGAGTGTGTGAGTGGTGATGTTGAGTGTGTGAGTGGTGATGTTGAGTGTGTGAGTGGTGATGTTGACTGTGTGAGTGGTGATGTTGACTGTATGAGTGGTGATGTTGACTGTGTGAGTGGTGATGTTGACTGTGTGAGTGGTGATGTTGACTGTGTGAGTGGTGATGTTGACTGTGTGAGTGGTGATGTTGACTGTGTGAGTGGTGATGTTGAGTGTGTGAGTGGTGATGTTGACTGTGTGAGTGGTGATGTTGAGTGTGTGAGTGGTGATGTTGACTGTGTGAGTGGTGATGTTGAGTGTGTGAGTGGTGATGTTGAGTGTGTGAGTGGTGATGTTGACTGTGTGAGTGGTGATGTTGAGTGTGTGAGTGGTGATGTTGACTGTGTGAGTGGTGATGTTGACTGTGTGAGTGGTGATGTTGACTGTGTGAGTGGTGATGTTGAGTGTGTGAGTGGTGATGTTGAGTGTGTGAGTGGTGATGTTGAGTGTGTGAGTGGTGATGTTGACTGTGTGAGTGGTGATGTTGACTGTGTGAGTGGTGATGTTGAGTGTGTGAGTGGTGATGTTGACTGTGTGAGTGGTGATGTTGAGTGTGTGAGTGGTGATGTTGACTGTGTGAGTGGTGATGTTGACTGTATGAGTGGTGATGTTGACTGTGTGAGTGGTGATGTTGAGTGTGTGAGTGGTGATGTTGACTGTATGAGTGGTGATGTTGACTATGTTTATGTTGACTGGTGACTGGTGAGTGTACAGTTAAGTAATGGTATATGTGGTGTGGTGAGGTTATGGTGACTGCAGCTACCATTGAGTGTAAGGTGATTCATGGTAACTGAGTATGGTGATGTGATGTTGTGATTGGTGAACAAGAGATGAGTCAAGGAAATGCTTAATGGTGACTCAACCCTTGGATAGTGACATAAGGGTTATAATGTTATCTATATAGGATAATTCACCTCTTTACTAGTGACTGAAGAGAACAAACAAACACACACACCAGTAATATAAATACTCACTCAGCTGGTCTTGTCAATACCAACACAGGAGGTGAAATGAATATAAGTTTTACAGAATTAATATACAAGTACATATTAACCTTTTGTAATACTTTATAATACTGACAATTAGGGACAAAAATACATGCTCCATTAACCTAAATCCTCACTCAACAAGTTAATTAGGACAAGCAAACAATACTACGATTAATAATACTTGGTGATAGATACAAATAGAGACTCAAATTAGCACTTCAGTAACCTAAATACATACTCACTTTATTAGTACGATTAAACACCAATTAAAAGCTGAAATTAATACAACCTAACCACACATATTAGAACAGAACAGAACAACAACTAAACAGAACAGAACAGAACAGAACAACAGCTAACCTAACAGAACAGAACAACAGCTAACCTAACAGAACAGAACAACAACTAACCTAACAGAACAGAACAACAACTAACCTAACAGAACAGAACAACAGCTAACAGAACACAATAGAACAACAGCTAACAGAACAGAACAGAGCAACAGCTAACAGAACAGAACAGAACAACAGCTAACCCAACACAACAGAACAACAGCTAACTTAACAGAACAGAACAACAGCTAATCTAACAGAACAGAACAACAACAGCTAACCTAACAGAACAGAACAACAGCTAACCTAACAGAACAGAACAGAACAACAGCTAACCTAACAGAACAGAACAGAACAACGGCTAACCTAACAGAACAGAACAACAGCTAACCTAACAGAACAGAACAGAACAACAGCTAACCTAACAGAACAGAACAACAGCTAACAGAACACAATAGAACAACAGCTAACAGAACAGAACAACGGCTAACCTAACAGAACAACAACTAACAGAACAGAACAACAGCTAACCTAACACTACTCCCTCTCTTTCTCTCTTTCCCCCCTTTCCCTCCACCCATCCCCTTGCAGGAGTGGACTGGAAGAGCCTCACCCTCCCTGCCTGCCTCCCCATCACCACTGACTACTTCCCCGAGGAACAGTCTCTCCACAACGACTATGTGGTGGCCGACTACAACCTCTTAGTGGATGAACCTGAAGAGTCCGTCTGTAGACCACTCACTACTAAAATGGTCTTCTTGGAACTGGTCTCTCAACGCTTGGCTCAGGTAAAGGAAGGGAAGAGAAGGGAAGGGAAGGAAAGGAAGAGTATGTGTAGGGAAGGGAAGGAAAGGTATGTGTAGGGAAGGGAAGGAAGGGAAGTGTGGGATTAGTATGTGTGTGGAAGGGAAGGGAAGGGTAATATGGGATTAGTATGTGTATGGAAGGGAAGGGAAAGGAAGGGCAGTGTGGGATGAGTATGTTTGGTGTGTGTGTGTGTGGAAGGGAAGGAAGGGGAGTGTGAGACTAGTATGTGTGTGTGTGTGTGTGTGTGGAAAGGAAGTGTCGTATTACACCATCCCTTTAATAACATAATCTCTTTTTCTCCTCCGCAGGGGTTTCAGATGATCATGCTGGGAGGGAGACGTGGTGTTGGGGGTGCCGGGGGAGGTGAGCTGGGGGGAGGAGGTGGTGCCGGGTACTCTGGGGTCGGTTCTTTCATCCGGAACCGTAGCCGCACTCATCACCACAATACAGTGACTCAGGAATACAGGCTGTCCATTGGTCGCATCTTTCATAAAATTCTTCTCTACGGCTCCACTATCACTGTCACTATCTACAGGCCGAGGTGAGGATGTGTGTGTGTGTGTGTGTGTGGATTATGCTTTTTTTTTCCCCTCACTCACTCACACTTCTTTCCTTTTTCTCTCCTCTTCTATTCTCTCCTCACTTTTATGTAATCATTAACCTAACCTAACCCTTACCTGTGTGTGTGTGAGTGTGTGTATGTGTGTGTGTGTGTGTGTGTGTGTGTGTGTGTGTGTGTGTGTGTGTGTGATATACTTTTTTTCCCTCACTCATTCACACTTCTTTTCTCTCTCCTTTCTTCCATTCCCTCTAATCAACTCCCCCAAACCTCTCCTCTCCTCCTCCCCCTCCTCCTCCTCCTCCTCCTCCTCCTCCTCCTCCTCCTCCTCCTCCTCCTCCTCCTCCCCTCCCCTTACCCTCCCCCCAGACATCCATACCCGCAGCTGAAACGCCAGTACAAGTATCGTTTCCGAGCGCCCGAGATGAGCAGTTATGAAGTGTCGTGGGTGGACTTCCGGACAGAACGACTCGAGACTTACATGTGGAACCACCTCGACAACTACATCTGCTTCCGCGGGGAGTCACCGGATTATCCACTCATTGAGGTGCGGCTGGAGGTTAGGTTGAGGTTGAGGTTAGGCTAGGATAGGTTAGGTTAGGTTGAGGTTAGTTTAGGTTAAGTTAGGTTAGGTTAGGTTATTTAGTTTAGGCTTGGTTAGGTTTGGGTAGGCGGTGGTACAGTGGTCTAGCGCTCGGGTATGTCAGCCTAGGGTCCCAGGTTCGAATCACTGTTATTCGCTGGCCACTTTTCATTCTTTGATATCACCGCCGAGTGGCCAAAGGCTACCCAAATTGCTGCCATACTGTCCTCAGATGGGACTTGCAATGTTATATGCATCTGAGGCTGTAGTAGCAAATAGCCTCGCACGTTCTCAACATATTCAAGAGAGAACGTAAACATTTGAGGCGTCGCTATAAAAATCTGAAAAACTTACGCCAAATAACAGACGAGGCAAGTCCATCTGTGCCTCCATAAGCCTACGGTTAATGATATAGAAAAAAAAATAATAAATTGAGGTAAGGTTAGGTTAGGTTAAGGTTAGTTTAGGTTAGGTTAGGTTAGGTTAGGTTAGGTTATTGCTGAGTGAGAGGACAGTGTAGAAAAGCTTGTAAAGGAGGGACGTGGAAGAGGATTGTGAAAAGTACGTACATAGGGTTTTTATGTATGTAAAGATATACGTACATACAAAGGGTTTTTATGTATGGAAAGGTATACGTACAGGATACATTATTAATCATAGCCACTGCTCCTTATACTTAGTGAATTAGGTGTCAATACTAGTAGGGAGATAGATGTATAGATAGATAAAGAGACGTAATTCTATCCTCCACTCCTCAGCCTCTCAAGTTTTGGCGGTTCCGGGTGCTGCTGGTGGGTGACTGTTTCCGGGTGGCGACACGATCCATACAGGAGACTGACGTACTGACGGACATCTACGGAAAACCAAGCCTGGATGAGCAGCAGGTGTGTGTGTGTGTGTGGCTTTGTTACATACTATATATCTTTTTTTCTATAGTCAATTGAGGTACACTTTAAAAAATACGAAATTATATACACAGTTTTCCCTTTGAATTTGCAGGAGACAATTGAAGGTTTCTTGAGGTTCATTGAGATCACAGTCCACCGCCTCAAGAAGCCAGTCAACGCACGCAAGTCCCGGGTGAGTGCCGGGTGAGGGTGTGGCAGCCTTGCATCACCCGACCCACACCTGACCCACACCACCATGCCTCTAACTCTCCCGTGGTGGTGGTGGTGGTGGTGGTGGTGGCTTCTAACATGGGTTGGGGGCTAGCGTGGAGTGTGTACGCGTATGTGTGTGTATGTGTGTTTTGTTGACACTTCTTCATGACAGTACCAGGCACATACATCCATACAGTTAGGTGTATGTGAGGTTGTATAGAGGAAGTATTACCAACACCCACCCTCTTTGGTCCTTCAATAGGGGTCTATGTTTTCAGTCTATAGATTAAAGGTAGACTTGACTCACTTCTTAGTCAGTCTGCCGTTAATCCTATACTAGAAATACAGACCATAGAGGGTGGTGTGTGCGTATATATACAGACTACGTATATCCACTTTTATTTACACACACTCCTCCTCCTCCTCTCATCTGTACAAATTAACTTGGCGGAAAAGTCTCTTCTAATTAAACCCACCAATCATGAGGCATTAAGAGAGGAGTGCATTGTGTGAGTCAACCAATGGCGTGCCTCAGAAGGAGAAGAGGGCGGGGCTTATCTGCCAAGTTAATGTGAACAGATTAGAGTTACACTAGTACTGTTGGGATGTAGTGGTGGCACCCTTGGGGGGGGGAAGGGGGGAGTGTGGGGCCGGGAGAGTGAGAGAGCGAGAGGGAGAGATCAGTTTTAGCAATATGTGACGCTAAAACAAATGTATTAATTCTAGTTTTCCTCTCTCTCTCTCTCTCTCTCTCTCCCCCCCCCTACCCCCCACGGCCCCAGTCTTGAACTCTCCTCAATGCCTTGTACATAACCTTCTTTTTGACAATTTTTTGAGTGCAGCTATGTGTATTTTTTCTTAGTATTAATTCCTTGGTTGCAGAATGATGATAGTAATATAGTATTTGCAGTAACTCCTCACAGGTTGTAGTGGTTTGTGCTCAGTTATGAAATAGGAATCAGCTGGAGAACGATCATAAAAGTCAATTGAAAAGCTGAACGTATTATTATTAGTATTTGGAATGATAGGAATAATGAGCGTGATAAATTTTTCAGTGTATAGAAGTATATATTGGAGCCTTGACTTTCTTTCTGTATATCAAATTACTGCACTCAAAGCATGTTTTTTTTAGTCATCAGCTAAGATTCAAAGTTGGGTTAGAAATGTGAATTAAAATATGTGGCTTATGGTATCTATCTATCTATGTTTTGAAAAGTACACATCAGCTAATACTTCAAACTTCATTAAAACGCTTACAAAATAAACTAGAACTGTTGGCCTTTTATCTAATTTATAAACTGTTGCCTTATGGATTGTAAAAGATGTACAAAAAAAACATTGAATTGTACAAAAAAACATTTAATTAGCAATGCTTTAAACTTTTACCTCGGCATTGACTGACAAATTGACATAACGTTCTCACTTCTAGTTTTTCATGGCATTAATTTTTGCATTCTGCGCTGCTATTAAGAGAACCATTTCACCTTCACTTTACCATTATATTAAACACATTACTGTCTTTTGTTATGGTATTTAAAAGGCTGACTTCCTACATCATGATCAACTGAGTGCAAAGTCTATACAGCATCAACAATAGCCAGTACAGTATTATCATTATCACCATTAATATTTTGACTAGAAGTAGGCTAACAATGGCTGCCAAGTACGGTATATTTTTTTCTTATAAGTAGGCTCTAGAGGCTTCTCTTTCATATTCTTTCATTCTTTAGTAGTTAGTTCTCCGCATTAAGACTCCACCATTGCCGAATATCTTGCCAACTGTAACTGTAACTGTGCTTCTGTTACTCAGGATCACAAGTACACTGCTAGATAACCTCTGTGTGGGTGTTGGTCCTGGTGGCTGCCCGGGTGGTGAGGCTGAGTGCTGGTTGGGTGTCTCAGCGGCAGAGTGTGTTGATGTGTGTTGGTGTGTGTTGCATGCCTGCCACCACCGCCGCCTCTGTGTGCGTGTGTGTGTGTGGTGAGGAAGGACTGTGTGGCTTGGTGAGAGGTGTGTTGCCGTGACTTGACTTGCATCGTGTTCAAGTATGTGTTGGTGTTAATGTGTGTGTGTGAGCTGACTGGCTTGATCATCTCCCTCATACACTTCCTTAATCCAGAGTCTGCATAAAGGATATCTATCTATCTATCTATATACCTGACTTATATCCATGTTAAAAGAGGGGAGTTAAGATAAGGTATTTAGCGTTCAGGGAGACTTTACTTTCCCTTCCCCTCTGCGGCTTGTCTTTACATAGATTTCCCCCCAAAGAGACATTATATTAGACTAAACCAATACAGTGTTTGCTTTAAAGTTTGCATATTCATTATTGACATTCACAAAATATTGGGGGAATGTTTTTCTTATATATAAGAGTTGGACCGATATACTACTGCTTGCATATCTTTTCTATATACAAAGTAACTCTTCAAAACAAGTGTGTAAATATTCCTTACATACCTTTTGTTTGTTTGCATACAGACCCACAAACTTTCTATATATTTTCTTCTTTTTTAATCTATTTTACCGGCAGCATCTTTCAGCAATTTTCCCGAGACTCCTTACCTTGAGTAGACAGCCTCCGTGCGTCCGTCCGTCCGTCTGTGTGTCCGTGTGTCCGTGTGGTGTGTTGAGAAAGATAATATGAAGCCAAAGTCACCACAACACGTTAAGACAAAGATGTAGTTTAGTCTTGGAAGAGTCAGTCACAAGCACATTCGTCTAACCAAACTTCATCAGAACTTAAGAAAAATCACGTATATACATTTCCGAACACCATCAAGTATCAAGAGGAACCTTATCATCCTAACCTAACGTAACCTAACCTTACGACTCTTAACCACACACACACATCACCACACTCGTCTGGCCTCTGAGTGTAAGCTATAGAATTCTTTTTATTTTTATATTTTCCCCCCAATTTGCAGCTACTGTGTATACTACTTTCCTCCTCTTCTTTTTGTATCACACGTAGCATCTTTAGTTGTCCGCAGGTGAGCATGCCTTGCCTCCCTTGGCTTAGTTTGAGTTGCCTTGCAGAAGGTGGGGGGAGGGGGTGCCAAGGGTGGGGGAGTGTTTGGGCGTCGGCACAGTCTGGCCGCGCCCAGCCTCCCCTCCTCAGGCACCATCTTCACGGTCACCACGCCCTTCACCGCCGCCGCTGCTGCAGGGAACAGTGGCCAGGTACAGGTGACTCAAGGGGTTGGGCGGGTACAGGTGTTGTATACATGCAGAGTGAGACAGAGAGAGAGAGAGAGAGAGAGAGAGAGAGAGAGACAGGTGTTCAGTAAAGATTAGGGAATACCATAGACAGACAGACAGACAGGTGTTGAGTAAAGATAGGGAATAGACAGACAGATAGACAGGTGTGTGAATGAGGAAGTGTGTTATATAGATGGAGAGTGACAGACATACAGATAGATTGACAGACAGAAAGACAGGTGTTGAGTAAAGATTAGGGAATAGACAGACAGACAGGTGTGTGAATGAGATAGATAAAGAAGGTGTGTTTTTATTCTGTTATATATCCTTTTTTTATTTTTGTAGCTTTTTTAGAAATGTATAGAAATTTATAGTGTGGGTTTTATTGTGGTATTATGGCATCGTTTATGTGTGTGTGGAACTGGGAACACTGTACACACACACACACACACACACACACACACACACACACACACACACACACACACACACACAACCTGTAAAAAAACACACAAAAACCAGCTTGGGGAAGGCTTATTATGTAGCTAAATGGTCGTAGTAATGGCCAGCTTGGGAGAGAATCATATTTAATGGACATAATTTAACTGTTGTAGTACTGGTCACTCCTGCTTCTGTGTGACGGGTGGTAAAGTGTACATAGATACTTTATATTCTTTGGCACAGTAGTTGGGTAGGTTAAGGTATAGAGAGAGTGTACAAAGATGCATTATATTCTTTGGCTCGTTAGTTGGGTAGGTTAGGTTAGGTTAGGTTAGGTTAAGGTACTGAGGTGCTTGTGTAGAGAGAATGTACATAGCTACTAAGCACAGCGATGAGGTAGAACACACTTAGCGAATGTTTATATGAATGAAGTCAATTGATGATTATTTATTACTAAGGATGGAATGATGGAAGTAGTGAGTGTTTATATGAATGAATGAATGAAGAGTTAACTTATTATTATTATTCATTACCAACGATGTAATAATGGAAGTAGTGAATGTTTATATGAATGAAGAGTTAACTTATTCCTGTTTATTACTAAGGATGGATTTTTAGCTCATATACCTCTTAACAACCTACAAGTCAGTTTTCAGATAGTTTATTTAATTCAAACTCAACTCATTATTCTTAGCATCACGAGACATTTAGCATCAATTTAGTGTATCAATCCTGTGTGTTGTGTTGAGGCAGCAGTGTTGTGTGTGGCAGTGAAGCAGGAAACACTGTGTTCCATCCATCCATAGCATAGCATAGCATAGCATAGCATAGTATTACATAACATAGCATAACATAACATAACATAGCATAGCATAGCATAGCATAGCATAACACAACATAACATAGCATAACATAGCACAGCATAGCACAGCACAGCATAGCATAGCATAGCATAGTATCACATAACATAACAGCATAGCATAGCATAGCATGTACCTGAAGCCCAGCTGAGTGTTATGTCGAGGCAGATGATTGGCTGTTTACGAGGAAATTATTTGAATGGCGTAATAGTAATTTTTTTAGCTATTATTTTCTCCTCGGTGCCATTATGATTTGTAGTATTGGTGAAGCTTAGTTTGTGTTGATATTATTGAAGTGTTTTAATGTTTACTTAGGGGATTCAGGAAGGATGTAGGATTATAATAGTAAGTAAGGCAGACTAATGAATTAATCCTGATAGCAGATTCCTTTTTATTCCAGGTAATTGTTATTGTAATCCTACACTCGTTAATTTTGTTGATTGTGTGATAACAAGAATGATAATAATAATAATAGTAATAATAATAAGTAGAATAACAGTCCTCATTGCCTCATAAAATATAATGTCATACAAAAAATATATATAAATACTCTTTAATTGAGTCATAAGTACCAAAAAAATAGTTCACAACATATATAAGATTATAAAACACAACAACAAAAAAATTCTACAGCACTTTTCACTAACTACCCAATTCTCTCCTTGGTGCGGCGGCGGTGGTGGCGACGGTGGTGGTGGTGGTGGTGGTTGTCTTGCGGCTGCTGCATTACTAGAGTGTTGGGGGCATGAGGGAGCGTCTAGGGAGTAACCGAGTCCTGGAGCGACCACGACCGAGGGCTGGCAGCAGGGCGTCCGAGAGGCTGCGTTTTGAGAGTGGCGGGGGACGGGAGGCTCATGCTGATACTGCCGAGATGAAGAGTCTGATTGAACCCGAGGAGGAGGCCAAGGACGAGGGGTGAGTACTGAAGGAAGCGGAGGAGGAGGAGGAAGGGGGGTGTACTGAAGGAAGAGGAGGAGGGGTGAGTGTACTGAAGGAAGAGGAGGAGGAGGAGGGGTGAGTGTACTGAAGGAGGAGGAGGAGGAGAGGGTATATGTGATGCTGAGAAGTTAGAGTAAGAGGAGGAGGAGGGAAGCTATAAAGGAGGAGGAGTAGAAAGGTTGAAGGCTTTGTGTGTTAGTGGAGATGGAGGAGATGTAGGAAGAGGATTAAGCATAGAGGAAAGATATGTTTGTGTATGTGTATGTAAGGAAAGAAGGAAAGAGAGAAGTGTGAAAGAAAGGCTGAAGTAAGGGTGAGTGAGAATGCAGATCTTAAGTGTGACAAGACAAACACATAAAATGCACCAGTACTTTCTTATACCAATAGTGCATACAAAAGCAAGAATATAGTAGTGCAGTCGACTCTTGATTCAACAGACTAATGCAGAGGGAACCCTGTCCGTTAGTGTAAAAAGTCCATTGCTTGGTTAATCCTTACGGACTTCTACCATTTTTGCCTATAATAACAAAATATGAAGTCGGCCTCCTCGTCACCCATCAGCAACTTCTTCCAGCAGTTGGCAAGTGTTGTCAGCATTATTAAGGCGAAATAATCACTAAAACACTGAGTAACCCACTGGGCGAACCAAACGGTGAGGCGGGAGATAAGGGACTGATACGGCATTTGGCGGGAAATGCTCTCGACGCGCCCGCCACCTACCGGACTTTCTTTACACTAACGGACTTTAGTCTGGATCTGGGTTGATTGTCCACCAGCGGACAGAGTCTGTTAAATGCGAAGTCCGTTGAATCGAGTGTCGACTGTAGTTCTAGTAGTAGAGAGGAGACAACAAGACAAGGGTAATGTGGCAGAGACTATATCACCAACAGGGAGAACAAGAAGCTGGCGCTGGGATCCACACTGGCAGAGGTTGCAGAGGTGATGAAGGACCCAGTGAGAGGTGTGTGCCTCCTCCAGCGACAACCCTGCCTGCCTGCGCTCACCTTCGTGGCCGGGGATGCTACGGCTTGGGTGTCAGACCACGTAGAAGGCGCAACCTCGGAGACAGCTGCTGTTGATCTCCTGCAGGTAAGAAACTGTGTCCTTGGGTATTTAGGGAAGAAAGGGTACTGTTACAGAAGGTAGAAAACACTGTGTACTTAGTGTAATGTAAATGTGGTTTCATACAGGCTAAAAAGAAAGAGAGATGGCAAAGTTTTCATGATTTTGTTCACTAGTTTAATTTGTATGACATTGTTTGTTATTGTTTGTTGTTATTGTTGTTGTTGTTGTTGTTAGAAAATGGTGAAGAGTGAGTTGATCTGCCACGCCTCGGGGGAGCGTCACCACCCCTTCGTGCACGGCTTCTTCCTCTACTTCTTCGTCACCGGGAACAAAGGTTGGTCGGCGCAGCAACATAACAACAGGGAGGGGAATGCCATAAACTATATCCATTCTCATTATATTTATTAATCATTACTTTTATTATGTTATATTTATTGTGTCTTGGGTTAGGTTAGGTTAGGTTACCGTTATTTTCACTGCAATAAGGACGTAACTATATCCTTGAGGTTTTTAACAGTGTGTGTTATGCCCTTAGAGCAGGACCAGGTGAGCCTCGACCCGCTGTCCTTCCATAACGAGTGGCACGAGGTGGAGGTGGAGCCCCTTCCCTCACCCCCCCGCCAGGTGACCACCTCCCCCCCGCCCTGCCCCACCTTCCTCCAAGCTGACCTCCCGCTGCCCATGCCACGCCGAGGACGATTCAGTGAGTCATTTAGTCAGTCAGTTATTTAATTATATTTTAGAGTCAGTCACCAATTATTTACTCATATTTTCACTTTCACTCACTCACTCGATCAATTTGTATCATCTACGTACTTTCATCCACTCTTTTGTCCTCCTCCTCCTCCTCCTCCTCCTCCTCCTCCTCCTCCTCCTCCTCCTCCTCCTCCTCCTCCTCCTCCTTCCCAATCAGTCAACAATAACAAGAGTGATGAATAAATAATAAACAGATAAAAAAATACCATAAAACACCTTAGGAACTTAACAAAACCACAAAACCGTCCTTCCAGAGTTGTACCGCTCCGGCCAACTCGACCTTGACTGCAACAACCGCAGCGACCGCATCGAGTGGGGTCACATCAAGTACCACTCGGTCTTCCACCCACAGCAGGCGTACGAGCTCATCATACAGTGGCTGTGTGCGACGGGAACCATTGTGACGGACCTGGTGAGTGTGCTGTGGGGGGGGGGAAGAGTGTAGATGTGTTAGGGTGTAGGAGTAAGGTTAAAAGAGGTGCTAAGTTCTCTGCTTCTATCATATCATTACCTCTTAAATCATTATACTTAGGTGGGATGTGCTGTGCTGTGGGTGTGTGTAGAGAGGTGTGTTTGGGTGTGTGTGTGTGTGTGTGTGATGTGCTAAGGGGTGTGGAGAGAGTGTAGAGATGTGTTAGGGTGTGTTAGGGTGCAGGAGGAGGATTAATAAGATAGGTGGTAAATTAACTGTTTGTATCACCTCTTCATTACCTCTTAAATCCTTGTATGTACTTTCCTATTGCCAAGAAGCCGCCTCCTCCTCCTCCTCCTCCTCCTCCTCCTCCTTACCCTACCCATCCCTCCTTTATCCACCCTTCACTTTTATCACTGGCTAACTAATCCACTTCCACCTCATAAATTTTCCCTAATCCACCCTTCACCATCAGCTCCCTCACTCACAAACTTTACTAATCCACTCCCACCACCTTAACCCACCTTCCTAACCTAACCTAACCTTACTAATCCACTCCCACTTTAACCTGCCTTCTACCCTACAGATGGTGACATGGCAGAGGAAGGCTCAAGCATGCGGCCTCCACCTGTTCCCTGTGCCGACTGACCCCTTCGCTCTGCCTTACTCCTGCAACTCTGACCCCCTGCGCGGTCCCATCCTGGTGCCCCTCAGTGTGTCCTGCCTCACCCTGTCTGGCTCGGAGCCCTTCGCACAGTTCCCGGCAGACACTTGGGGCAGACGCATGCATCTATTTCAGGTAAAGCCTCGGATTATATCAACTTATCTTGTATGTAAACCAAGATTCACTCCTCCTTGTAGCATTTCTTGTATATATTTGTTAAGAAAGAAACTCATTTATTCTTTCTCTGTCTCTTTCTTTCTGTTTTTCGCTCAGGTAATGCCTTAGATTACCTCACCTTATCTTGTATGTAAAGCAAGATTCACTCCTCCATCTCTCACCTTTTGTAGGATTAGATGTATATATTTATAACTTTTTCTCTATTCTTCAGATCGTTGTGAGTTGATACAGAAAAATTGAAACGAAATCATGACTATTTTTTACCTAGAATGTAGCGAGTGAAAAGACTTGAGCAGTGTGTAAGGGTTAAGGAAGAAACTCACTTATTCACTCTCTCTTTCTGTCTCTCTCTCTCTCCAGGAGGCTATCTTGGAGAGGTTCGGCTTCGTTCCCTACATGACCGACACACACAGCACCGACCCCAACAACTTTGTGCACGTGACGGGTAATATGTTCATAATGATACACTCCCCCGGCTCTGGCACCATCCCACACGCACCTGAGACTAACATCCGCCCACGCACCTTCTCCACCTCAACACAGCTCTCACAGGTAAGCAGGCATGGCGGGGTGATGAGTGAGTGTGTTTTTCAGATGTTGTGTAATGTGTTCCAGTTGACACATTGAGGTTAGTGATAGAATTTTGACCAGAAGATGCGTTAAGGAAAGTTTCTCGAGTTTAAATCATGTTAGTTTTAGGTTCTCATGTTGTCTGTATGCGTGATGTTGTTTAGGTAATGTTTATGTTGATGTGTGAATGAGTTTGTATAGTTAGTGACAGAACCTGATAGACTTTCCACCCCGTTTGTTGTTGTTTTAAAGTGCAAAGTTCTACCCATATATATATACCTTGCATGATTATATAACCTTATAGATGAATTTTGGAAAGTGTTCATTTATAGAGAAGTAAAGAAAAAAAATATTATAAGTTCACAGCTCAATACGTGCATGAGTGTTTTTACTAATATTGTTTTTTTTTTATAAAGTGTTAGTATGTTGAGGTAATTTACTGCATTATAAAGGGAATAAGTGTAGTAAGAGTAAAGGTGTTATATGTTGCGTTAGACTCACTCACTCACTCAGCTCGGGTCAATAGAGTTAATAAAAGTCCGAGAGTCATGGAGGAGGAAGGTGAGGTTTGAGGCGGCAGTCCAACCAATGTTCCATCTTGACTACAACTTATTAGTACTGATTGATAAACTGATTCATAATATACTTGTCCTTTGAGAGTTCTAATTCATATGCTTCATGTATGTTAATTTTATATGTATCTGATTTTATGGGAGAAGAATTATTCAGATGTTCATTGATTTTGTACAGTAAGCTATGAAGAAAAAAAAAGAAGAAAAAAAATGATGGCTGTGATGTAATATTGTATTAAGAAGGAATTATGATTTATGTATCTGTTGAGAATAGTAATTGTTTGTATTAGTCTCTTAAAGTAATGATGGAGGAAGGTTACATTAACTCAACAGCATCACAGCATTGATAACAGAACACACATTGTGACGCACGTGCATTCATTAATACAGACGTTGGAATGTTTATATGTACGTGTATATGTGTGTGTGTGTGTGTGTGTGTGTGTGTGTGGTGAAGAGAGACCTGACTGTGGAGGAGACGAGTGTTTTATTTATTATGTATTATTATTGGAGACATCATGCATGAGGTCCAACGGCATGGTGCTTTGAGGGTGCTTTATGGCGTGTCCAGCCCGACCTAACAACTAACCATACGTGTGCGTTTGTGTGCGTGTGTGTGTGTGTGTGTGTGTGTGTGTGTGTGGTGGCGCCCTGCATGACGGTGTGTGTGTGTGTGTGTGTGTGTGTGTGGCGGCAGCTGTGTCAATCATCTGCACTTTATTTATTTTATTCCTTTTCAGTTGCTAATTTTTTTTTTTTTTTCTCCCACCTTCCCCTTTGCTAATTTTTATTTTATTCCATCCATGTTTTTATTAGCTTCTATTTTTTTATTTATTTATTTTATTTTATTTTATTTTTTTGTACGAGTTTTACGAGAGGTTACAGGGAGTTCAGGAAGGAAGGAATCCGTGGCATGGCAAGACAAGGCAGTCCTCCTCCTCCTCTTCCTCCTCCTCCTCCTCCTCCTCCTCCTCCTCCTCCTCCTCCTCCTCCTCCTCCTCCTCCTCCTCCTCCTCCTCCTCCTCCTACCCTACCCTACCCTACCCTACCCTACCCTACCCATCCATCCCTACAGCCTTACGTCACCCTACCCTAACCTAACCTAACCTAACCAGTGTGGGCTAGCTCTTCTCTCGCTCCCCCTTAGGCTGAATTCCTCTATGGAGTGTCCAGTCCCCACGTGGAGTATTTCCACCGCTTGATTGCTGACTTGTATTCCCACGAGATCAGCGAACACCAGGTTGGTTGAGAGTTGTGTATCTAAGAGGGAAGGGTTCTCACTCCCTCACTCACTCACTCCCTACTACTGTTTTGTTTCACTCGCTGATGCTGGGAATTTTTATTTTATTTTTTTCAGTATTGTGTGTATCTCTTTCTTTCTCTCTTTTTCATACCATCTACTACTACTACTACTACTACTACTACTACTACTACTATTACTACTACTATTACTACTACTATTACTACTACTACTACTACTACTACTACTACTACTACTACTACTACTACTACTATTACTACTACTATACTACTACTACTACTACTACTACTACTACTACTACTACTACTACTACTACTACTACTACTACTACTACTACTACTACTATTACTACTACTATTACTACTACTACTATTACTACTACTATTACTACTACTACTACTACTACTACTACTATACTACTACTACTACTACTACTACTACTACTACTACTACTACTACTACTTCTTCTTCTTCTTCTTCTTCTTCTTCTTCTTCTTCTTCTTCTTCTTCTTCTTCTTCTTCTTCTTCTTCTTCTTCTTCTTCTTCTTCTTCTTCTACTTCTTCTACTACTACAGTGCTCCCTCCAATTTTGCTGGTTCCAATTTTGCAATGCGCCAATTTTGCAACCGAGATCAATCTCCATCTCTGCAAGCCCAGGTACAGTAAAATGGTCATTTAAATTGATTTTCTTATGCATGATGATAATGTTTATGTTTTTCTGTATTTTTCTTTATCGTAGGATGTATAATTACATGTATTTGTGCACAAACAAGGGCAAAAATAGGATTAAAAATCACCATAAGGTTAATGATTCCAATTTTGCGAATTCGCATTTTGCGGCTGCAATGTCAACTAATTTCACGCAAAATTGGAGGGAGCAGTGTACTACTACTACTACTACTACTACTACTACTACTACTACTACTACTACTACTACTACTACTACTACTACTACTCTTACTACCACTAACTACTACTACTACTACTACTACTACTACTACTACTACTACTACTACTACTACTACTGCTACTATTACTACTACTATGCCCTTGGTAAGCATAGAGTGCATTATAAAGTCTTCTTCACCATGAAAGTTTTGGTGATAATATTGCACAAAAATAATGGTTTTGCAAATGTGGAAAAAAAAATTATGACTTTTATTTATTATTCTTTTTTTTTTGTTTAGTTACCGAAGCACATCACATCACATCACATTAGTGGCATTATGTTGCGTGTTGGAAAAGTGAAAAGAAGAAACTAGAAATAAAAAAAAATAAAGTGAATAGAATTGAAAATATGAATTAAAAAAATAAGTGAATTGAAGAAAATATGAATAAAAATAAAAAAATTATTAGGGGCTCTGTAACCTCTATGCTGTAATAACAATAATAATAATAATAATAATCATATCCACAAATTTCTAGTGGATTTGTATATATTTTTAAAGTTAATTTTTCGGAGTATATATCTTTCTGCTTTGTTATTTATTTCATTGGTGCTCAGACCTTACAAAATAACAACAATAATAATAATAACAGTAGTAATAATAATAATAATAATAATAATACAAACTTACTATGGGTTATATATCTGTAAATACTATCTTTTGGGAAAACATACCTCTCTTTATGCTTTATTATTTATTTTATACCATTTAACAACTCCTGCACCAGCTAGGTTACAGGGAATGAAAGTAGGGATAGCGAAGGGGGAAGGAGACACTATAAGGCAGAGATACAGTTAAATAGTGAAGTGACTGTTGATTGGTGGACTCGAGGGGAAGTAAGAGTGTTCCCAGAGGATGGAAATAAAGGGTTTGAGGGTGTATGGGTGTTGGTAATAGTGTTTCTTGAAGTTGTATGGGGTAATATGGAGATAACATTAGCGTCTTCTCCCGAGGTTAATATTTACATGTCAGATAGAATTAAGGTTGCAGAATATCATGCAATATACATCAACTTCCGGAAACTTGTTAAAGAAAAAAAAACAATGAGTAGGCTAACCTTATCTCCATATAATGTATGTATGTAGTTGTGTTGTGTTGTGTTGTAGGAGGATGGAGATAATATAAAGGGTTTGAGGGTGTATGGGTGTTGGTAATAGTGTTTTGTAAAGGTGTGTGTGTTTAAGGAAAGATTGTATGTATGTAGTTGTGAGTTGTGTTGTGTTTCTCGTGGTGTGTGTGGTGTTGACAGGTAAGGTAAGGTAAGTGTTGCATGGTGTTGTGTTGTGTGTGTGTTTGTGAATGTGTTTGTGTTTGTTTGTTTTTTGCTTGATTTGATTGCTGTTTTTTCTCGTTTTTTGTGTTGCTTTCTATCATAGTATTTTTTTTTTTCTCTCACTTTTATCAATTCTTTTATTTATTTTATTTTGACTATTTACTTATTTCATCTCTCTCTCTCTCTCTCTCTCTCTCTCTCTCTCTCTCTCTCTCTCTCTCTCTCTCTCTCTCTCTCTCTCATCTCTCTCTCCTCTCTCTCTCCTCTCTCTCTCTCTCCTCTCCTCTCTCTCTCTCTCTCTCTGTACAATGAGGAAGTGGAGGAAGATAGGAAAGGTTAATAAAGTTAGGAAACACTATAACTTGCCCTGAATGTTCTTAAAGGGATCAGGTAGTGTCTAGTATTGTTTTTATCTTACTATACTAGACTTCCTTTACTCTATAAGGAAGACAGATTCATAATGATAGACTAATAGAAGGTGATAGATATATTTATAGAATGTTATATTAATAGTTCAATGTATAGATAGATAGATAGAGAGAAGGAAAGAAATATAGATAGACAAAAGATCGATATAGAATGAGAGAAAGAAAGAAATAAGTCAAATATATAGATGGACAGAAAGATAGATATAGAATGAGAGAAATAAATACAATGAATTTGATTTAGTTTGAAGTGTTTATTGCTGTGCTTTGCTTCTAATATGATAATCCTGCATGGTGCTGTGTGTGTGTGTGTGTGTGTGCTGTGTGTGCTGTGTGTGGCTTGCTGTGATGGGGCTTTCAAAGGTTTGCTGTGCTGCATTGTAAATATATTTCCTATCCTCTAACCATTAACACACAATCACTTTCTTTCTCTCTGTTCCTCCCTCTCTCCCTCTCTTTCTCAATCTTTCTCTCTCTCCACAAGTACATTCCACTCTCTCCCTCTCTTTCTCAGTCTTTCTCTCTCACCACCCATACATTCCACTCTTTCTCTCTCTCTCTCCCTCTCTCCCTCTCTTTCTCAGTCTTTCTCTCTCACCACACATACATTCCACTCTCTCCCTCTCTCCCTCTCTTTCTCAATCTCTCTCTCTCACCACACGTGCATTCCCTTCCCTCCCCTCACACCTCCCTTCCGTCCGTCCCCAGCCTGGCTTCCTGTGGACCTTCAACTACATGCTAACAAGGAGGTGGAAGGTGCCTCAGATCTCCGGGGATGAGGTGTTGGCCGAGAAGATGCTACATGACTTCAGACTCTTCTGCTCCAACGACAGGAATCGCCTCCGAGACTTCTGGGACTCTCACCTCCCTCTCTTCTCCCCGTCGTCCCACACTGATGACCTAATTAACGAGCCGTAGTGTGTGTGTGTGTGTGTGTGTGGAAGGGCAAGACAAGGGGACAGATATATAGTTCCTAAAACTCATGATTATTTAAATTTTTATATCCTTTTCCTCATTTCTATTCACATCTTGGCTTGTATGTTAATCTCCATAGCAGAATTAAGGTGTGATATTCCAGGTATATATTGAATTCTTTGGACCTCAAGGGAAGCTAAGAATGATACAATACTACCACGTGTATGTCTCCAGGCCTTTTGTAGCTTCCTTATATATTCCTATGTTCTAATACTTGCTCTTAATACTAATTCAACACCCTCGAACTCTGGCAGCTGTGTGTGTTGAAGCCTCGGTATAAACGCTTGTTATGTTGTACTGATAAGCTGACCTAACAGTAAGCTTTGTAATGGGAGGAGAGAGTGTTGGAATGCTTGAGAGGAAGGAGGAAGGGAATACCAAGACGGGGTAGGAGTAAATTTTATGGAGTAAGTACAGTGTGAGAGTGAAGGAAGGGAATAAGGGCAAGACATAGGTGAAAATATGAAGTAAAGGAGGAAGAGGTTAGAAAATCAAGAAGTGGGTTAATGTTCATGTTTTTTGGGGGAAAGCAGAAAGGGTTTGAAAAAGCACAAAATATGAAGTAGGAATAAAAGGAAGAATGGAGAGAGAGAGAGAGAGCGCGAGCCTGAGCCTTTGATGTTGCCTTGTGAACTACAACATTAATAAATATGTATATATACCTTATTATCTTTAAACTTAATAAATCTTACTCTATAAATTCATGTTGAGTCAAGGGGACATGATGTATAATATTATATATATACTGTATTTACATTACAAAATCTATCTTTATACATATACATATATTTGCTGCTGCTCAGTATTGGTGTGTATGAAATTATTGATGTATTGTGTGTATGAAGAATGTATTTGTGTTGCATATGTATCTTGAAAATTGTGAATTGAATAATTTGTTTTGTAAATAATGTTGTTTTTTTTGTGGTATGTAACGACAACAACAATTAAGTATCTTTGGTTTTGATAAACATAAGAGTGAATGGTGAAAGAAATTAATTGTCACCATTTGTTTTTAATACAGCTGTACAACTTTCCAATCATTTATACACTCAAAGAAAAAATAGTAATGCATAAATCTTGATTATAAACGCATTGAAACCTATACATTATTATTTTGTTATATATAAATAATACCATTTATTTCCTACATTATATAATGACACTTAGATTATTGTTAAATTTTGCTTTGAGTATGTGAGATTAAGTCAGTGTGTGTGTATGTGTTTGTGTGTGTGTGTGTGTACGTGTTTGTGTGTGTGTGTGTGTGTGTGTGTGTATATAAACATGTACACCATTGTTATATTTTGGTGTATAAATGTGTGGTGATTACTGAGTGCTGTGATACAAGACTGTGTGGTGATGGTGGTGAAGCATGATGATGATGACGATGGTGATCTATTTTTATATTATATGGAAATATGAATAGCTTGAAGATGAGTTTTTTTTATATTTTGAATCCTATTATGTAAGAGAGAGAGAGAGGAAATTTACATTATCTATTCGATCAACTTAACTATATTTGTTCATATATATCAAACCAAGAATTATAGTAGTAGTAGTTATTGTAAGTTCATTATGAGAAGTTTCGAGAAATAAAGATAGGTAAGGCAGCCAATGTTAGTAAAGAGAGGACGTAATGGTAGTAGTAACCAGGCTTCTTATCTTCTCATTATTATGTAATTTTGATCTATTGAACGAATGGACGACAAAATATTCATAAAAAAAGGTCTAATTGTACCACTGCGCATTCAGACTGTCACATGTTAAAATAATTCCTACATTGCTTCTATAATATGTTGGTTTGATAATTACAACATATTTGATTATTCTTATACGAAATAAGCAATCTTTCATCCTATATGTATTCAAACAGGAAAGAAAGAATTTCCAAGGTTGATGTAATCCATTTTTTGTATTAAACACAAAGAACTTTAACAATAAGATAAAACACACATGACAACAGTATTTTTTAATAATGTTGAATCAGTAGTTTTATACGTATCTATTGAAAAAAAAAAAATCATGATACAGCCAGTTTGAAAACAACACGGTATTAAGATAAACAAAACAAAACAAATCAAACACCATCCTAAATATAATAAAACACACAACTCTATAATAGAAAAAATCTATAATTCTTGGAAAAGAGTAGATAGATAGAAATTCCATGAGTGAGTAGGAACCCGCGGTCTCTTTTTTCTGGGTGATTCTGAGCCCGTAGTCTCTTATTGTTGTTGTTCGAGAGCCTTCCTGTGTGTGTGAGAGTGTGTGTGTGCACGCGGCGCGACTCACCTCAGTCTTGTTTGTGACCTTGTTAAGAGTGAACGTGCAGCCATGACTGACAACACAGCTAAGGTAAGTCTGGCCTTATTATTACATCATTAGGGAAGGGAGTGAGAGGGAGAAGTGTGAGTGTGTGGCGGTGTGCGTGTGTGTGTGTGTGTGGCGGTGCGTGTGTGTGTGTGTGTGTGTGGCGGTGCGTGTGTTTGTGTGTGTGGTAAGGCATGCATACATACAAGAATCAAACTTAATTGTTTAAATGACATGTGAGGTTATTATATGTCTATTATTTTGTATTTCCTTCTTAATTGTATTTTTCGAGTTCGTATTTACCAATGTTTTCACCATTATAGTTTTGGTTCATTTTCGTTTGGTGTGTGGTGGTGTACAGAGACAGTACATGTTTAATACACTAATTATACCTGACTAATGATAAACAAACATCACATTAATGCAAAACACAGGAAAATATATATAAAAAAATAGGGTAAAAGTGCAGAATAAGGCCTTCTGCCCCTCCTTTCTTCTCTCCTTCCCTACATACTATACATAGTGTACTCAACACATCTGTGAAGGTTTCAGGCGGGGGTCACCATTATTTACCTCGCTAAACGTCTTTGAAGTTATGTTAGGTTATGTTATGTTAGGTTGGTTATGGTATGTTAAGTTATGGTTAGGTTAAGGTTGTTAGGTTATGGTTATGTTATGGTTAGGTACAGTTCAGTTAAGTTAGGTTCGGTTATATAAATTTTTTACATTTTATTACCCAAAAGTTAGGGTTTTGAACCTTAGATTTTTTCTGGATTTGGGTAATAAAATGTAAAAATCTTATATAATCGAACCTAACTTAACCTAACCATAACCTAACCGTAACTTAACCTAACAACCTTAACCTAACCATAACTTAACAAAACCTAACCAACCTAACATAACTTCAAAGACGTTTAGCGAGGTAAATAATGGTGACCCCCGCCTGAAACCTTCACAGATGTGTTGAGTACACTATGTATAGTATGTAGGGAAGGAGAGAAAAAAGAAAGGGCAGAAGACCTTATTCTGCACTTTAACCTTAGCTTTAGAAATATATATATGAATAGTAATTACTAATAGTTTAGATTACATTACATTCTTACAAAGGAAATTATTGGCAAGATTTATAACCATGCAATTGTCTACTCAAAGAAAATTTATTAACATATTATTTACTCAAACAATATTTATAACCATACAATTATTTACGCAAACAATAATTATAACCATACAATTATATATCAACTTGTAACATATACAGACAATTACTGCACCTATGATGCCTTACCCTCCCTTCCCTCCTTCCCTAAGTTCCTCCCTCCTTCCTTCCCTCCCTCTGTCCTATCTTCCCTCTGTTCCTTCCACCCTCCCTCCTTCCCTCCTTCCTTCCCTCTGTCCCTCCCCTCCTTCTCTTTCCTCCTTCCTTCCTTACCTCTCCCTCCTTCCCTTCCTTCTCTTCCCTCCCTCCCTCCCTCCCTCCCTCCCTCCCTTCCTCCCTTCCTTCCTTCCTTCCTTCCTTCCTTCCTTCCTTCCTTCCTTCCTTCCTTCCTCCCTCCCTTCCTTCCTTCCTTCCTTCCTCCCTCCCTTCCTTCCTTCTCTCTCTTCCTTCCTCATTTCTTCCCTCTGTCCTTCACTCCCTCCCTCCCTCCCTCCTTCCCCCCTCCCTCCCTCCTTCCCTCCTTCCATTCCCTCCTTCCCTTCCCTTCCTCCCTCACCTTGATCTTGAACACACATCCTCCTAACTTATCATTCAAACGGGATTTTTATCAACCTATTTGTTTGCCTTTAGCCAGTACTCCTTTAATAAAAAAAAATAATAGTAATAATAATTCAAGGTACAATATAGCACAGTTTAGTACAGTACATAAGAATATAAGGAAGCTACAAAAGGCCCGGGGGAGTGTACACTAGGTAGTTCCTGTTACTCCAATACTCCCTTATTACCTACACCCACCTCTCATCTCCATCCATAAAGCCGTCTAGTCTTCTCTTAAAACTCCCTATTGTCTGTGCACTAACTACCTGTAAACTTCCAATCATCTATCACCCTATTTGTAAACCAATCTAGGCCTATTTCTTTACTAAATCTACATGTTTCTAATTTGAATCCGTTATATCCTGACAGTAAGAACTTTTCCTACACCCCCCTTATTAAAACCCTTCTAACACTTCAATATTTTAATCAGATCACACCAGACTCTACGCCTCTCCAGTGAGTGTAATTTCAAAAGCTTTAGTCTCCAGTTCAGTTCAGTTCAGTTCAGTTCAGTACAGTTCAGTTCAGTTCAGTTCAGTTCAGTTCAGTACAGTTCAGTTCAGTTCAGTTCAGTTCAGTACAGTTCAGTTCAGTTCAGTTCAGTTTAGTTCAGTTCAGTTCAGTTCAGTTCAGTTCAGTTCAGTTCAGTTCAGTTCAGTTCAGTTCAGTTCAGTTCAGTTCAGTTCAGTTCAGTACAGTGGCATTATCCTTGTTGTTTGATTCTTGCTATGTATTGTTCTCGCATTAATTATAGGAAGATTAACTCCTTTCCTTTGGTGTAATTAATGAGGTGGTGGTGTGTGGTAATGAGTGTTATTAGTGTGGAGTGGAGGAAGGTGTGTTAATTACCTTATATTTTCTTCATTAACCGTAGACTCATTTATTAGGGTGTTTTAATATGGTTATAGTTAGTAAGTAGTGCCAGTTAGGAACACACTGCAACACACCTAACCTAACCTAAATTAAAATACAGATGATATTATAAAGTAGTGTTAAGGTTTTTGTATTTATTTATTTTTTGGAGTTTGTGGTCTGTTTCTTATTTTTTATTTATTTATTTATATATTTTTTTTTTTCTAAGGTTATAATGATAAAAATAGGGTCCTTGTAGATTTATTTATTTAAGAACATAAGAAATGATGAGACTGCAAGAGGCCAGTTAATGACCTACACGAGGCAGCTCCTTGCCCCCCACCCTTGGAATAATCCAATATTTAGCCATCCCACCTGTCATCCCTATCCATACTCTGATCCAACCGTCTTTTAAAGTTATTTATTTTATATATATATATATATATATATATATATATATATATATATATATATATATATATATATATATACTTTATGCATAACAATAGAAGTACAAATTAATTCCAACCGTTCTGAGCTGCCTTTCAACAGTCCACCACACTACAGTACTATAGTTACCTGTAGAATGTTCTTGTTAGGGCTCGGCCACACGATGCCCAACACATTGCACAAAACATGACTGGTATCATGTCTGGAACATGCTGCGTACATGTGTGTGAACATGCTGTGTACATGTGTGTGAACAAGCCACAAACCTGATGGTGAACATGCCGTCCAGTTTTAGGTTCAAAATGGTGCAAACACAGCTAGGAACATGTTCAAAACATTATGATGGTACACACGAGGGCACACCTGGCAGTTACTGTTGACATTGTCCTGTTAGTGTTTCTATTTTTTTCATCACCTCTAGTCTGTCCACATTCAATGCAGCACCAATGGCCTGCCATGCATCACACTTCTTGTTTCCGTGTTTATAATTGGTGTTGGTAGGATCCCATAGCATTGTATTAGCACAATACCTCAATTAACCGGAGCACCAGGTCACGAGGGGAATGTTGACACGAGTGGTCATCCGCACACTTGTTCCCGGCCATGAAACATCCACACAGCAGTGTTTCCAAACATGTTCGGGGTTTTGAACGTCCAAACGAGACACGTTGAACATGAATCCAAACATGGCTAAAGCAGTGTTTAGATCATGCCTCAAAACATGTCTCCGTGCCGTGTGGCTGAGCCCGTACACACACACACACACACACACACTTAGGAAAGAAACAAAACTTGGCTTGAGTGTTAATACAGTGATTATATTTGGTGTATGTATGTATGTGTGTGTTTGTGATTGTGTACGTGTGTGTTGGAGTGGGTGAATGTATGTATGTATGTTTGTGACTGCATGTACGTGTGTGGATTTATAGATATACATAACTATTCTCTGTGATGAAGAAAACAAAATTGGTCCAAAAATCAGAGAAATATAATAATTTTCCTTTGTTTCATGTTTCTTAATCACTAAAATTCCAATTATATGTTTATTTTAATTATTTACACACATAATTATAATCCTTTTTGATCTAACGTTGTATGTGTATTATTATTAGGGTAAATCTTACTAATAGCATCTCCTCACTGATCACCAAAATATTGACATAGGTGATAAGGTATGTAATGTACAACATGTTAGTGGTGGTTTTATTTGGGGGACGGTCTTAGTTTGGCCACAGAGACTCTTTAAAAATCTGGTAGGTGCCTCAAATTCTAAGTCCACACAGATGTTGAGTTATGGTTAGATTAAGGTTGTTAGGTTAGGTTACGTTTATGTTATGGTTAGGTTAAGGTTGTTAAGTTCGATTCAGTTAATGTCGGTTATATAAGATTTTTACATTTTATCACCTAAATCCAGAAAAAATCTAAGGTTGAGAACCCTAACTTTTGGGTAATAAAATGTAAAAATCTTATATAACCGAACATAACCTAACCTAACCATAACTCAACATCTGTGTGGACTTCAAATTTGAGGCACCTACCAGATTTTTAAAGAGTCTCTGTGGCCAAACTAAGACCGTCCCCCAAATAAAACCACCACTAACGTGTTGTACATTACATACCTTATCACCTATGTCAATATTTTGGTGATCCGTGAGGAGATGCTATTAGTAAGATTTACCATTATTAGTATTATTATTAGTGTTGTATTAATGTGTATTGTGTATATATTATTGTTATTGTTATTATATTAATGCGTGTGTGTGTGTGTGTGTGTGTGTTCCAGGTGCAGCAGTTGAAGGAGCAGGGCAATGCGTGTATGGAGTCCGGCAAGCTGGACGAGGCGGTGCAGCACTACGGCAAAGCCATTGAACTTGACCCCAAGAACCATGTACTATTCAGCAACAGGTGAGTGCTGCTGGTGGTTTTATTTATTTATTTATTTATTTATTTTTCTTATTTATTGATGTATTTATATATATTTAATCTGTTTTTCTATTTTTTTTCATTTTTTTTATTTATTACTTTCCTTCCTTCCTTCCTTCCTTCCATCCATCCATCCATCCTTCCTTCCTTCCTTCCTTCCTTCCTTCCTTCCTTCCTTCCTTCCATCCATCCATCATCCTTCCTTCCTTCCTTCCTTCCTTCCTATCTATCTTCCTTCCATTTCCTTCTTTCCTTCCTTCCTTCCTGTCATGTCCTTCCTTCCTACCTACCTACCTCCCTCCCTCCCTCCCTCCCTCCCTCCCTCCCTCCCTCCCTCCCTCCCTCCCTCCCTCCCTCCCATCCTTCCTTCACTAAGTAACCAGCACCTCCGTCTCCTCCCGCCCTCAGATCGGCAGCCTACGCCAAGCTAGGGAAGTACGACACCGCCCTGGACGATGCCGAGACCACAGTGCGACTCAAGCCAGACTGGCCTAAGGTACACGGCGGGATGATGATGATGATGATGATGATGATGATAATAATGATGATAATGATGTCACTACTACTATGATTTTTTTTTTATTTTGGTCATAGTACTATCTTCTCCTCTTCTTCTTCTTCTCTTCTTCTCTTCTTCTTCCCTTCTTCTCTTCTTCTCTTCCACCCAAGACTCAAACTCACTCCCTCATCACCTCATTCCTTAACATATTCCTCCTCTTCTCTTCCCTTCCCTTCCCTTCCCTTCCCTTCCCTTCCCTTCCCTTCCCTTCCCTTCCCTTCCTTACCACACTCAACAACACATCCTCACCCTTAACATATCCATCCTCTTCTCTCCTCATCTATACCCCATTAACAAACACACCCACACCTTTGTTCCTCGGTGCAGGGATACTCGAGAAAGGGGACGGCACTGCTCTACCTTCACCGCAACCAGCAAGCCAGTGAAGCCTTCCAGAGCGGCCTGGCTCATGACTCCAACAACCAGCAGCTCAAGGAAGGACTCACCGAAAGCAAGCGAAGGGTGAGGCTGGACGGAGGAAAGAGAGGAGAGATGGATGGAGGCGTGAGAGGAAGAGGGGTGGATGGATGGAGGAGTGAGAGGAGAGATGGATGGATGGAGGAGTGAGAGGAAGAGAGGAGAGATGGATGGATGGAGGAGTGAGAGGAAGAGAGGAGAGATGGATGGAGGAGTGAGAGGAAGAGAGGAGAGATGGATGGAGAGAGTGAGAGGAAGAGAGGTGGATGGATGGAGGAGTGAGAGGAAGAAAGGAGAGATTGATGGAGGAGTGAGAGGAGAGGAGAGATGGAGGAGTTGGAGGAAGAAAGGAGAGATTGATGGAGGAGTTAGAGGAAGAGAGGAGAGATGGATGGAGGAGTGAGAGGAAGAGAGGAGAGATGGATGGAGGAGTGAGAGGAAGAGAGGAGAGATGGATGGAGGAGTGAGAGGAAGAGAGGAGAGATTGATGGAGGAGTGAGAGGAGAGGAGAGATGGATGGATGGAGGAGTGAGTTTACCTTCCCATCCATCCATCCATCCAGGAAGGAACTCTGACAAACTGACTTATTTTTGGTTACATGTATAATAAACGTATAATAAAGGAAAGAATTATAGGAACGAAGGCAAGAATTACAATTATTTATTCATGAGAAAATATAGAGAAAGGGAGACTAAAGGGAGAATAAAATACAAATCAAAGCTCCCTATTTTTGTCTCCAGGGAGGTAAGACAATGATGTACAATGTTACCCTTCCTCCACTAGTTACAGCAGGGTAGCAGCGGCAGGGGGATGCCTTCCCTGTCACCCTTCCAGGACCCGTCAGCCTTTGAGGAACTGAAGTCCAACCCGCGCACCAGAGAGTTCATGAAGGACCCGGAGTTTGCCAAGACACTCGAGGACATCAGGAAAAACCCTGAACTCCTAAGGTGGGTTGGATGGCTCAAAAGAATTAGTTTCGTTTACTATTATGTCTCTACACACTCGGAAATAAAAACGAATTACTCTCATTTTTTATTCACAGCGGCTGGATTGATGTTATTGTTTATGTGTGTGTATATCTCCATCTCGCTTCTATTCATTTATTCTTAATGTTTGGTCCTCTCCTCCCTGCAGCTATGTAGATAAGTTATGTAATGTATTAGTGTGTTATGGTGTATGAAAGATTGATAAAGTGCACCATAGCTGATCGTAACATTGCAACGGTCACTGTGAAATGCCTCCTCACACACACACACACAGCATACACACACACACATACACCCTCCATCCTCACCCTCTCCCCCCCTTCCCCCCCCACAGAGAAAAGATGCATGACAAGCGCCTCCTGACCTGCATAAGTGTCATGATGGGTTTGGACGTGATTGGACCGGACGACGACGACATGGACGCCACCACCACCACCACCACCACACCCAACACCACCACCAAGAACACACCCGCCCACCCCCGCAACACACCCAGGGACGAGAAGATGGATGTGGATAAGTCCCCCGAACAGATGAGTGTACGGAGAGAAAAAATGATTACGTTTATAGTTGGAGGAGAAAAAGAAATGATTACGTTTATAGTTGGAAGGAAAAAAATTATGAAAGTTTATTAAAGTTGCATAAATGAGAGAAAGTTTAAATACAGTTAGGTAGAGATACAGTTCACTCCTGTATCTGGTTATGTAGATTAACTGTTCTGTCTTTCTAACTGTGTATCAAGCCACCAAGATGTCTAGTTAACGTCTTAGTGGTAGGGAGGGACAGGCAGGCAGACAGGCGTACATACATACAGTCAGGCGTACATACATACAGTCATGCAGAGTGTCCCTCGTACTAACTAACAAACACACTCTTAAGATGCAAGGTATAATGTCTTCTTTACCTTTTATATATATCCCTTCATCCCTATTGCCTCCCTTCCCTTCTGTTTCTTTCTATTCCACCTTTCTCTCCCTCTCTCTCTCCTTCCTTCCCTCTCTCCCTCTTTCCTTCTTTCCTTCCTTCCCTCTCCTCACATTAACTTACCTCCCTCTCCCCTTTTCTCCCTCCTTCCTTTCTTCTTTCCTTCCCTCCCTCCCTCCTCACGTTAACTTACCTTACCCTCCTTCCTTCCCTCCCTCTCTCCTCACGTTAACTTACCTTACCCTCCCCCCTTCTCTCCCTCCATCCCTCTCTCCTCATGCTAACTTACCTTACCCTCCCTCCCTTCGCTCCCTCCCTCCTTCTCTCCCTCCCTCCTCATGTTAACTTCCCTCCCCCCGCCCCCCAGGCCATGAAGGAGAAGGAGGCCGGCAATGCAGCATACAAGAAGAAGGAGTTCCAGACAGCGTTAGACCACTATAGCAAGGCAATACAACTCGACTCAACTGACATGACCTTCCTCAACAACAAAGCTGGTAAGTGACCTGACCTTTTCCCTCCCTCCCTCTTAACCTAACCTAACCCAACCCAATCCAACCCAACCCAACCATCCCCTCCCATACCTCATAATCTAACCTAACCTAACCTCGCCTAACCTTACCTAACCTAACCTAACCTAACCTAACCTAACCTAACCTAACTTAGCTTAGCCTAACCTTACCTAACCCTCCCTCTAACCTAACCTAACCTAACCTACCCAACCCTCCCTCTTAACCTAACTTAGCCTAACCTTACCTAACCTAACCCAACCTAACCCTCCCTCTTAACCTAACCTAACCTAACCTAATGAATATAATAATAATATATGGTTATGCTCAAACGAATAGATGAAAAGTAAAGTTGGAAAGAAAAAAATAGTTTGTGTGTGTGGAGTTTTTGATGATTTTGTGTGTAGAGAGAGAGAGAGAGAGAGAGAGAGTATAACCCTTGTGTTGTGTTCCAGCGGTGTACTTTGAGATGCAGAAGTACGAGGATTGCATCAGTACATGTGAGAAGGCGGTGCAGGTTGGCCGAGAGAACAGGGCAGACTTCAAACTTATATCCAAGGCCTTCACTAGAACCGGCAACGCATACAAGGCCCTCAAGGTAACACACACACACACACACACACGTACACACACACACACTATTATTATTATTATTATTGTTATTATTAATTTTTTTTCTACCCCACATCCTTTTGTACACTTGCTACTGTATATTGTCTTATCGATAAACCGTTTATTATTATTATTATTATTATTATTATTATTATTATTACTATTACTTACACAATCCACACTACCTCCTTTTTTTTTCTTCTTCTTCTTCTTCTTCTTCTTTATTCTCTGTATTAATGTGAGTATATAATGTGTTTTATTTATTTATTTTATTTATTTATTTATTTATTTATTTATTTATTTATTTTTTTTTCAGGATTATGGGAAGGCCAAGGTGTTCTTTGAAAAGTCTCTCTCGGAACATAGGACTCCGGAAACTAAGGAACTTCTGAGTAAGGTAAGGAGAGAGGGAGAGGGAAGGAGGGAGGGAGAGAAGGGGGGATGGTAAGGTAAGTTAACCGGAGGAGAGAGGGAGAGAAGGGGGAATGGTAAGGTAAGTTAACGGGAGGAGAGAGGGAGGGAGGGAGAGAAGGGGGAATGGTAAGGTAAGTTAACGAGAGAAGAGAGGGAGAGGGAAGGAGGGAGGGAGAGAAGGGGGGATGGTAAGGTAAGTTAACGAGAGAAGAGAGGGAGGGAGAGAAGGGGGAATGGTAAGGTAAGTTAACGGGAGGAGAGAGGGAAGGAAGGAAGGAAAGAGGGAGGGAAGAAAGGGAAATATAAAAGGAAGGATGATGAAGAGATAGAGGAGGAGAAAAAATAGCAAATAAAGAAGGGAATAGGGAAAAATAGAGTCCAGTCAACACCATTAACCAGTCAGTCAAATTTAGAGTTAAAGTCCAGTCAGTGAGTCAGTCAAGTTCATCATCTAATTGACACTTAATTACCAGGTTGAGAAGATCATTAAGGAGGAGGAGAGACTTAATTACATCAACCCAGCCAAGTCGGAGGAGGAGAAGGAGAAAGGTAACGAGCTGTTCCGCAAAGGTGACTATCCGGCTGCCATCCGCCACTACTCGGAGGCAATCAAACGCAACCCGGATGACGCCAAGATCTACAGCAACCGCGCCGCCTGCTACACCAAGCTGGCCGAGTTTAATCTGGGACTCAAGGACTGTGACGAGTGCATCCGACTCCTGCCGGACTTTGGTGAGGCTGGTGTGGGGGGGCGTTGTTTTGTTGAGTTTTATTTATTTATTTATTTATTTTATTTTTTTGGATTTTTTTTCGTCTTTTGCGTGTTCTTTTTTTTTCCTTTTTTTTCATCTTTTTCATGTTTTATTTATTTATTTATTATTTTATTTTATTTTATTTATTTATTTATGTGGTGTATTTTTTTTCGTTTTCTGATTTGTTCTGTTTTTCATGTTTTTTTTTATTATTGTTTACATACATATATATATATTGGTAGTTTTCTGTCTTTTTCTTCTTTTCTTCTTTCTCATGTTCTTTGTCTTATTATCGTTTCCTTATTCGTAATTTTTTCCTTCATCATATTTTTCTATTGTTTATAAAGTGGTAGTTTTTCTTCTTTTACTTATTTTCTATTCTTAATCTTCGTCTTCTTTATCAATCTGCAACACACAATCAATCTCATCCTTCCCTCAACACCTCAACTCAACTCAACACCTTCCCAATCCACCACCACCACAGTCTTCCTTCTCTATCAATCAGCAATACACAATCCATTCAACCATTCCTTCACAATCTAATAACTCCCTCACCTCAACACCTTCACAATCTAATCATTCCCTCACCTCAACACAACACCTTATAACACACTCCCACTCTGCCGCCACCACAGTGAAGGGGTACGTGCGCAAGGGCAAGATCCTGCAGGGGCTGAAGCAGTACTCCAAGGCCCAGGATGCTTACCAGAAGGCCATCGACATTGACTCCAACTGCCAGGATGCTTTGGACGGCTTCAGGGAGTGTATGATGTCAATGAACAGTGACCCAGAGGAGGTGAGGGGAAGGGGAGGAGGAGGAAGAAAGGCTGTAAGGAGGAGGAGTTGGAGGAGGAATAAAGGCTGTAAGGAGGAGAAGTTGAAGGAAGAAAGGAGGAGGAGAGAATGAGAGATGGAGGAGGAAAGGAGAGGATGAGAGATGGATAGATGGAGAGTGGGGAAGAAAGGAGAGATGATGGAGGAAAAGAGAGGATGAGATGGATGGAGGAGTTGGAGGAAGAAAGGAGAGATGAATGGATGGAGGAAGAAAGGAGAGGATGAGAGATGGATGGATGGAAGAGTTGGAGGAAGGAAGGAGAGGAGAGGAGGAGAGATGAATGGATGGAGGAATTGGAGGAAGAAAGGAGGTGAAGGAGAGAAATAGGTTGTAAAATAGTGGAAAAAATGAAGGAAAGGTAGAGAGAGAGAGAGAGAAAAAAAAAAATAAGGAACGCAAGTAATTATATATAAAAAAAACATTTCCGAAAATACTTCTCGGAAACACAAAACAGACATAACAACTAAACACCACCACCACCACCACCACCACCACCACAACACACCACAACCACCTCTCCACTCCTCCACAGGTACGCAAGAGGGCCATGGCCGACCCTGAGGTGCAGCAGATCCTGAAGGACCCGGCCATGCGCATGATCCTGGAGCAGATGCAGACAGATCCTAGAGCACTGCAGGAGTGAGTATAAGGATTATTATTATTATTATTGTTATTTTTAGTAGTAGTAGTAGTAGTAGTATTGTTGTTATTATTATTATTATTGTTGTTGTTATTGTTATTATTAGTAGTAGTAGTATTGTTATTTATTATTATTATTTTTATTATTATCTCCTCGAAGGGATTAGAGGTTAAGTGAGAGGAGTGCTTGTGTGTGTGTGTGTGTGTGCTTGTGTGTGTGTGTGTGTGTTGTCTCAGCTACCACTCTTTAGGGGGATGATGTCAACCTGATGACATTATATTTATTGCATTATTATATACAACTCCTCTTTTCTCTCTTTCTCTCTTTCTTTCTCTCTTTCTTTCTCTCTCTTTCTTTCTCTTCTTCTCTCCTTTGAAATGTAATCAGTGGTTGGCAGAACAAGGCAATTAAGTGTGACAAGATATGTTAGTGGTGCTGATAATGATTCTAAGACTAACTAATTATTTCCATTACCATTACTACCACATTGATAAGATTGTGGAGGTCGAGGCCAAAGTCTGTCAAGTTATAGAGTAAATTGTTCATATCTTTGTACCACCACCACTACCACCTCCACCACCTCTGTACCACCACCACCACCACTACCTCTTTGTTTTAGGGTATTAAGTAAGACGCATTTTAATAGGAAACAAACCCTATACACTTGTCTTTCACATTATATGATAACATTACAACCTAAATGACCTGTGTGTGTATATAGCAGCAACACATTGAATTATACATACTGGGTCTCTACTGATTATTACAAAATACTCCAACATTACTTAAATACTGACATTACTTCAATTATTACGAATACTTAAACAATATTACTTAGATACTTACATTACTTCAATTATTATGAATACTTAAACAATACTTAAATTATTACAAAACATTAATTGCGATGAAATGTAACATGTAACAGCAAACCAAATCAAGGCAGAGTCTATTTTAAGTATGAGAGAAAATTCGAGGCAGTCTCCACCCTTGTCATACCTGCAGGAAGTGAGATTAACAGTGGCAGGGAAGGTGGAGGTGATAATGATAATGAAGAAACATGTGTACAAGCTTTCCCAGAGAGGGTGAGTGGGAGGGAGGAAGGGAAGACAACAGGTAAGGGTAGGGTGGTGTGCAAATGAGTTAGTTAATAAGGCTTTGCACAGGTAAGAGAGGTGTGTGTGTGTGTGTTCTTGGGATAGGAAATGTTAGGTTATAGTGAGGTTGGTGTTTAATTCTTAATGAGGTTTGTGTGAAAGAAAGGAAATAAATGATGGTCGGAGTGTATTGTGAAACTGACTGACTTCTTTTTTTATATACTTATTGATCTTTATTAATGATATTTATGTGTATATTTACTTGCCTTATTGTTGTATTTTATTCTTTCCTTCCTCCTCCTGTCACCTCAATGTATATACTCTTTTCAAATTGGTATTTTTTATTGTGTTTATTGATTAATTTACTTATTATTCTGTTTAATTATATATATTGACTCATCTTACTCATCTATTTAATTCTTTCTTTCCTCCCTCAGTCACCTCAAGAACCCAGACATTGCCTCAAAGATTCAAAAACTCCTTCAGTCTGGTCTCATCTCCATCAGGTAGAGGGCGTGAGGGGTGCCTACTAGGGTGTGGGCGTGGGGTGGGGTGGAGGTCACGTCTGCCCACCCACCCACCCACCACCACCACCCACACCACCTCAATTCTGCTGTTAACTATTGAAATGCGAGAACTATTACTACTGTGTGTGTGTGTGTGTCTAAAATTGTGTATTATTATTATTATTTCTTTTTTTATTATTTGATTTGATTTTATTTTGCCTTTGTATACGTATTCATGTTTTTATTTTGTCTTTTTAGATACAATTTTTTTATATATATAAGTATTTCGTTTTGCCTTTATCTATACTTTTTTTTTTTCTCTCTCTCTCTCTCTCTCTCTCTCTCTCTCTCTCTCTCTCTTTCTCTCTCTCTCTCTCTCTCTCTCTCTCTCTCTCTCTCTCTCTCTCTCTCTCTCTCTCTCTCTCTCTCTCTCTCTCTCTCTCTCTCTCTCTCTCTCTCTCTCTCTCAATTATATACAATAGTTACCTCAAAAAATGACATAGGTATAACGCTTCTTGTATGTATTCGAGGTTGGTTTTAACACACATTTATTACACTTATGGTGTTAATATCTAGCCTCTTAGTTGTCTTCTCTCCTATTGTTCATGTATTTTATTATTATTATTATTATTATTATTGTTTTCATTCACATTTTTCCTCCTTTTTTATATATATATAACTACATGTTGATCTACTGTTTTGGTTATGTTCATTATTTTCATTTCTTCTTCACATCTATAACAACACTCAAAGGAAAGGATTTAACTAATGATCAGATGAACTAATAACACACACACACACACACACACACACACACACACACACACACACTACACACACACACACTATACACACACACACTATACACACACACACTATACACACACACACACTATACACACACACACACTATACACACACACACACTATACACACACACACACTATACACACACACATACACACATACACACTAACTTTGTACCGTTATATACATACATAACTATACATACACACATAACTATACATACATACATAACTATACATACATACATAACTATACATACATACATAACTATACATACACACAACTATCCATACACATATCTATACATACATACATAACTATACATGCACACATCTATACATGCATACATAACTATACATACGCACATACATACATACATAGCTATACATACATGAGGATGAACCCAGACTTAGACTAATGATTCAAACTATCTTGACCAAATAATAATGATGGCGAGGGAGTAATTAAGTGTTTATATAATTATAGTTAACCTGTGTGACTGGTAAATGTGCCTGATGACAGATAATAATAATAATAGTAATGATCATAAGGAAATAATAGCTGTTATTTTTTTTTCTTCTTCTTTTTTGACTGTTTATTATACTAGAATCACAAAGCTGGGAGAAAAAATAATTATAATGTTGATGATTATGATGAAAGTTCCTTGTATGTTATGAATGATTACAATAAAAACCAACTTAAACAAACAAGACAGACAGACAGACAGACAAGGGGAACAATGAACAAATAAACGCCGTGAATATATTGCTGTGCTCGTGAATTAAGGACAAGATCAAGCTTAGAATACTGCAAGCAAGGATGGCATACATTCAGCTGTTTCAACGGTAAGGAGGAACGTATTAGGTGCTTCTACGGTGTCCCTCACAGTGTTGTCACCTTCAATAAATCCTCAACCATAACTGTAGTGTGTGTTTGCTATCCTTGTTGGAGATGAAAAAGTATTGAACTGATATTTGGTTGTATATGTTGAGTTCGATTTTGGGTCACGGCTGCTGCTTGGAGAGAGGACAGCGCTCTCCCAACCCTAGCAGGACTATGATTTATTTATTCTCCTTTTATTCCTTGGTTGTATATGTCTTTTTTATCAATTTTCAGAGCTGAACTGTTATGGTTGTAAGGTATAACTAAAATATTTGGTTGCAAGTTGTGAGTTCGATTCTAGGTCACGGCTGCTGCTTGGAGAAAGGACAGCGCTCTCAACCCTAGCAGGACTCTTATTTATTTATTCTCCTTTTATTCCTTGGTGTATATGTCTTGTTTGTTTATTTTCCGAGCTTGATGATATCGTAAGTATGTTTAGAATTCAGGAGTGATTACGATCCTGGGTCACGGCAGCTACTGGGTGAGAGGAAGTGTTCTCGTTAACCCTAGCAGAACTATATGGTCTATAATTACCTAGTTCCGGGGCATTATTAAATCACCTTAACAATTATAACCATATTCTTGTTTAATCCTACGATGTAAATACAATAACGAACTACTCTTAGACGGCGCTTAAATTGTTCCTTTTTGCATTAACTAACTAACCACACAGCGTATAAAAAAAAAAGACCTAATTACATCCAGAAGTATTTATTAATATATCTCAGGATGGGGTGTTGCGGGTTCCTTGCTGCTTGTATCCGGTACTTGACACGGTGGTCATGAATTGCACTTTTTCCCTTTTTTTTTCTTCCCTCTTTCCCTTCAGTTGGATGTGTGTGTGTGGTGGGACGGAGGGGGGGAGGAGAGGCATTCAAGGTCAGGTGAGTTGGGGGGAAAAAGGTATTTGTGTAGTAGGAAACTTAAAAGATTATGCACTTCGATGTATACCTGTAATGTTACCTGTTGGTTTATATTGATTTGATTTTTAGTTAGTTTTGTTGTATAAGATGCGAGTTTGGTGGTGATATTAAAGGGTTGAATTATACACGTTATGAAGGACAAGACGTAAGGTTATATATTGTATGTAGGCAACCACCATGGCCATGCACTAACGCCCTCCCCCCCTCCTCCCCCGTCTCACCCCGAAGGAACGCAATAAATTATGTCGTTATTGCACGCTAAATATAAAGTTAGTTAACGCTCAGCACCATCATGGATGTTGATAATAATAGCAGAGTAAGAGTTTTATTATTAATAAGTATCCCCGGCTGGCTGGCATTGACCGTGTATTCATTGCTGTCATGGCTGCCTCTAAGAAAATATAAAAAAATAATAATGTTTAATGTAAAGTAGTTATTGAGTTAGTGCATTAAGTTTCCTTTATTTCTTCCCTATGTTAAGTGTGAGGAAGTGTGAGGGTCAATGTTTATTTGAATGGCACTGTGGCACTATGGAGGAGGTGGTGGTGGTGGTGGTGGCTGAGCTCCGGCCCGTCCCTGCAACACATTCTAGTGCTCTATCAAGATGAACAATACTTTACATTTCCCTCTGTTCCCGAATACTAACTCTCATTCACGCTTCAAATATAAACAGAGAAATTTTATATGGTCGTTAATGTGTTGTGAAGTATAATTAATGGTTGTAAGTGTTGTTGTCATGTAATATTTACATGTGTTGCGAGGACCGACAAGGCACCAGCTGATCGCTCTCTACCACTGTAACTTTCATGACTTATCAATGAAACTCACTAACAATAACACAGACATGTAGCGCAATCACATTCTATCAACTAATATTCGATGAACACGTAGAATTTTAATTAGAATATAGGTAATAAGTAATAAAACCGTCCTAACACGGGGGAGTTGTAGGCTCGTGACGTCACATTTGTTTATCGAGAGCCTGGGAGGATGGCGAGCGAGGCGGTGAGTGTGTCTTACTATTACACCTATTTGTCCTATTTACAGCCGTATTTCCACCTTCCCATATATGAATCGAAGCGTATAAGCAACACGTGAAGCTATTGGTGTACTTTACGTGGGAGTTTCCATTTAAAATAGTGGATAAAACAGTGATTGAAAAGGTGCCAGTGATGTTGGTGACGTCAGGTCGTGAGGGAGGAGAGAGAGAGAGAGAAAGAGAGAGAGGCGAGTGACGAGTTGCACTTTAGCCTTTACTTACATTTTTTACTGTTACTACATGGCGCAGATATACTAAACTTTGCATAGAGGGAGGGGAACCATAGCTGGATGTAGGTGACGGATGAAACACAGTTAGAGGGAGCGAGAAGCGGGTGAGAGATGGATGAGTGTGTGGTCGATGGGACTGTGAGGCAATCCAATCTGACCTTGACAGCCCACTAAGCAGGCAACAGCGGCGGCTAGCTTGCTCATGTTCCTGCTCCTCATGCAACACAGGTCGGCTTAACACCCAGCCTACCTTGCACCGCCTGTAACGTCCTGTAACACTCTATACACCTCACCCGCCTCTCCACCTGTAATCAATACGTGTGTGACCTTGACAGTGGGTAACACCATACTTCCTTCCTTCCTTCCTTCCTCTCCCTGGGTGAAGGATGGTGTGAGGATAAGGGTGTATGTTATAGTCTCCCCTTCCTTCCTCCTCCTCCCTCTCTCTCTCTCCCTCTCTCTCGTTCCCCTCACTCAAGCAGAACAGCTGTCTTCATGTTCTGTTACCACCACCACCACCACCACTACCACCACATGCATCCATCTCATTAATGATTGTGGATGGTTGTTAAAGGTGGATGATGATGTATCACTAACAAGACCTTTTATAGTTCTACCTGCGTGTGTGGTTTGAGGTTAATGCGTTAGGTTATGTTTTTCTTTCTCTTATTTATTTTTTTATTGAAGTCACTGTTATAGAAAATGGAAGATGGGTCTCCCTCCAGCTATCATGGCATGGCTGGCACTGGAGAGAGATAACAGACATGATTGGATTAATGAAAGTTGTGGCAGTTTTATGCATGGTGTGTGTGTGTGTGTGTGTGTGTGTGTGTTGTTGTTTAGGGTCATTGTGTTGTATGCAGTCATGTGCGTGTGTGTGTGTGTGTGTTGGGAAGAGCAGTGTGTGTGTGGTGTGTTACATGATCACCTCACATGAAAAGTTAGATAGATATGGTGGTGTGTGTGTGTGTGTGTGTGTGTTGACTAATACATCAACAAGCAGTACTAAGTATGGTATAATGTGGACTTAGTTGAATCACTACACTATACAGTCATCACACACACACACACACACACACACACACACACACACACACACACAGGAGTATAAACATGAGATAAATCATTGTGTAAACTCTGCAATGATAAAGTTACTGATAAGAATATTACTCCTGCTTTAAAGTAACCAATGCTAGACTACCTCATACATTCACAGAGAGAGAGAGAGAGAGAGAGAGAGAGAGAGAGAGAGAGAGAGAGAGAGAGAGAGAGAGAGAGAGAGAGAGCAACATAACCCTTAACCATATATATAAATACTTTCCATAACACTACAGAACACACACACATGGAAATGAGTTGTCCTGATTCGTGTATGTTAAAGTGTGTTGGTGTTAGTCATTATTTATTATACTTTATCTTTATCCATATTTATCTTAGTATAATAATAATAATAATGATAATGATAATGATTTGATTTCGCCCGTTATGTGAGGTTAATACAGGAAACTATTGATGGTTTGTATAAGGAAATGTAGAGTAGAAAAAAAAAACATTATAAAAATTTTCTTATACTATTAGGGTAATTATTTATTTTATTTATTTATATTTTTGTTGTGTGTGTGTTTACCTAGTTGTAATATACAGAAAGAAAAAAAACTATTACTACTGTCCTGTCTCCCTATCTACATTGATCTAGTCTGGCTTGAACTCAATCCTTCAATATTCCCAGCATGAATCTGTGCTAGAATGAGGTTGTACTAGATAGTTATGCTTTTGTATGGAAAACTAGTTAATTCAATTGTGTCTCTTCTATACTATACTATACATACAAACTCCATCCACTTCCTCCACTCCCTTTCATCATACAGGAAGTGGAGATGAGTGTGGATGATCGTGTGTTGAATGAAGGATGTGGAATATTGATCTTATACCACACATCAAGACACACTTAATGCATTCTTACCAAGTCAATTGCCTATCACACCTTACCACACCACACCACACCTTACCACACCACACCACACCTGATGGGAATGTAAAGGGTGATGTTACTACTTTATACACACACCACACACACACACACACACACACACAGTTTTCCGCACACAAGCGTAAATATATGCAATGGATTGGGAGAAGATGCGATGGTAACGAAAGTGATCACAATATTTACGAAAGGCTGGATGAATGTAAATATGTATGGAGGTAGGACATTATTTATAACACACACACACACACACACACACACACACACACACACACACACACACACACCACTTACAAACCTCTTAAAACACAACAATTATTTAACACACGCATGGAAAGTCAACATACAAGTATACATCCAAGTCTTTCTTAAGATAACTCGCTTGTGTTTAATAGCGAGAAATTACAGTGTAGTACCAATTAGGCATCAAACCTTATGTTCTGGTGTCAAAGTTACAAGTGTGTTCCCGTGTTGTTGAGGAAGATCCGGACACTGGCCTAAGAGGAAGGGTTGTGTTATGTCCTCACACGACTCAGGTGGAGTGTAATGCAACCAAACGTGCTGGGAATAAGTTTAGATTTAGTTAGAGAGAGAGAGGAGAGAGAGTAGTTCTACCTCATACATATATATTTATTTAGTTCAGAACAGTGCATATGTATCACAAAAAAAGGGAAAACTTGCAAATTATTCATCCTTCATCTTTGGTTTGGTCGGCTCGCCACACCAAGGCAAGGGAAACAGACCTCATTGTTGTACAGGGAAATGATTCTATTAGGGAAACTAACACTGTCTCTTGATTTATACAACGACAAATGGAGTTACGGTTTTGAATTAGTGTTACGTATGAATTGTTCGTTAGTTAGTGTGTTGGTGATCGATGAAGTTGATGTTAGTTATTATAGTTAAAAGTTAGTGTTAGGTATGAATTCTTAGTGTGTTGTGTTGCTTATCGGTGGAGATTGTACCAAGGTAATTAATGTTAGTTATTATAGTTAATGCGGAGTAACACTGTATTATTTTGTGTGGTGAGATAATTAGAATGTGTAATATTTTTCCAATGTATATACAGTCGACGTTCGATTCTACGGACCCTAATTTAACGGACTCTACACTAGCGGACAATCAACCAGATCCGAATTCAAGTCCGTTAGTGTAAAAGAAAGTCCGGTAGGTGGCGGGCGCGTAGGTAGAAGTCCATAAGGATTCACCAAACAACGGACTTTTTACACTAACGGACAGTGTTCAATCGTTACTAGTCCGTTGAAGTGAGAGTTGACTGTAGTTTGCCCATAGGATCATAGCACTGTATATATAACCTATGAGGAAAATTAATACCTATATTGAATGAAGTAATAATGCTGATACTATATATATAAGAGATGATTAATATTGAGACTACTGATAGAAGGTGTCATTAGGAGAGAGAAAGTTGATGTGTATAAAGACTTCAATAATAATAAGAATAATAAGAGTAAGAAAAATGATCAACTCTGTGTAGATTTAAACGTAGGAGAGGAAAGTGATAATATTTTCATCTTAGTGGACGACGCATCTATCTTATTGTTGGTGTCCATTGGTGTGTGCAGCCTTCAACCTCTCCTATTATGTGTCAGTCAGTAATGTTAGGTGAGGTAATACGGGACTTAGCTTGTATCGTGTTGTTGCATTAATATATTAGACTAGTGACAGGTTGTTAGGGAAGGAACGTGTGCTGGGAAAGTGTTTATTATTATTATTATATTATTATTATTATTATTATTATTATTATTATTATTATTATTATTATTATTATGAGAGGTTAAGAGTGTGATGTAGTTAAGAAAAAGAATTGGAAGACTCATGCTTACTGTGTGTGTGTGTGTGGTGTGTGTGTGTGTGTGTGTGTGTGTGTGTGTGTGTGTGTGTGTGTGTTGTTGGCATGTTTTTTGGCTTTCTTTATTAGTTCCTTTCCTTTTATCTCCTTTCTTCCTTTCTTTCTTTCTTTCTTGCAGTCTGTCTCTCTTGCTTTCCTTGTTTTTATTTATTTATTTATTTATATTTTTTTTTTCTAGTAATAAATTAAGTATGTTCAATAATCTTATATATCTTCCTCTTACTTAATAGAAAACTTAGGAATATAAACAGCAGTAAATCATTATTAGGAGACATTTTTTACTTATTAAATATACTCTTTAATGCTATAGTGACATAAGGAGGCTGTAAAAGGCCAGTTGACCTACACAAGGCGGCTCCTGCACACACACACACACACACACACACACACACACACACACACACACACACACACACACACACACACACACACACACACACACACACACTAACAAACCAAGATATATATTCAAATTAGAACAGAATGGGATGATGGATGAACGGACCTAAACTAACTTAACCTAACCTAACCTAACCTAACCTAAACTAACCTAAACTAAACTAAACTAAACCAACAAAACCTAACCTAACCTAACCTAACCTAACCTAACACCTAACCTAACCTAACACCTCAACCTAACAAACCTAAACCTACAAACCTACCAAACCTAACCTAACCTAACC
>JAPQNM010000015.1:1329847-1332347 GCA_029783475.1 Metacarcinus magister | reverse complement strand
AGTAGTAGTAGTAGTAGTAGCAGTAGTAATGATAGTAATAGTAGTTGTAGTAGTAGCAGTAGTAATGATAGTAATAGTAGTTGTAGTAGTAGTAGCAGTAGTAATGATAGTAATAGTAGTTGTAGTAGTAGTAGTAGTAGTAGAAATATTTATCATTGCGTGGTGGTGGTGATAGTAGTGGTGGTGGTGGTGGTGGTGGTGTTGCAAAATCTTTAATACAGCGGTTCTTCGGTTTCTCTTTCAACACCAATTGCTAAGCAGGTGACACATTAATGACACCACCACCACCACCACCACTACCACCACCACCACCACCACCACTACCACCACCACCACCACCACCACCTCAGGCAGCCAAGTGACACATCTGATTTGTTATTATTGTTGTTGTTGCTATTTGTTTTAGTCTCGTACTCTTCTTTTCTTCTTGTTTTTTTTTCTTATTCTTATTGTTTGCCATGATTTTCGTTGTTGTTTTTTTTCTCTCTCCTCCTCCTCCTCCTCCTCCTCCTCCTCCTCCTCCTCTTCCTTCTCCTCCTCCTCCTCCATGTCCCTCTTTTCCTTCTTATTTTCCTTAATTTTGTTTCTTTTTCATCATTTTAGAGTCCATTATTTATTATTATTACTACTACTACTATTACTACTACTACTACTACTACTATACTAATACTATACTACTACTACTACTACTATAAATACTACTACTACTACTACTATAAATAATAATAATAATAATAATTTTTGTTTAATTGATTGGGTCGTTTCTGCATTCGTTGTTTTTTATCCACTTGTGGGTTTTTTTTCGTATTTTTTCCCCTAATGTTTCCAGTCCAGGAAGTTTGCTAGACAGGGTGTCCGGTGTTGGGTGAAGGGGGGGGGGTGGAGGGAGGCGTGTGCGTGTGTGTGTGTGTGTGTGTGGTGTGTGTGAGGAAGGTCTTGGGAGAGGTCACCTGTCTGTGTTCACCTGTATTAAAGGGAAGGAGACAGCCGGTGACACAGAGAGAGAGAGAGAGAGAGAGAGAGAGAGAGAGCGTTGTATAATATTGCAATAAATCTAATTCCCACTTCACTTCCAAAGAGCAAGAAAGAAAGTGATGTGACAGAGAAGAAAATAAAATAGTATATATTGCATAAGGAAATTGGGAAGCAGGAAGATAATACATAGTAACTTAGAGGAGAGAGAGAGAGAGAGAGAGAGAGAGAGAGAGAGAGAGAGAGTAAGTATCAAGGTTTTTTAGTGTTACATAAATGGTGGAAGACAAAAAAAAGTGAAAGCCTAACCTGGTCAGTTCTTTTTTTTTTATTCTCTCTCTCTCTCTCTCTCTCTCTCTCTCTCTCTCTCTCTCTCTCTCTCTCTCTCTCTCTCTCTCTCTCTCTCTCTCTCTCTCTCTCTCTCTCCTTATGATATGATATGATATGTGTAAAGCAAACGTCATAGTTAAATGAACTCCAAGGGGAATCTGGGACACCTTTTTTGTGTACGATTGAACTCCGATACACAAACAAAAGACTGTCTAGCATCATCTTTTATTGTTGTTATTGTTATTGTTGTTATAGTGGTGGTGGTGGTTTTATTATTTTTATTATTATTTAGTACAAGATGTCATGAAGGAATTGAATGATTAGTATAAGTTTGAATTCAAGTGAAATATACTGCGTGAAACAAAAGAGAATCCATTACAATGTATTATAACTTCATATCCTTTCAATTGAACCTAAACCTATGCTCTCAGAACGTGATTAACCTACATAAACATTAGTATTCTTCCTTCTCGCATAATGTGTAACCTAAGAGGAATCAGATATCCCATTATAGTGAACTTCAAACCAAACACTAAGTGACAGGTACTGGTTTTTATCGCTGTCACCCTCAGTTATGGTGTAAATATAATCCTTACATATTTGACCATTAACATTCCGTTCCTGGCACGGCTGGTTGGTCATTCAGATTTTCCCAGCGTTAAAAATTGTGAATTATTATTATTATTATTATTATTACGATGGAGTGTTGGGATTGTTATTATTAATCGTGTGAACGTAACTATCTGTAAGTGTGTCAGTCATTTGCAAGTCAGTGCCCAAACTACCTGGCTGAGTGTGTAGTTTCTATTCATTTCACTTCACGTAGAAAATGTAGTATGAAAGAAAAAGGAAAATGTGAATGGAGTCGTATTTGAGATATTTGTTTAATTTAGCGATTGTCTGGTTGAATTCTGTAATAAATTAAGACTAATACTATTCAATGTGGAATGATTGAATACATGAAATAAATACGAAATTCGAAACTATTCTGCTTCCATCATAAAGATTAAGCATGGAATCGTATTTACAATGTTTCTTTGTTTAAAATAACGATTGATTGGTTGAATGATGTAATAAAACTAATATTATTCAATGTGGAATGATTGAATACATGAAATAAATATGAAATTCCGGTTCTGTCAAAAAGTTACAAGTGAAAAATTATACAGGAAGAGAAATCGTGCATCTGGCTTCCTAA
>JAPQNM010000015.1:1322347-1324847 GCA_029783475.1 Metacarcinus magister | reverse complement strand
GTAGTTTGTTCAGCAACCTTGGTTTTATTTTTAGTATTGGGATGTAGGGAATAATCATTATCATTACCATCAACACCACTTTTTTGTTGTACTCCCGCTCTCTCTCTCTCTCTCTCTAACTCTCATGCCGGATTTGCTATTAATAGTACAAAATTATTATTACTTCTTTATTTTGTATGTATTCTTCGTTCGCATTGATTCTTTTTCCTCTTTATATTTTGTTTCTTGTTATGCACCATTGAGCTTCGCGGTATTTCTTCTTATTCTTGATCTTGTTTTTGCCATCTTTTTCCTCCTTTATCTTGTTTTTTTCTTAGACATCATTTGAGGTTTGCGTCCTTCTCCTCCTCCTCCTCCTCCTCCTCCTCCGGCACCGTAATGGTTATAATGCCCATGGCGTTATAGCTTCAGTAACAAATGTGTCAGTCATTCTTCTTCTTTACCATCATTATCATTCAGTTCCTCTCGCGTTGCATCACTTTCCTGAGCCGTGTCTCTTTTTTTCCCGCGGGCGGCGTCTGGCAACACTGCAGCCAACCCGTCAACAAACACACATACACACACACACACACACACACACGCACAGATAGAGAGACACATATGTTTGCATACTACACATGGCGGTATATTTTGAGAGAGATACACATTAACTTGTATTGGTTGGTGACGAGAGACGTAAAAATGGAAACTTGTAACTTATAACTATCATCATCAATAAGTCAGTCAGTCAGTCGCCGGGTATTGATAGAAAGGCAATGGTGGTGGTGTTGCTGGTGGTGGCAACTGATACAGACTTGAGGAAGTGTCGGGTTGGTGGTGGTGGTGGTGGAGGTGGTAGTGGTGGTGGTGGTGGTGGGGGAGTAGGTGGTGCTGGAAGAACCAAGGTCACCCAGTAGTAGTCAGAACGTAGACGCATTTATCTCTCTCTCTCTCTCTCTCTCTCTCTCTCTCTCTCTCTCTCTCTCTCTCTCTCTCTCTCTCTCTCTCATATCCTCCACCACTCCATTCAAAAGTCCCTTCCCCCCATCCCGTTACCCTTCCACTCCTCCACCACCCACCCACCCCTTCCCTTCCCTTCCCTTCCTCAATCCACACTCCAACACCATCTATCTTTTCCTATCCCCACATCCTCTTCAGTCTGCCTCCTTCACTTCAATCACCGTCAATACATTTCCTAGTATCTAAATATCCACATCACGTCCTTTGCTCAGTATTTCCTATCTCGTTAATTCCTTTCCACACTTATCACATCACCTTTCCCCTCACGTTTCAAGTATACATAGGATTCCCCTTTCTCATCCTTCCCCCTTGATGTTGCAGGAGAGCCGGCCGGGTGGTGAGAGTGATGGGGAGGGGGAGGGGGAGTTGGAGGATGTTTCCCCACCCTTGGAGGACGTCCCCCCACACCCTGCCCGCCGCCCCATGAACGCTTTCCTCATATTCTGCAAAAGACATCGAGCTCAGGTAACGTGATGCTGTTTTGTTCTGTTTCTTATAATCGATGTTGTTTTGTTTTAGCGATACTACTACTACTACTACTACTACTACTACTACTACTACTACTACTACTTCTACTACTGGTATTTTACAGTTATTTCCTTCATCTACTTTCCTTTCGTCTTGTTCAGTCTAGGTAATGTATAATAACAGGAATATTGTTATTATTATGATTTCACGAGGTTATGCAGGCTATGGTGATGAAGAAAAAATATATATGCATCTTGAACAGCAAAAACATATAAATACTAACTCAGCCTTAAGAATGTGTATGGTGGTGGTAGGTATTGATTATGTTGGTTGTCACTTCATAATATATTTACTCGTGCGGACTGTTACGTGTTCTCTCTTGGTTGAAGTGAGGAAGAAAGAAATAGTATTATATAAACTTAAGTAGAGAGTGAATTAAGACCACTTGTGTTTTCCTTTTGAATGAGAATGAATAGCGAACATATATAGGTTTGTATAAGGTCTATTATCTTTAAGTATGTGTATGTAACCCTGTTTTTAATGATGAACTATATAGAAATAATTGTATAGTACCCCCTATAGAGACAACTTTTAACTACTTCGCTTTTCTAGAGATGAAAGAAGAGAGTTCGTACTGTCATAATTACAAGGAACTAAAAATTAAAAGGGAAGACACATATAAAAAAAAAGGTGAAGGAAGGAAGATAATTGTACTGCAGGAGAGTTTAAAAGTGGAGGGTGAGATAAAACAAGAGAGGGAGAGATGAAGAAGAAGAAAAAAATGAGTAGAGGAAGTTTGGTTCAATTCAACGTGATTATTGCCTTGTGCAGCTGCAGAAAAACTGTTCTGGCAATACTAGTGTGGGTGAGGTAAGGTGTCTCCTGCCAGCCTGCCTCGTTGACAAGCTAGATCATGGTAGTGTTTGAGTGGTTGTTTATGACCAAGGAAGAGGAAATGTGGGAGGTAGTTAATAGATACATAGAGCTGTCTGGTGGACTATCATGAATATTATGTTTCCGTAGGTCGAGTTTC
>JAPQNM010000015.1:1304847-1317347 GCA_029783475.1 Metacarcinus magister | reverse complement strand
GCTCCCCCAGAACCCACCCCCACCCTAGACACCCCTCACCCCTACAGCCACACACCCCCAGCAGGCCAGCCCCACTCACCCCCCCCAGAGGATCAGCCCCTCAACCTGTGCACTGAGACCACCACGCTCTGTGCCTCCCAGCAACAACTCATCAACAAGATAGTGGATAGGATGTGCCGGGCAGGTGCACCCCACGCCCCCCAGCACCCCACCACCCCACAAATGCCCCCTACAGACGCCAGGCCAGAATTACCCCCGCGTTTCTTCCGCCCCGAGAACCTCAACAACAACAACAACAGCCACAACCATAACCACAACCACAGCAACAACCACAACCACAATCACCACCACCACCACCACCACCACAACCACAACAACCACAATAACAACAATAATAATAATAATAACAATACCACCAAGGAGGAGGAGGAGGCCGCCCAGCAGAAGCCCACAGCACTACACAAGGCTATGGACAGCGCACGGCTCAACGGGATGTGTGACGTCAGCCTCCTAGTGTCCAAAGCCATCGACTTGGTGATCGAACGCGCGTATGACGACGACCGGCGAGGACAGAACGACAGAACAGAAGGCAACAGTCAGGGAGGAGTCACCACCACCACTGCCACCACCACCACTACCACCATCATCACCACTACTACCACCACCACACCCACTATCACCACCACTGCCAGTACCACAGTTGCCACCGCATCCACTACCACCACCTCCTCCTCCTCCTCCTCCACCACTGCCACTACAAACGGCCTGGCCAGCCCCTCGCCACGCCCCAGGAAGAGGACCAAGGAGGGGGCAGGGGAGGAGGGGGACATCAACACACAGAAGAAGGTCAGTAACACACGCGCGCACACACACACACACGCGCACACACACACTAAGAAAACAAGATTAAAAAAAACTTACTACCTACACAAAATCAAGAAAGAGAGAAAAAAAAAATCACATTGCCTCTAAATAAAGTATAAAAAAAAAAGTGAATTAATATAAAACAATTCAAAATCACATATAATCCTTAACTAACCATTATTATTATTATTATTCTTCCTCAGCGGCGTGATGGAGGAGTGAGCCGGCCACACAGGGGAGGGTCCAGGAACAGTGTAGGGGTGACGGGGGGACGCTCAAGGGCTCCACGCGCCTGCAAGGGGAAGATATACGAGGAACTTATATCCGAGGGTGTCCTGCCAGCCCCTCGGAGATCACGCACACGCAACACCAGGTAAGGGGGGGAGAGAGAGAGAGAGAGAGAGAGAGAGAGAGATTAATGGATGTGTGGCTTATTTTCTTGTACTATATTCTTTTATTTTTATGATGTTAGGTAGTGGAGGAGGAGGAGGAGGAGGAGGGGTGGTATTTGTAAGTGAGGAAGAGGAAGAGGAGGAGGAGGAGGAGGAAGAGGAGTGGTATTTGTAAGTGAAGTGAGGAGGAGGAGTAGTGTGGTATTTGTAAGTGAGGAAGAGGAAGAGGAGGAGGAGGAGTAGTGGTATTTGTAAGTGAGGAAGAGGAAGAGGAGGAGGAGGAGGAGTAGTAGTAGTAGTAGTAGTATTTGTAAGAGGAGGAGGATGAGGATAATATTAAACCATTAAATACCTTTCATTCTTTCTTTACGCTCAGGTTGGAAGAGTCAGAGTCTAGCACCAACCTGGAGAGGGGGGAGGAGGAGGAGGAGCCACACCAGGGGGAGGAGCACGAGGAGGAGCATGAGGAGGAACACATGGAGGAGGAGGAGACCCTTCAAACCAAACCAACAGAAGGAGACACTGGGTGAGTCTTGGTGAAAACATACGATACTTTATGACACAAAACATTATTATTATTATTATTAACACTTGTGACTCCCTGTTTTGATGTTTATTTACCTGTATTGATGTTAGTTTACCCATAATGATGTTAATTTACCTGTATAATTGTGTTAATTTATCTGTTGTGTCTTTGTGATCAGTGAGGGAGCTGCCAGGCGGTCCGAGGAGGCAGGGAGGCGAGGCAGGAGACAGCTGAGGCGGCTACATCCTGAGTAAGTACAATGTATTATTTTGTTCTGCTCTTTTTTTTATCATTTATTTAATCTCCTGGTTTTTTATTTATTTTTTTTATTTTATTATTTTTGTAATGCTTTCCTTTTTTTTTATTTTTTTTATTTCCTGGTTTTATTTTTTTATTTCCTGTTACTTTCATCCTAATTTTTTCCTTCTTTTATATTCTTTCTTTCTTTCTTTTCTTCTTTTTTATTCTTTCTCTTTTCTTTCTTTTTTATTCCTTCTCTTCGTTTTCTTTTCTTTCTTTTTTATTCTTGCTCTCCTTTTTCTTTTCTGCAACCTTTAATCATAATTTTTTTTTTTCTTTCTTCTTCTTCTTCTTCTTCTTCTTCTTCTTCTTCTTCTTCTTCTTCTTCTTCTTCTTCTTCTTCCCTCCATCTCCCAAAGGCTCTTAACTTACCCTTTACAAACAGTGTCTCTTGTCCTCCTCCCTAAACAGTGTCTCTTTCCTCCTCCCTAAACAGTGTCCCTTTCCTCCTCCCTAAACAGTGTCCCTTTCCTCCTCCCTAAACAGTGACTTCAACCTGGAGGCACGGATTGAAGCTCTGCCCTCCCTTAGCCTGGATGAATTCACCCGCCGGAAGAAGGAGAGGAAGCGCACCTCCTCCTCCTCATCCACCAGTCACGCCGCATCACAGGCATCACGTAAGTACCCTCACCACCTCTCTTCTGTCCATCTTATTACCAAGCTGAATCGTGGAGGATATCAATGTTTACACTATCAGTTTTTCATGTGTGTAGATTGACTTATTCTCTTTATTTCTCTTACTATTGATTACAGTCGTCCTTAAAGTTTGTTGTGATCATGTGATGTTCCCTTTACTCTCAGGCCCAGAGATGAAACACACTCATTCCTTTCAGTGTCAGGGAGTGAAGAAGCAATTTTGTCGCCCATGAAATTGTTTAGTTTCTAGAGATATTTCCTGACTTCTAACTATGTTTATGTGTACGAATTATATATTGCTATCCTTATAGATATTTTTTCTATAACATTATCAAATGAAATTAAGTAAAATAAGCTAAATGAAGTATAATATAGGACTCGGAATGAATACGGATCAACTGTGAATTAACTTCAACTCAAAACTATTTACTTACAACATAACAAAAGATGTGGAATTGTATTAGCTTCCCAATGGAATAGTTTGTTTTCTGTTAAATGGATTAGCACCATACACAAATTAGCTAAATCTAAACAGTTTTCGCCACTCACAACACTCTTGAACGCTGACTGGTGTTACCCGCCGGGCAGTACAGGAAGTCCTCGTTTTACGATAGCAATGCGTTCCTTGAAACCCTATCATAAACCGAAATAGCGTATACCGAACCCATTTTTACATGTATTAGATAGGGATGCGTTCCAGCACATTGCCAAAGTCAGGTTCAGATACATACATAAAGACATACCTTAGTGTAAAAATAAACAAATTGAATGTAAATAATAAAGAAAAGAATAAAGAAAAGAATATAATTATGCAATCATCTGATCAGCTGATGCGGGCGACGTAGGCGGTGAGGCGGAGGTCGAGGGTGAGGCGGGCGATTCAAAACCTGAAGTTGATTGCTCTGTTGAAGTGGATGGTCCAGCTGATGTTGATGGGCTGGCATGTTTGAAGAACGTCGAGATCGTTGACTGTTTGGCACAAGGTTTCACTGTTTGTAATGGTGGCGCGGGAATGACTAGTTGTCGGAGTTGGCCGCCGATTTGACCACGCCCAACTCGCCACGCCAATTTTGGTGCCTTTTTTTAATATCGTAACTGCGAATCAAGTATCGTAAATTGAAAAAGGGTACTAATTGGCTAGTATCGTAACTGCGAATTTAATGTAAACCGAACTATCGAATAGCAAAGACTTACTCTGCATATAGTTTTCGTTGACTGTTTTTAGACAGTTGGTTTTGAAATTCACCGTTTCACTCACAATTGGACAAAAAATTACGCAGAAAGCGTCATTTCTTGATTTATGCTGAATATTTATTGTCCAGAAACACATTTGAGGCATAATGAGTCAAATGTGTTTCTGGACCACATTTTGTTTTTGACACATAATGCATCAGCGGGTCTGAGGGGGTTAATAACAGTCCTAGATCACCTATTTCCTTGTTTATCTATAGTAAAACCCTTTATTTATCTTTACAAACATTATAAGCTGTAAAAAAGGTACTGGTAGGAAACACACCCACCGATCCATCCTGAAATGGTGCAAGAAAACCCACAAAACTATTACATTAACACCTCCGTGAATATAATAAAATCCAGGAATGTTAAGGGAGAACTGTGCTACAAGATGGAATGACCTTGTGTAGTTATATGATTCAGTGTGAAGGATTGACAAGTGTGTGTGTGTGTGTGTGTGTTTTACTAATAGACTGTTATGTGCGTTACAGAGCCAGTGGTGGGCCCAGCAGTCACCTCAAGCCGTGTCACATCCCAGGCTGACACCCCCTCCGACCCACCCCCTCCACCCTCACCCACCACCACAGCCTCCACCACCACCACCACCACCACACCCTCCACCTCCCCTGCCACCACCACCACCACTACCACCAGCTCCCCTCCTACTGCTGCTACCACAAACACCCCATCCTCCACCACCACCACCTCCACCACCACCATTAATGGGAGGGTGACTGCAGGGGGAACCAACCACATCCACACCACCAATGGAGGAGGAGGAGGAGGTGGTGGAGGTGGAGGTGAAATATGTGATAGAGAGACAACAGCATCACCAACACCATCCTCGGCTTCCTCCTCCTCCTCCTCCTCCCTTCTGAGCACACAGCAGCACAGTCCCCCGGGCCCCATCCTGGTGAGCGGGGGTGCTGTGTCTCCTGGGGAGGGGGGAGGTGTGGCTGGGGAAGGGGAGCCGCTCAAAGGATCACAGAAGCGCAAGGCTCGGAAGCAGACCATCACCAGGCACGACCCTGTCAACGCACCACACAGGAGAGGTGAGGCAACCTGACACACACACACACACACACACACACACACACACACACACACACATGCAGTCCTGTGTGTCCAGCAGCACTTAGTGTTGTGTGTTTGGTGGTGTGACATCACTCTGTCCTTGAATTCAACACATTGATTGATACTGAAACACTGAACTCTTGCATAACAGTCTTATTATTAACAAATCATTGAATCTATAACTGATGCCTTGCTGGTGATGAGTGTGTCCTGAGTGTGTGCTTTGTTCCTGCAGACACCAGCGTGGTTGAGCAGAGTGTGCTCACCAGCATGGGTCTTGCAGCCCTGGCCGAGGTGGCACTAAGTCAGTCCGTCATGAAGCTGTGAGGCCCAGGACACAAGTGGCCCGTGGTGCTGGGCTTCCTTTCACCTGCTGCCGCTGCTGCTGCCCCGGACACACTGGCCGTGCCGTGGGGCCTCCCTGCCCCTTGCCTCCGGGGCGGCAGCATGGCCAGAAGGCGGACGGCACGGTGGAGGATTGACGTGAATGCCGAGTCGCAGTATTTTGATGATGGCGATGAATCCAGATGAATGAATCTATGAACCTTTAGATTTAGGACAAAACTATAAGAAACAACACTCAAAATTCTCTCTGCCAAAGTGTGGTTGAGGCGCGTCGTGACTGTGACGTGAACGTTGTGCCGCGTCACCGCCTCCAAGAACACCACTCGTTCCTCATTGTTGGTGATACCTCGGCTCAAACCAAGGACACACTCCATGGATGCCTGCCACCCGTGCAGGCGTCACCCGTTTGGCGGGGAAGACTTGAAGTGATGGCCCGCCCCCCCCGGCCCTCCCCCGGGTGTTGTCAGCGTGGTGTGACTGTGTGGCCGTGGGAGGGGAGGGGAGGGGAGGCAGGTGCAGGTGCAGGTGCAGGTGCAGGACCCTCACAACAACACATTGTATCTGGTGTGTCTGCCAAGCCTCAGGCCAAGTGAACAATTTGATGTGTGTTTGAATCTTTAGTTTTTGTTATTGTTTTCCTCTTGTTGAGTGTGTGGGACGTTGTCTTAAGGAGTCTACTACTTACCACCGTCAAGAGTCACACCGGCCCGGGTCTCCCTCGAGGCCGGCAGTCCGAGCGTGTCGGCCCGTCGAGGTGGCCGTCCCGGGGCGCTGCAGGATCCAAGTGGTGCCCCGGGGACCGCCGCCCGCCCCCTGTGTCCTGAACGGCAGTGGCAGCGGCGGCGTGGGTGAGTCGTGCTCAAGAGGCTGGTGAACCCAACTCTGTGTGTGATGGTGTCTGTGATCTGTGCCCCCGGACCGTGCTGCCTCGGCACTCTGCGCACGTATTCAGTACCAAATTTATGATTCCTGCGACAGGAAGACGTTATGCTGTTTGTGGCATAGTAGGAAGTGACCTTTTGTAAGCTATAAGACCGAGAGTTTGTTCAACTCTCAACAACAAAGCTTAAAGAATCAATTAATTTCATTTTATTTTAATTTGTATCTAACAAAACCACTTCCCTGTGAAGAGTGTGCTTCAGTATTGTCTGTTCTTGTATCTGAATTTACTGAGAATGTTGAATCTCTACCACTTTTCCCCTAATTGGCAAGGTATGTAGTTTGCCAGGTTGTTTTCTTCTAGTGTAGAGTGTGGAGGGAGGCTAGCAGGGCTGGTCACTCCCATAATGATAGGCGGCTTGAAGCACACCAATTATTTTACTGAATATAAAAGTACTTTATACAAATTTTAAACTATTTTCAGGTCTATAAGGGAACACGAATGTTCTGTGAATATATCAAATATATTGTTGTAATTTTGATAATTAGTCTACTGATGAATATAATTTAGACAGAAATAACAGTGTAGACACTGAGGTCAGCGGTTTTAGGACCCTTGTGTGGGTGTCAGACCTTGAGAAGGTCTCCAGCTAGCTGGTAGAGTGGTCAGGGTGACCTGCCAGGAGGGTATACAGGTGGTCCCTGCCCCGCCCCTCCAGGCACCACACAGCTGGGCCGGCGGGGCGCGGGTGGGGCTAGGGGCTAGCTGGGATCTGTGTCGTATCCCTGTCCTCCTCACCCATTGCCTTCCCCTGCCTTGGTATGAGGCGGGCTCCAGGCAGGCACCACTGTAGCCTAGTGCCCTCACCTCCCAGGTAGCCCACCTCTATATTTGTAGATTTGTCTCTTCTTGACACGCTTCACTATTTTCTAATGGCAGTTATACAGGCTTTTAGATATGTATTTTATACCCTTGGTTGACCATGTTGTTTTTCAAAAGCCAACGTGCGTCTCGGCGCGTTTTCCTCGAGACGGCATCTTTTTGACGTGGATTTCCGAGAGCGAGTGTGGCGTGCAGGGTCGTTGCGTGTGGACGGAGGAGGTTGTCGTGTTTGTCCGTTACTTTGCTCCTGAGTCAGTGGTGAGCGGTGGCTGCCGGACACACACCGCCCGGCGAGGATCAAGCTGATACAAAGCCCGTACCTGATTCCTAGGGAAGCGATTATCTGTTGAAACCTTTAGTTCTGGTGATGTCGGGTGCAGACTGTTGATTTTTACATCGTTGATAGAGAACTTGTGGGCTTGGCATCATGTTTTATGCTCATTGATCAAGCCTGTGTATCTTAGTGTGTTTTGTAGCCTTTTACTAATATGTAGTACTTCCACTGTCACTTAAGTGCACTTGCCAGAGAGTAATACAAAGTTGTTTGAACTGAAATTTCTCCAAACTTAAAGAAAAAAATTTATCTATGTATTGAAAAATTTCAGTTTTAACTTCAGGTACAGATGAATTCTAGGGCTCTGAGTTGACCTGAACCAAGGAGGGTGAGAGATAGATAGGGAGAGGGAGCGATGGACCATTTCCCTCCACTGGGGGCCGTGGCCGCAGCGCCCTCAGGCCCGGCGGCCCGGCCAGCCCAAGGAGGTGAACAACCCATCTGGGAAAGACAAGTGTGCATTTATGTATTATATTGTAATATAATGAAGAGTAAAAATTCCCTATATATGCAGATATATATGAATGATAATGTTAATAAATCTATTTATTCTAAACTAAAAACTTAATTTATGTATTGTATTACCTTTGTATGTATGTGTATGTGTGTGTGTGTGTGTGTGTTTTATGTGTAAAGATAATTCTCTGATTGAATTATTGAACTGAATATATTATCATTGATATTCGTGTGCCTATCAACAAGTGTAAATTATTATTTTCATAGAAGGTACATAACATCAAATTTTTTTTTAATAGTGCTGGAGGGGGGGACCAGAGCGTAGCAGGTGTGGTTGTGTTGCTACGTGGGAACTGTTAGGATATAAATATAACTGTGCCAGTGACGTCACCACCACCACCACCACCACCACCAGCAGGCAGGTGAGGCTCGTGGGAGGCACACGCCAACACACACCAACTTAATGCAACAATGATGGCGTGATGCCGTTAAGGAGATAAGATAAGCAGGACAATGAGTCAAAGATAAGCATGGGAACAATGATGATAATGATACGATATGGTATGAAATCGAGTAATAAAACAATAAACACAACACAATAACCTAGCAAAATTGGGAGAGATGGTCGAATATTGTCAATAATACTGATGAATATTTTAACCTAGAAAAGTGTGTGTTTGGGGGGGGGGCGGGGGCGGACGATACTCTGGCCCCTCCACTCCAAACGCTGATAGTAAAGATAATAATAATAATGATGATAAGGATAGAGGTAAAATTAACCTTGCTGGTTCAACTCCACAATTCTCTGCTTCTCTATTTTTTCCATCTTGCTACTTTTAATCAAGAGAGGATTGTTAAGACAAATAGATTGGTAAGCCCTTGCATTATTCTCTCTCTCTCTCTCTCTCTCTCTCTCTCTCTCTCCTCTCTCTCTCTCTCTCTCTCTCCTCTCTCTCTCTCTCTCTCTCTCTCTCTCTCTCTCTCTCTCTCTCTCTCTCTCTCTCTCTCTCTCTCTCTCTCTCTCTCCTCTCTCTCTCTCTCTCTCTCTCTCTCTCTCTCTCTCTCTCTCTCTCTCTCTCTCCTCTCTCTCTCTCTCTCTCTCTCTCTCTCTCTCTCTCTCTCTCTCTCCTCTCTCTCTCTCTCTCTCTCTCTCTCTCTCTCTCTCTCTCTCTCTCTCTCTCTCTCTCTCTCTCTCTCTCTCTCCTCTCTCTCTCTCTCTCTCTCTCTCTCTCTCTCTCTCCTCTCTCTCTCTCTCTCTCTCTCTCTCTCTCTCTCTCTCTCTCTCTCTCTCTCTCTCTCTCTCTCTCTCTCTCTCTCTCTCTCTCCTCTCTCTCTCTCTCTCTCTCTCTCTCTCTCTCTCTCTCTCTCTCTCTCTCTCTCTCTCTCTCTCTCTCTCTCTCTCTCTCTCTCTCTCTCTCTCTCTCTCTCTCTCTCTCTCTCTCTCTCTCTCTCTCTCTCCTCTCTCTCTCTCTCTCTCTCTCTCTCTCTCTCTCTCTCTCTCTCTCTCTCTCTCTCTCTCTCTCTCTCTCTCTCTCTCTCTCTCCTCTCTCTCTCTCTCTCTCTCTCTCTCTCTCTCTCTCTCTCTCTCTCTCTCTCTCTCTCTCTCTCTCTCTCTCTCTCTCTCTCTCTCTCTCTCTCTCTCTCTCTCTCTCTCTCTCTCTCTCTCTCTCTCTCTCCTCTCTCTCTCTCTCTCTCTCTCTCTCTCTCTCTCTCTCTCTCTCTCTCTCTCTCTCTCTCTCTCTCTCTCTCTCTCTCTCTCTCTCTCCTCTCTCTCTCTCTCTCTCTCTCTCTCTCTCTCCTCTCTCTCTCTCTCTCTCTCCTCTCTCTCTCTCTCTCTCTCTCTCTCTCTCTCTCTCTCTCTCCTCTCTCTCTCTCTCTCTCTCTCTCTCTCTCTCTCTCTCTCTCTCTCTCTCTCTCTCTCTCCCTCCTCCCCCCCCCTCTTTGGAATCCACAATTTGGTAATTTCCTCAATTATTTTTTTAACCCCCTACCACCCCCGGGTGATCTGTTTCCTTTTCATTAACAATACAATTAATACCTCAAGTTATAAGTTATGGAAAGGTGAGGTACAAGGACACTTTATCATAATAGTCGTAAATATCCAATTGATAGATGCATTGCTATAGTATAAATAAAGTGTACTATTTATTTATAGCTGTCCTGACAACTGCCTTCCATAAATAGCATTAAAAGACAATATAACTGTCACTTTTATATTTAATTTATATATTATAGTAGCCACAGTATTTTACGGTTATTTAGTTTTGATTTAGCGTAGAGATTAATCATAAATTTCTTCAAATAATCAAAGAAAATATAATAATGTGTTGAGAGGTAAGCGGCGTCGGTCATCTGGTAACACTGCCTCCTGCCCGTAATGTTTTGTTCCAATAACATTCACAAAATACAAAAAAACACTTTAAACACCAAACAAAAACCACAAACCTAAACATAAAATAATGAAACAACATGAATCAACTAACTACACAACATAAATCATCTTGTAGTGAATAATGTAATATATTTTAGAAGTGTTAGTTGGAGTGAGTGAGAGTAGCGTCAGTAAGGTAAGATGGCGGGGCAGGGTAGGGTGCATAGTGCGTCCTCTCCATCGTGTGTGTCCAGGAGCTTAGACAGAACACTTTTAGACGCTCAAGACACGTGTGAACTAAAATTAAGTGGTAGAAAGTTAAAGGATTACCCTAAAGCCGCCGCTAAATACAACCTAAGCGACACCGTGTTAGCAGGTAAGGAACGGAAGGTGTTAAGAAAGTTTGGTTCTCTTATTCACATTCCAAACACACACGTACACACAGGAGGAAAATACGTACATAAGGGGCTTGCACGTACATACACACACATGTACACGCATATACACGTAATATAAAGGGTTGATTTAAGGTACTTCCATTGTTAAGGTAATTTGTGTGTGTGTGTGTCTGTGTGTGTCTTTGGTGAAGTTCGATGAAGTTCAGTTAAATTTTCTCAGAAGTATTTTTGGAGAATTTATTTAACAAAGGAAGGACGTGATTATAGTTTAGAATATTTGTAAACCTGAAAAAATATATCGTATTTGTTATGTATTATTTGAGGTTATAAATAATAATTATACCTGTTTATATACATATTTTTGCTATTTAATTAATGTCACCTGTTTATTTATATTTCTGTATCGGTGTTTGTTTGTATATATTTTTTATGGGCGTGTGTGTGTGTGGGTGTGTGTGTGTGTGTGTGTGTGTGTGTGTGTGTGTGTGTGTGTGTGTGTGTGTCGGAAGCGAATTTAATATATCATAATCATCTATTAATCCTTCATTTATTTTTTTCCTGCGTCTTGTGGTGGAATAAGTTGACCAAATATGGAGAGAACCTTGTCTGTGTGTGTGTGTGTGTGTGTGTGTGTGTGGCGGGGGAGCAGGAGGGGTGAAAAGGGGGTGAGGAAGCTACTACGTATGTTGTTATATCCGTCAGAAAAACTCCAATCTCTCTATCTCTCTCTCTCTCTCTCTCTCTCTCTCTCTCTCTCTCTCTCTCTCTCTCTCTCTCTCTCTCTCTCTCTCTCTCATATTGATCAAGTTACAAGGTAGAATTTCAACAAACAAGGCAGTTATCATGTCAGTCTTACCCCCGTGAGAGAGAGAGAGAGAGAGAGAGAGAGAGAGAGGATAATTTCAATGGTATTCTCGTTTGAAAAATAAATCAATAAGGTTTTGAATAGGAAATATATAAGGTAAATGAACACTTTAGAAATATATGTATAGAGAGAATAGTGTAATGAGTATCTGGTTTGACAAATAGATATGAATGTATTGTTATGGTGTTAATTAAGACTTGCAATGTAGTTAAGGTTGATTATGTCCTTTGTATCACGTTCTGAACCTCCATTATTAGTATTGAGTTACGCATGCGTCGGTCTGGTTACGCCTATCTACTACTACTATTACTACTACTACTATTACTAACTACTACTACTACTACTACTACTATTACTACTACTACTACTACTACTACTACTACTACTACTATTACTACTACTTACTATTACTACTACTATTACTACTACTACTACTATTACTACTACTACTACTACTACTACTACTATTACTACTACTACTACTACTACTACTACTATTACTACTACTACTACTACTACTACTACTACTACTACTATTACTACTACTACTATTACTACTACTACTACTACTACTATTACTACTACTACTACTACTACTACTACATTATCCCTCTTTTCTTAATGTCTTTTTTGTATCTAACTAGTTATGTGCTTTGTGTGTGTGTGTGTGTGTGTGTGTGTGTGTGTGTGTGTGTGGTGTGTGTGTGTGTGATTGGGTTGTTAGACGTCTTGTTTTACCGTGTTGATATAGAGTTACGAGCTTGTTTGAAGGGCGTGCTTTGCTTACCTAAAGGGAAAACAAAAAGGTTAGGCAGGTGTGTGTGTGTGTGTGTGTGTGTGTGTGTGTGTGTGTGTGTGTGTTTGAAAGTGAGAGTGCTGTTGACATTTCTTTCTTATCTACAATGATGCAAATAGTTTAGTCATCATAAGAGAGAGAGAGAGAG
>JAPQNM010000015.1:1237347-1279847 GCA_029783475.1 Metacarcinus magister | reverse complement strand
TTTTTATTTATCTCGTTATATCTCACTTTGACATGATATTTATTTACCTATTTACCTTTCCTCCCCTTTCTCCTCCCCTTTCTCCTCTCCTTCCTCCTCTCTCCTTCCTCCTCTCTCCTCTATCTCCAAGTAGGGTACAGTATAGTAAGGTCAAGAGAGGCATAACTTAGCATAACAGGAACAGCCTTGAGTCGCTGCTACCGTTTGTGTCCTCAATTTTTTAGGGCGGTTGAGTCCCCTACACCCAAGGGCGCCCCGTTGGAAGGCTTGGTGGTTAGTGGTCCCTCAGGCGGTGGTGGTGGTGGTGGCCGGGAGGAGTGGTCGGTGTGGTCTAGTGCAGTGGTCCTGGTAGTTTTAATGGTCGTAGTAGCTCATGTAAGTCTTGAGGCATGTGTGCGTGTGATTGTGTGGGTGTGTGTGTGTGTGGCTTGGGAGGGTGTGTTTCTGTCCTCGCATACATACATGTTACACTAAGTCTTCACCCTACAGACAGGTGACAGCTTAGAACAGACAGCAGTGAGCCTCTAGACAGGGCAACAGACAAGGAATGAATCACTGTCGCTACAAGATTTATATTAATGCTTCTACTATAGCACTGTCTGTTAGGTTATGTGGTGTCTGTTAGGTTAAGTTAGGTTAAGGTTAGGTTAGGTTAAGGTTAGGTTAGGTTAGGATAATGATGTTTAGGATCCAGAGTGAGCAGCAGCAGTGAAGGTTCGTGTCTGGTGTGTGAGGTGGAAGTCTTAAGGTTTTCATTCATACGAGCAATGAAAATATAGGAAACTAAAACCTTATCTATTCATTTATTGACTTTATTTTATTATTAGTAAGTAGTAGTGTTGATGAGGCATATTGTAAAGCATTAAGGAAGCAATTAATAACTAAATCTAATCCATACACAGTGTTGAAAGTTAAGTAGATCTTCCTTCATACACTCGGCCCTTAGCTTACCGTCACAATCCGTTTATAAAGATTAACGGAACACTGAGTCATGTGGTAGCCTATACAGACCTGGTTTTACTCCACCAAGCAGCCATGAATGCATCGCCACACTGAGGAAGACAATGAGCCAATCAACGCCTGTGTTACGATGGGACAGTGACAGTGGCAGCCAATGGGCAAGTGTGTACCATTTGCGTTAGACTCAGGCCTCAGCTGCTCTGCCTCACCTCAGCTACACGTGCTATGACATGCTGCTGTTTTTTTTTATGTTTTAATGCAGTTTAGTGTGACGAGTTTCTCTGTTGCTGACTCGCTACTTAGAAAAGGAGGAATAAGTGAAAAGTGATTTGTATGTAATTATGAATCATGGGATGTATCAGTCATATTTGTGGTGTTTCAAAGTTATGGTTTAGAAAATAGATACAAAAGATTGCTCATTTATATCCTACCACCCCCCACACAAAAAAATCAATTGAAAGAAAGGTGATTTAGTCCAAACATATCTATATTATCACTGCTTTACAAAATGCCTCATACATATATATTATAACACTGATCAATTGTTTCAAGAGAGAGACCAAGCGAAGTGGATGGAAACTTACATGTCTTTGTCAACGCATCAACAACACGTCATCATACTTTTACACTCGATAGTTTAGGTCAAAAAGGACAAAGGAAGTAACGGAACACAAATCATAGGGTCAATACGCATTATCATTTATTTATTCATTCATTTATTCATTTTATTGTTCTTATATTCGTTATGGAAGCTGAATACAAACCTTTCTCAGTGTATTGCCTTTCACTGCCTTGCCTAACCCTTTGCTTACTGGACCTTGCACTCACTCACTCACTCACCAGACACTGTGCAAGGTCATGGCTGTCTATCTGACCTGCTCCTTGTACCTGGTGTTGTGAGGAGTGAAAGGGAACGTGCTGGGCTGGCCTAGTGTTGTGTTGTGTTGTGTTGTTATAAGTTGTTACTGAATTTGACTTTGCTGCCTGTTAGGTCAAGTTAGATTAGGTTAGGTCAAGTTAGATTAGGTTAGGTCAAGTTAGATTAGGTTAGGTCAAGTTAGATTAGGTTAGGTCAAGTTAGATTAGGTTAGGTTAGGTTAGAGAATGCTTTACTAGATTGGTCTTTATTGATGTCATGCAGATTAGGCTTATTATTTACTGTTGAGGAAAAGGTGATTTTTTAAAATTTATTTATTTATTTATTTTATTTTTATTTAATTTTTTATTTATTTTTAGGGACATTGATAAACACTTTTTTTTTTTGTAATGCTAATAAGGAAATATGGATTGGTTTAGTTTTTTTTTATATCATGCATATTACGATTGTTTTGTTAATTAGTGATACAATAAGAGGGGAAAGTCTCTCTCTCTCTCTCTCTCTCTCTCTCTCTCTCTCTCTCTCTCTCTCTCTCTCTCTCTCTCTCTCTCTCTCTCTCTCTCTCTCTCCCCTTAGCATTCACCAAAGAAGTGTATTTGTAGTTGTAATATAATGAAGAAAGAAAAAAATGCGTATATTAAATGGTATGAGGCTTTCACAATTCTTCACAATACTTCACAATATTGATGACTCGAGAACAGAATAAGTCAACCTTTTATTCATACAGTGTGTCGTAATGTTCCACTTGCTTCAGTTACCCTTGAGTGAGTACAGCAGACATTACCGTGCTATGCTGTGCTGTGTGCTGCTGCTGTGTGTGTGTGTGTGTGTGTGTGTGTGTGTGTGTGTGTGTGTGTGTGTGTGTGTGTGTGTGTGTTTAGTGAGTGATAGGAACATAGACAAGTTTAAGGAATAACATAACAACTGTATTTTATCATTACATTAAATAGTTGATGTTAAGTTAAGTGTCTGACTCTTAAACTTTCTCTATTATCATGATCCTCTTGTATAGATAGATTAACATGTCTTCATTCTCCTCCTATTCCCTCCATTATTTTCCTTCCTCGTGTTCAAGGTCGGAGTCAAGTACGAGTCTTCTCAAGTTACTCCTGTCCTCGGCATCTTCTTCTTTAGGTTAGGTTAAGTTAAGTTAGGTTTGTTAGCTTAGGTTGGTTAGCTTAGGTTAGGGTTAGGTTGGTTAGCTTAGGTTAGGTTAGGTTTAGGTTAAGTTAAGTTAGGTTAGGTTAGGTTAGGTTTCTTCTTCCTTGCAACTCCACCACAAAATCTTCCCGAGACAAGCATATTCCCGGCTGTTATAATTGTTTCCTCGTCTCATCTTTGTCACAGGTTGGTAAATGGTTTCTTTGACCCTCGGCCCAACAAACGCAACACAGTGGACAGCGGGTACAACACATGCGACAGTGTGGATCAGCGGTGGTCACAGGAGAGTCAAGAGGTGAGGCAACAGGTGGTACACTCATAAGGGGTTGGATCTTATTTGGAATGGGATCAAACCAGGCTGAGTATAGATAAATGACTCACAGGTGTGGGGGGAATAAAGTAATTTAAGTATAGCGTATTGAATTCTAAATAAATTATACGTGTTGATGTATAGAAACAGTCTTTAGAACATCACCTCACCTACCCTACCCTACCCTACCCTACCCTACCCTACCCTACCCTACCCTACTCTACCCTACCCTACACTAACCTAACCAAACCAAACCTCACCTAACCTACCCTAACCTAACCTAACCTAACCTCACCTAACTTCACCTCACCTAACCTAAACCTACCCTAACCTCATCTAACCTAACATAACATGACCTCACCTCACCTTACCCTCAGAGTGTTGAATACGAGGACTCAAGGAAGCTAGCCATGAGAGCAGCAGCTTGCACCAAGGAACAGCGGCAGGAACGGGGGCGAGGGGGGGCGGGGGGCAGCGTGCGGCCCCTCAACGGCCTCCCCAACGGTGACCTGGTGTTGGGGGTGAATGGGGGTGACCACACTGCCACCAACACCCCCAGCGCCCTCTCCACCCCAAGCACGCTCAGCCCAGGAGACGGATTTGACCTCACAGATGAGTTCAATAAGGTAACAGTTGTGATTTGGGCTCGTAATGTTTCCTTGTTTATTTGTCTACTAATTGGTCTTTGGTAACCCTGGATGAGGTGTATGTATGTATGTGTGTGTGTGTGTGTGTGTGTGTGTGTGGGGTCCTCTATATTGTGTGTATGTGATGATTACGTATTCTTATTTTTCTTGTGTTTAATTATATTTATTTATTTACCTTGATTATGCAGAGGGTAAGTGTCTAGGTTTTTGCTTTGGTAATAGTAGTAGTAGTAGTATTGTAGTTTCAGTTGTATTACTTACTTATATTACCTCTCCCTTGAAATACTATTGTTATTTGAGTTGTTGTATGATGTATGTACGCAACCATTCATTCATTCATTTTAACCCTGGTATTACTGCTTCAGGTATTGCGTCATGTGTCCTGAGTAACCATAATAACCTAACTTAACCTAACCTAACCTAACCTAACCTAACCATTGCAGGCTCTCAAGCTAAGACAAGACTACGAGAATGTGTTCAATACGGGCGACCACACGGCAGGCAAGGGAACACAGAGGTATGTGCCGGTGTGCTAATGTGTAGGCTAATGCTGCACACACACACACACACACACACACACACACACACACACACACACACACACACACACACACACACACACACACACACAACCCCCACAGTGGCAGGGGTACGCTGAGGATGGTGGTGATGGTGGTGGCTCGGTCGGCTTTCTCTCCTTAACCTGGCATCTACTGGCTTGCTTGCTCCTCCTGGCACTCAAAGGAGGCACTCTGGCACTAAACTAACCCACTAAAGCGGCCTGGAGTGTGTGTATGTATGTGTGTGTGTGTGTGTGTGTGTGTGTGTGTGTGTGTGGTTGGTGTAGGGTAGACTCTTGTATTACTTATCTAGACTCTGGGATATTTTAGAAGCAGGTTGGAGTTACATGTTCGTCGCTAGCTCCTTACAACCCCAAGGTAAGGGTGTGTAGAGCTGGTGTGTGTGTGTGTGTGTGTAGGTCACCGTGTCGCCCCGTGTGTGTGTGTGTGTGTGTGTGTGTGTGTATGTGTGTGTGTGTGTCTCGTTGGTGGTGTCTGGCGGGCAGCAGTTGATGAGTTTTGCATGTGCTTGTCATGCTGTATTATTATTATTTATTTATTTTTTCTATTTTCCCTCATGTCCTCGTTTTCTTTTTTCTACTTTTTCCCTCCTCCTCCTCCTCCTCCTCCTCCTCCTCCTCCTCCTCCTCCTCCTCCTCCTCCTCCTCCTCCTCCTCCTCCTCCTCCTCCTATCTTGCATGACTATCTCCTCTGTCTGTCTGTGTGTGTGTCTGAGTGTTAGGAAAGCTGTGTGTACGTAATATAGAAAGTGAATATGTTCATGTATGTACTTACCAAAAAAAACTATAACACACACACACACACACACACACACACAGAGAGAGAGAGAGAGAGAGAGAGAGAGAGAGAGAGAGAGAGAGAGAGAGAGAGAGAGGAGAGAGAGAGAGAGAGAGAGAGAGAGAAGAAAAAAAAACCAATACACACTTAATAATTTCACATTCCCATAACTCTGAACCACACACACACACACACACACACACACACACACACACACACACACACACACACACACACACACACACACACACACACACCACACCACACATCAGTAAGCTAGAACAATCACAGAATTACGTACATAGGATTGAGAGGCGCAGAGAGAGAGAGAGAGAGAGAGAGAGAGAGAGAGAGAGAGAGAGAGAGAGAGAGAGAGAGAGAGAGAGAGAGAGAGCACACTTCGTTGCGGCATGAACCAATAACTTACTGCATGTTAATTAAGATGACAACACAACACAACACTGCCTCCTCCTTTACCAGACTAGGGTTGGCAGCAGTGTGAGATGCATGAGTTTTTATTTATTTATATATTTATTTATTTATTTATTTATTTTAATTTCTCTGTTAGCATTTTATAATTTTCGTTATTCAATTTTTAAAGGATTTGGGTCATTTTTTGGTTGAGGAATCTTTGTCTTTTGTTATGAATAAAGACCACAGCAAGCAGGGAACATTAGAACAGAAGAACATAAGGAAGCTATGAAAGGCCCCGAGGAATAGGGAGGGAAGGGCTGGTGAGGGGAACTTAACTATATATAAGAGGGGATATGATTGAGGTTTTCAAATGGGTAAAAGGAAGTAATAAGGGAAACATTGATCAGGTTTTAGAATTTAGTAGTCAGGATAGGACATGTGGAAATGGGTACAAGCTAGAAAAACTTAGATTCAGGACAGACCTTGGTAGACATAGGTTCACTAACAGAGTGGTGAACGATTGGAATAGGCTGGGTAGACATGTAGTAAGTGCTGAGACAATAGGTAGCTTTAAAAGACGGTTGGATCAGAGTATGGATAGGGATGACAGGTGGGATGGCTAAATATTGGATTATTCCAAGGGTGGGGGGCAAGGAGCTGCCTCGTGTAGGTCATTAACTGGCCTCTTGCAGTCTCATCATTTCTTATGTTCTTTCTTATGGTCTTATGTTCTTATATATTCTTGTAATGGGTTAACAGTGATGATGGGTGGTGGTGATGGTGTAAGAATGTGATGAGGAACAGTGATGATGGTGAAAAAATGTGATGCACTGAGCCAGGTTAGGTTAGGTAAAAGTTAGGTTAGGTTAGGGTAGGGTAGGGTAGGTTAGGTTAGGTTAGGGTAGGTTAGGTTAGGTTAGGTTAGGTTAGGTTAAGTTAGGTAAGGTAAAGGTAGGTTAGGTTAGGTTAGGTATAAGGTAGGTTAGGTAAATGTTAGGTTAGGTAAAAGTTAGGTTAGGTTAGGTTAGGTAAGGTAAGGTAAAGGTTAGGTTAGGTTAGGTTAGGTTAGGTAAGGTAAAGGTTAGGTTAGGTTAGGTAAAATTTAGGTTAGGTTAGGTAAAAATTAGGTTAGGTTAGGTAAAAGTTAGGTTAGGAAAGGTAGTGTGTATGTGGTGTGTTAGGGAGGTTAATTAAACATAGCAGTAACCTAATTAGGAAGGTGATTTACTTTGATAGTTAATTAATGAGACAAACAGGTATGGAATGGTTTGTATGGTTGTGATGGTGAGTGGTAGGTAAGGAAGGAAGGGAGGGTGTGGTGATAAGGTTCATATACACACTGGTTATAATGGTTACTTGATCCTTATGTCAGTATTCGATAATAAGGTTAATATTTAGTGGACATTTTTGAGTTAGCAATGAAAAATTTATTAGAAGGGAAATAATTACAGTAGGATTGATAGAGTAGATGAAGATGGTAGTTCTGAGCGGAAACTATTATTATTTGTCTATCATTGAAACTATTATTATTTTATTATCATTATTATTTGGGGCCGAAGAGTCAAGGTCATGTGGTATAGGCTGACCCTGAACTGACCTCAAATTCACTCCAGGTCATCAATGTCGGAGGTGTGACCTTCCTATTGCTATGAGGTTGTTGCATGTATATATGTATGTATGTATGTATGTGTGTGTGTGTGTGTGTGTGTGTGTGTATGTATGTATGTATGTATGTGTAAGGCAGAGGTAGCAGAAGGGTTCTCCACACATCCAAGGAAAGCAGGTTAATGTGTGTGTACGGGCCCTTCCTGTCTGTCTATCTGCCTGTCTGTATGTCTGCCTGCCTGCCTGTCTGCCTGCTGTCCATATATTGTAGTATATATATAAGAGTTTGTTTGGTGTTAGGCATGCAAGTGTAGTTATTTAATGCCTCCCTCTGGTGATTGCATGAGAGAGAGAGAGAGAGAGAGAGAGAGAGAGAGAGAGAGAGAGAGAGAGAGAGAGAGAGAGAGAGAGAGAGAGAGAGAGAGAGAGATATGCCTGAGCCCACCATGACTTGATGAGAGGGAGGCATTACAAGCATGAAGATGGATTGATTACCCTCACACTACTCCCATCACCTAAAATACCTGTAGTTGCATGCCCCTCCCCCCCTTCCTTCCCCCCCTTCCTTCCCCCCCTTCCTTCCCCCCCCTCCTTCCTTCCCCTCCTTCCTTCCTTCCCCTCCCTCCGTCCCTGCCCTCAGTGTTGTCACCTCACACCCTCACACTTCTACAACACTGACTGATAAACACAATTATCTCCCAATGTTTTTTATTTTTAATTTTTTTATATATATATATATTTTTGTTTCTAGTTGTTTAGTGAGTTGTTGTTTTTTATTATAGATTTGTATAGCTTAGACGCTTTATTAATGCCGTCACAAGTATTTTGTATTCATTCATGGACACTATTTTATTTTTTTTTATTTTGTACGTTGTATATATACTTAGTTAATTTTTTTTTATATATTTTTTTTTTTAGTTTATTATCCCAGATGCGCTGTATGTACGTGTGTTAATGTGTGTGTGTGTGTGTGTGTGTGTGTGTGTGTGTGCGTGTGCATGGTGGTGCATGCTGATGTGTGGTGACTGGTTGTGTTTCAGCCACAGTGGTGCTGTTTGGGGTGTTGGTGGCAGCGGCAGCAGCAGCAGCAGCACCAACAGCACCAACAACCACACCAGCAGCAACGGTGGTCTGGGGATGCGTCACCCCCCAGAGCACACCCACCCCCATAACCCTGACCCGGGGGGGGGCTTCATCCTCCCCCACACCCACCCTACCCCACACCATCCCCACGCCCACATCCCCACCTACAGGTTGGTGTCTCCCCCCCCACCTACACCTCCTCCTCTGCCTCCTCCTCCTCCTTTATTGATGTTATTTTTGTCCTGTCTCCCTACCCTGTATTTATGTATGTGTGTATGTATTGTATTGTATTGTCCCTTGTATGCACATGTACGGTACCACAGTGCACACGTTATGTATGTACGCACCCTGTACGTGCACATATGGCTAGGTCTGTGTGTGTGTGTGTGTGTGTGTGTGTGTGTGTGTGTGTGTGTGTCGCTTCACCATCACGGCTTCAAATGGAACGAAGCACTGTGTTCAGGTTCATTGGTGTTCAGTTTGTGTTGGTTTTCATGTTCTAAGGAGTAAGTTAGTGTGTGTGTGTGTGTGTGTGTGTGTGTGTGTGTGTGTGTGTGTGTGTGCGCGCGCTCTTGCTTTCTAACCTATCATGCCTCATTAGCTTTCTGCTCTTTTAGGTTTAACTATACTGCTACCTGCTGGTGTATGTATGTTCTTGTACTGTGTGTGTGTGTGTGTGTGTGTGTGAGAGAGTGATTGAGAGAGCCAGCCAGCCAGCCTACTGTTCTAACTGGCTTACAGAACAGCGGTGAAGGGCGGTGAGCTTTGTGGGGGCGTGGACAGAACAGGTGACGTCACACAGATGGGTGGAGACAGAACACCAACACCCTGTCACATGCCATAGCTTGTGTTGTGTTATGTTGTGTTATGCCAGAACAAAAACAGAACAGTAGCCACTCCTGTACTGCATTAAACGGCACTCAATATACTACCCATTCTATCTCTATTTATAAGTATGCGTTCTTGGAGGGAAGACAAATTTTTTTTATTAACTTTATACTACATCAGCTTATATAATGCCGGTACAGATTTGCTACATCTATAAAACACCTTATCAATTATTATTATATACACTATTCCACTAATGACTGTAATTAGTGTTATTATCGTGGTTTCCCTTCTCTTAATGACCTTAAATACTAGCCATGGGTAGAGTATAGAGGAGTCTCCCCTTAACATACCAGCACAGTGCTCCACAGAAAACGGAGAATCTTCACTGATAACCAATAGCAGCGGCAATATAAACACATGAATTCAAACTATACATCAAGTAGGAGAGATGAGAAGTAATACCAACACGATAGCAACCAGAGCAGACCTAACGTAACGTAACTTAACTTAACTTAACCTAACCTAACCTAACTGCACATCATTGAAGGAAGGGTGTAATAAGAGATACTAGGAGAGGGTGAGATGTGTAAGTAAGCAACCCTCATCACCACTATTACCAACCACACACTAACACCTCTTCCTCCTCCTCCTCCTCCTCCTCCTCCTCCTCCTCCTCCTCCTCCTCCAGGGAATATGTGGAGGCCAAGCTGCAGAGACGAGCAATGGAGAGCAACAACATTTACCGCAGACAAGGGAGTGACAGCGCGGCACCGGTGGCTGAGAATGGCACTCACAGGTCTGCTGAGAGTCTGGCCATGAGGGCAGAACAACAACTCACCACACAGCCATCACGACCCGGCCCTATCGGAGCTGCCAAGTCTTGCAATGGTGTACGTAGCTGTGTGTGTGTGTGTGTGCGTGTGTGTGGCAGTGGGATGGTATGGAGTGTTAGGAGAGGCCGTGGATGGCCTGGGAAGGTGAGAGAGAGAAAGAGAGAGAGAGAAAATGTGTGTGTGTAGAGGATCAAAGGAAGGATTAATAATATTTATTTCAGGAAAAAAGTGTGTGTGTGTGTGTGTGTGTGTGTGTGTAGCAGTAGAAGCAGCAGCCTCAGAGTAGTGGTGTAACAGTAACAGTAGCAGTATGAGGGCACCTCCCCCAGCACTGCCTTGCTGCCCTTAACTGTGTAGCTGTAGTGGATGACACACATCACCCAGCACAAACCTGTAGCCTTAGTACATGTAATACTAGTGTAATGAACATGCAATAACATAGGTGTGTGTATGAGTGTGTGTGTGTGTGTGTGTGTGTGTGTTGGGAGAGAGCCCCTCCTCACACCACCACCCCCAACCCCCTCCACCCCCCATCCTGAGTAGGGGCGATGTGCTTACAGCTTGATGGGTATTCTCAGAGGTTGTCTAACCAACCCCGGCTTCAAGACCTCACACGCGAGGACATGACGAGGGCCGATGTCAAGGCCCTGCAAAAGGAGGCCGTCTTGTCGTACATCAAGGTGTGTTGCGTGTGTGGTGTAGCTCGTTAAGGTAGAGGGTTACCTGGGTGCCTTGCGGACTCCTGTTGAATACCTGGCCCGGAGGAGGGTGTTCCTTCATCCTTTCACTCCATCTGATGGTGCTGGGTTTGTGGTGTTGTCTCGGGCTGGACAGGTGACTTGCCTTGCCTCTGTAACGTGTAGTGGAGGGGAGCCTTGAACCTTGAGTCTTGAGTCTTCAGTCTTGGGCCTGGCTGCCTCCCTGTCATGGGCATTCTTTAAGTTCTATAAAGGATAAGCTTCCTTGGAGTATCTGTTAAGTGTAAAGGCTTTACATCTTCCTTCAACAGACTCTTTGTGGTTATTTCTGTTCATAGGAATTCTTTCATCTTAATGGAATGAGATGTATGTGATAAATAGTTTAGTAGAGAATGAGTGTTGTCTAGAAGCAGTGTTACAATGTTACTAACTCGCCCCTAAGAGTGATGGCTTCCTAGTGACCTAAGTGAAGAGTGAAGTGTGTGATGGGAGGCAAAGTAGAGGTGAGAACAGGCTTCTCCTTACCTTAGATGTGGTTGTACTTTCTCCTGTTTTCAGATGTTGTCTTGTACTATAGTTGTAGATGAGTGTAATGTATAAGAAACATAATGAACTGCAACTAATCATGTAAATAGCTGTGGTGTGTATATAGAATCAAAACTATGATTCAGGACTTGGTAACTTAGTTTATTGGTAGGACTCTCGGCTTATTTCCTGTGTGGACCTGTGGACATTTCACCCTGCCTTCACCCTGCCTTCACCCTGCCACCTCACCCTTCCTTTCACACTCTGTCACCTGCTTGTGTCAATATTACACGTGATATTCAAGAGTCATCAAGGTATCACTAATGGAAAAGTTTTGTAAATACTTGTGAGTGATTCTTGAAGTAGTGATTGTGATTGTTATGTTGTGTGTTCTATGTACTGTACCAGCCTTTGTGTGTGTGTGTGTGTGTGTGTGTGTGGTGATCGTTGTGACTTCTTGTGTTGGTTGTGTGAGTGGTTGGCTTCCTCATATTTGGTGTGTGGTGTCCATGTGTATGTGTGTGTGTGTGTGTGTGTGTGTGTGTGTGTGTGTGTGTGTGTGTGTGTGTGTGCAGTTTCCATGTGTGTTTGAAGTGTTCCATGGTACAGGTGTGTTAAGGTTGTTAGGTGAGGTAGACGTGCATACAGTGTCTTGTTAAGTGATAAAAGTACCATTAGTGCATGCCAAGGGAGGCCAGGCTCATGCAGGCAGTTCACGCTAATCTTTCATCATTATTTTATTTATTTATTTATTTATTATTATTATTATTATTTTTTTTTTAGTTTGTTGACTCTGGAATAAATAAAAGTTAAAGACCAAGTGCAAGAAGTGAACTGCTTGTATGTGTATCTTGTCCTTTGATAAACTTTGTAGTAGTGATCCTTACGTAGCCACCAGGTGAAGGAAAGGTTGTAGATACTGTACTAACCAACAAACCACAGCACAGCACAGCACAGCACAGCACACATCCACTATCTTGTCTCATCACCATCCATACACCACACACACTTTGGCTTGTTATCTACCTGTCATGAATCTACTTTGGTATGCGATCTACACTTTATATTGCAATCTACCTGTCATAAATCTATTTTGGTATGCGATCTACCTGTCATGAATCTACTTTGGTATGCGATGTAGTTGGTTAGAGAGCGTGAAGCATGAGTGTAATGTGTGTTAGAGTGTCAAAGCTCCGGTCCTGACTCAACAAGGTACACATGGCAACAACACACATCATTCCGCCATACACATCAGTTTGTTGTGTTATCTACAAGCTAGTTTGTTACCTAATTTCGAAAGATTTGCTTATAATCTACTGTTACTTAGATTTCAAAGATAGGACAGTCACTAAGGCACTGGCATTTTTAAGAAGATACAGACTTTTTGATGAAGAAAGCCAATTTTTTTCACCGTATCATTGATGTGGCAGAGAGATGAAGGACACTCGGAAAAGAAGACGAAATGGCGAAGTAATACCCGTTCATCATTTGTTCCGTCTGCAGAGGCAATGTATTCTTCCTCTTCACAGACTTAAATAAACTAAATTGTACAGTGTAGATACTTTTTCCGGGTAGATAACAAGCCAAAGTAACACCCACCACCACCACCACCACCACCACCACCACCACCACCACCACCACCACCACCACCACCACCACCACCACCACCACCACCACTGCCCTGACCTCCCCGTTTTCCTTACAGTCCCGCGTCAGCCCCAGCAAAGGGTCCTCGTCTCCCAACTCCCCCAACGCAAGTTTCGACTCAGGTGACAGTGGCCCCTCCTTCCCCCTCCCCGGAGCCCCCCCCACCATCACCACCTCCTCCCACCACCAACACCCCACCACAGCCTCCACCACACAACACTACGCTTCTAGTCCATACCCCACCAACAACCTTTACACTTCAACCCCCCACCCTGGCTCCTCTAGGGGGGGTGGAGGGGGGAGCGGCCCTACCCCACCCAAGGGTAATGCCTCCTCCACCACCTCCACCACCTCCACCACCACCAAGACCAGGAAGCGGAGTGGGGGAGGGAGACCGTTTGACCCCGACGCTGCCCACCTCAGCTTCACCTACAGGAGAGAGCTGGAAAAACAACAACACGAAAAGCAGCTGGTGGAGAACCTTAGAAATGTGAGAGAGAGAGAGAGAGAGAGAGAGAGAGAGAGAGAGAGAGAGAGAGAGAGAGAGAGAGAGAGAGAGAGAGAGAGAGAGAGAGAGAGAGAGACTACAGATAGAAATGGAATACAGTATAATCTTCACAAAACTCACACACACACACACACACTCATCCATCGCCTTCCCGCAGATCATTGAGACGCGGTTAAAAGTCTCCCTGCCGGCTGACATCTCATCCGCCTTGATGGATGGCGTTGTACTCTGTCACTTGGCCAACCACGTGCGGCCAAGATCCGTGTCATCCATCCACGTCCCTTCCCCTGCCGTGGTAAGGCATCCATTCTTCATCCACATTGATTTTATTTCTATCTATATTATCAACTTTTTTTTTTTTCAATTTCTATCTTTTTTTCATGCCATTTATTTATTTATTTATTTAGTTATATAATTTTTTGGGGTACTGGTTTATTTGTTTATATATATTTATTCATTTGACTTTGTTGCTTATTTGTTGTTGTATTCAGCAGTGAAGTAGTAGTAGTAGTAGTAGTAGTAGTAGTAGTAGTAATAATAATAATAGTAGTAATAGTAATCGTAGTAATAATATTTCTTTTATACATTAGGATAACAGTTTATTTTTTTAGTCTCCTCCTCCTCCTCCTCCTCCTCCTCCTCCTCTTTGTATGATGTTTCTAGCGAGTAGTTACCATTGTGTTAGTTAGGTTAATGAATCTAGTAACTCATTCTAGTAGTGATAATGATTAATTCCATGACCCTTGTTCCCCTACTCTCTCTCTCTCTCTCTCTCTCTCTCTCTCTCTCTCTCTCTCTCTCTCTCTCTCTCTCTCTCTCTCTCTCTCTCTCTCTCTCTCTCTTTCTCTAGCCAAAGCTGACGATAGCGAAGTGCCGTCTGAACGTGGAAAACTTTCTTGAGGCGTGTCGGAAAATTGGAGTGGAAGACGTGAGTACCACCTCCTCCTCCTCCTCCTCCTCCTCCTCCTCCTCCTCCTCCTCCTCTTCCTCCTCCTCCTCCTCCTCCTCCTCCTCCTCCTCCTCCTCCTCTTCCTTTAATTCCATGATCTTGCTTTACCTCAGATTCTTTTTATATCATATTTAATCTCTTATCTATCTATATGTCTCTTTATCTCAGTACTTTTGCTTACCTTTCTATCTAACTCCTCTCTCTCTCTCTCGCTCTATCTATCTATATCTATATCTATATCTATATCTATATCTATATCTCTCTCTATCTCTATATCTATCTATCTCTATCTATCTATCTACCTATCTATCTATCCCGCTGCTTTGTTTTTAGTTTGTTTTGTTGAGTTGCTCCTCTGCTCTGTGTGTGTCCTGGATGCTGCAGGAAGATGTCACGTCACTCATCTCACATTACTGATTGGCTAAGGTGGTGTTAGTTACCTACCTACCTGCCTACCATTGCTTAGGCGTTATCATTTGTTTACTCACTCTCTCACTCAATCACTGTCATGTACGCTGCCACATGCTGACACACACCTACGCACACACACATGTACACACTTGAACGTACACACTCACTAGTCACTAATCTTACATTGTCTTTTTCACCTTTGCTAAGTAAGAGACACCATGTGCAAGTAGACCTCATTGTGTGTGTGTATGTATGTTAAAAGTAGGGTGTGTGTGTAGAAGGGGAAGCTTGGGGGGGTGGAGGTGTAGAGGGGGAAGCCTGTGGGGGGGGTGTAGAGGGGGAAGCTGCCCCTAGCCACACATCCTCAGGTCCTAGAGATGTACACTGGGCATCAGGAAACACACACCAACACTGTATTGTATGTCCTTCCAACACCTTATACTAATACCACTTATAGATGTAATAGGATTCAACACCTTATACTAATACCACTTATAGATGTAATAGGATTCAACACCTTATACTAATACCACTTATAGATGTAATAGGATGTCACTCAACACCTTATACTAATACCACTTATACAAAGGGTGTATTTAGATGTACTTGAGCACCTTTTATTTGCACTTACACACTAATAGGAACATGACACATATGCTGTAATACCAGTGTGATGTTATGTGTTGGTTGTTTTCACTTTGTTACTTGTATGTATGAACACCACACTCGCTGCCATGCCACTGCTGATAAAAATGTGCGATGTCTTGTACTTACACTCCAGGATTAACAAGATCATTTTTCATACTAATTATTAACACCAACACCACCATGCCACACACTGTTAATATCACTAACAATATTAAAGATAAATATGTGATTATAATACAAGTACACTGTAATCTGATGTAGTACTGCTGTTGTCACTAAGAGTAAAGAATTGATAGCTTAGTACAGTACAGTACACACACACACACACACACACACACACACACACACACACACACACACACACACACACTTTGATTCCATGTAAGTGTTAAGGCAGGAACACACAGTAAGGAGGGTAGTGTCAGCACAACTTAGTGACAACAGCTGGAAAAACATGACCACTTTTAAACAACAAATGCAAGGAGTTGAATATTGCTCGTTGTGAATCTGGAGCTATACTTTGTTTTGTTTTGTTCCCCTCCCCCCAGTGGTTGTAATTATAGTCACACACACACACACACACAGCCCCTTCCAGTATTACAGTGGCAGGACATGTTACACAGTCATACAAGTAGAGTAACAGATAGGTCAGTCAGTCTCTTATTTCCAGTATTACTTCCTCTTGTATACTCCCCATAGTCGTGCATACATACATACATTTCCCTTTGGTATACCTAGTGTTTCCTGAGGTTGGAGTAGCAGTTGTTTTCCCTTCAGAGGTGTTATAGACAGTGTTTCCCTTATAATGTAAGTGTGTGTTGGAGGTACTATTGTTATCTGCAGTGTTGCCAAGTGTGTTTAGCCACCACCACTCCTGTCTGTCCCTCGTGCTCCCCGCCCGCCCCGCCCCCCTCCCCTCTACAGCAGCATCCAGTGTGTGTGTGTGTGTGTGTGTGTTCCCACCTCACAGCATCAAGTGGGAATGTCCTCTGCTGAAAGAACTGGTACCAATGTCAAACTTTATTAAGGTGTAATGGTACTAACAAAATTTGATATGCTAAAGAAATATTTGTGTACTGTCATGAAGATTGTTGAATAGGAATGCTAATATGAGTCATTTAAAAAGAAGCACTCGTGGGGCTGTTGATGTTGTTTTCAAATCATATAAATAAAAGTAAAGTTTATGTTGGCATGATCGTCATAAAAAATAATTGGAAAACAAAATAAAAAGCCTTGAAGCTAAGAATTTATAATACAAACCAAGAACAAGACTCCTCCTCTATACTTTATCTCTTCCATTTACCCATCACATCCTCCACACACACACACACACACACACACACACACACACACACACACACACACACACACACCTGCAAGCTTCATGTTGCTCCTCTAGTGTTGTGTTGCATCTCCTCCCTTGTCATAGTGTCCACCACCTCCACCTCCACCTCCACCTCTCACAAGTATATACACTCCACCTCTCCCACCACACAGTATCCCTCCATCTCAACTTGTCCCTCTCTCTTCCACTCTCCTCCACCACTCAGTATGTTTCTGTTCCCCCTCTTCCCCCCCCCACCACCCAGCACACCCTCACCATGTCTTCACCACCTCTCCTCCGCCCCACCACCACCTAGAGTGTCCTTGCCTCCCCTGGTGATCCTGTGTGGTGCCTCGGGGTGGGTGTTCAGTACACAAGGCAAGGCAGAGGTACACAGCACTCCACAAGGATCAGTGTTGGTGGACGTGTTGCCACTCTCAGGGGGACTCAGAATGGTGTCTCTCTCTCTCTCTCTCTCTCTCTCTCTCTCTCTCTCTCTCTCTCTCTCTCTCTCTCTCTCTCTCTCTCTCTCTCTCTCTCTCTCTCTCACTATTTGTTTGTTTAGTGTGTGTGTGTGTGTGTTTGCGATGGGTAGTGGTGGCACTGTGCAGTAGTCACTCAGTTGTATAGTTTCCTTCCTTCCTTCCTTCCTTCCTTCCCTCCCAACTGATGCATGGCCGGTGGTTGTTAGTTTTTGGTTTACCTTTTTATGATGCCGCTTCTTATTATTAGTTGTGTGTTGTGCTTGGTCCTGTGTTGCAGGCCGGGGGTGATGGGTGATGGGTGAAGGGTGAAGGGGTAGTGTAGCGCATGGGGGAACACTTGCCTCCCGCTGGGACTCACAGCCTCCCTTAAAACCACTAATGTTCAGTAATACATTAAACCCTCAGATGTGAAGTGCTAAACCTTTATAAAGCCAGTGCATGCGGTGCCAAGTGGTGGGCTGTGGTGGTGATGGTGGTGGTAGCTGCAGCATGGTGTGGAGCAGGGCTGAGGGAGGGACAGGTAGGCACCCCTCACAGGTGACTGGGGCTGGGGAGGCAAGGAGGACCCTCATGGGAGCAGGTTCGGCCCCGGTCCCCCGTCTCACCCCGCGCTGGTGTCTCTTTCCAGACGCGTGTGTGTGCATGCGACGATATCGTAACACACTTTGAGCCAGAGCCCGTGCTAACAACTGTCCGCTTCCTTGTCGACCCTTCTGAGTCCATGTTAGTGATCAAGTCCAATGGGTCGGCCCTGGATCATCCCTGCCCTGGTGTTCCCTCGGCACACACTCCTGGGGAACCCAAGAGGGACCCCAGGGAGGAGGAGCTTGGCGTCCGTGACCACCACGCTCTGTCCCGTGTGCTGCTGTGTATTTTCTTTGCCACCCTTGTGTTACTGATCTGGTACCCTCCCCCTGACGAGTAGCAGCCACAGCCACAGCACCACAGCACCCCACCCCCTCCCAGCCACTGCCCACCACACATACATAACAGTACTAGTCAGGGCCCCTCAAGGCAGTGAGTGGTGGGGCCAGGCCTGGGGGTGGGGCTGGGCTGGGCTGTGGCTGTTGTGTCCTGCAGCTGGTGTGGTGCCCTAGTGACTGGGTCCTTGGGTGGGGTGTGGGCTGTGGGAGGAGAGTCTGTACAGACCACACTTGGCCGGCCGCCGCGCACCCATCTTATCACACTGTTCCCTTCCTTCCCTTCCTTCATGAGATTGGTTCCTGTTGTTGTTTTAGTGTGTATTGGCTACTACCTGTTGCTGCCACCTCACCCCCTCATTAATAGTGCCTTGTTCATGAGTACTTCCCTCCCCTCCCCTGCCCACCTCACCCCCATCTCATCCTTCTACACACACACACACACACACACACACACACACACACACACACACACACACACACACACACACACACACACACACACACACACACACACACACACTCACATTCACACACACTCTCAGTGCCTCAGTATCACGACTATTTTATACAGCGAACCTAAAACTCACCCACTTCTGTGTGAGAGAGAGAGAGAAAGTACTTTGTGAGTATGTTGTAGTTGTGTTTGTGATGATCGTCTGTGTTGGAGTCTGGGATGATGTGGTGTTGAGGTGAATTGTAGTGACACTTCAAGTTTGCATCAGTGTACACCATCACCGTTTGTATGAGTGGTGTCCAACTCTTTGTTACCTTGACAACCACCTGTGTTTATGTCACAGTATTTATATATGTAGAAACCTTTTACATTTTACATTTATGGAACAAAAAACATACAGGTAAACTATGAAAGGTTTTCATGTATGGATACTTTGGCATGAGTAAAAGGTGATTTTTGTGAGCAATGGTTTCACTCAAGAAGACAGAAGGAGTTTGATCATCATCACACAAATGGTGATGAAAACACTTACTTGGTGATGGTGATGGTGGTGCTGTGTGTGTACTGGTGGCTGGTGTATGCTTGTGTTGTGTTGTGTTGTGTTGTGTTGTGTTGCCAACCTTAGTGAGGCTCAGGATGAACCTCCTGTTATACGTTCCTTTCCCATACTTGATCCTCATGTGGTCTGAGCCTTTACACTCCTTCCTCCACCTCCTATAACTTTGTTCCCTTATCGAGAACCCTCAACCTTTATTCCCCGAAGGTTCTTACTTGATACAGTTATTCCTCACGTCATCTACTTTTCATTCCTGTAGACATTTTCTTACCCGTTGTTCCATACATTCCATGCCTTGCTTCCTCCACCTACCACAACACAAAAGAGAGAAAGAAAGAGAGAGAGAGAGGTATTACATGAGTGTATGTACATAGATAACCTTGTATAAAGGCTTGAATTCAGCTTTACCATCTTGCCAGATCTCCATCACAGTTGGCTTGCATCCTGCCTGAGTCCTGATTGGTCTCTTATTTCTAGTATTACCTTCCATCACCTGCGTAGTGCCTGCCTGTTGAACATTACCATTACTATTATTATTATGTTATTATTATTATTATTATTATTATTATTTGTGTGAGGTTAGTTTGAGTGTGAGTGCATGTCTTGCTGGCTAGGACTTCTATTACTGTGATCTAGAGACATACACACTCACCACTCATTACCACAACACCATAACACTATATTGCCTTCATTCCCCCATACCACACACACACACACACACACACACACACACACACACACACACACACACACACACACACACACACACACACACACACACACACACACACACACACACACACACACACACACACACAAGCAGGCACGTACAGTTTGTGGTCTGGTGGTGTGGTTGACGGACTCTTGCTCTCCTTCGCCACACACCTCACCAGGGTCATGAGAGGACTGGTGCAGCGCAGGTCACCACACAGCCTTGGGTCTGGAGAGGGGGGGGGGAGGGTGCCACGATTGTGTGTGTGATAGGCAAGTTATGTAGTCAAAGAATCAAAGCTGCTGTACTCTCAGTTTGCAACATTCCACTAGGTAAGGTGTGTATGCTAATCTTACTTTACTCTAAGACAGCTAACAAGATGCTTAGGAATATTATAAAAAAAAAAAATGACTAGAATAGAAATATGGTTTTATATTTTTGTGTGCTTGTATTATTAAGTTTATGCAGTAGTTAATAATGATAATAAAAGGGCTTTATTAACAACCCCCATGTCAAGCAGGACAGAACGGCTTCACAATTGTTTTAACGGTGCAGCTTTAAAGGTTTGGTTTGGATGTGCTTAATGCTTGTGATCAACTCCTTCACTTAGTACATAGGCGGTGCAGGTGCAGGTACAGGTGCAGGTGCCAGTGTTATGTTATGAGGCACCACTGGAGTCCTTGTTCTGTCCTTGCTGAAGCCACAAGTCAGCCACACCATTGTGATATAGTCAGATCTGTGAATTCTTAGGTTACGCTTCTTGCTTACACAATATCTCGTGTATGTTCTGTGGCCCTGAGTCTCCCCGGGCCGGCCACACACACCTCACCTTGGGACGGCACACACCACAACCACTTCCAGGTAACTGCTGCTCACTCTGGGAGGGGAATGTTACAACGACAACCTTAGCCTCAATCACTTCAATGCAACACCTGAAGTTAATTACCTTCACCAAAAAAGACTTGTATGAACCTTTATTAATATAGAGCAGCAGTATTCAGGTTGAGGAAACATTTATTGAAGTCCTTGGGAAGTGTATGCGTGTGCTGGCGTGATGGGTGAGGTGTGTGTTGTGATGCATTGAAGAGTGGGATGGAACCATGTGTTGTCCCCTCCCAGGAACACTTCATCATTAGCACACACCTAACAAATGTTACATGACCTGCCTCCACCAACACACCTGATGAAGTGTTCATCAAATATCTAAGACAGAATGCCAGGTATAAGGAGTAGAATCTAGTCTTTCACCTGCTTGTGACTGCCAAGTAAACATTGATCTGTCCTTGAGTCAACATTACCACAGCCTCAGGTGGTCACACAATAAATTAATAAAGTCTTGGCAGTCGTATTTAGAGGTGAATGGCAACATTGTCTCATACTGATTCACTGTGTTGCCTTCAGTAAACATCCTTCACTTGGAAATCAGTGACCCATGTTACAGAGACCATCAAGGTCTATTAGGGTTGTCCAGTGTTGATGTGTATCTGGAGGTTAATGGTTTGAGGTTGGTGCAGCCAAGAGCATCCTGTGATAGAGAATGAGAGTCTGGCTGCACCTACCACAAACTTAAGGTGATATCTAGTGTTGAGACGACCTTAATATAATATCCAGAAAGGTGCTTCAGGAGCTTTGTACGCATGGCTGCATCAAGCACTTGAAGCAGCGCTCAGTATGAGACTTCACTCACCCTTCCCACAACTTTTGTATTTGTGATCCAAGTGTACTTACTCAGAGCCTTCCCTTTACCACTGACTCTGAATTCAATGTTTACAATTGTAGAAGGATATCAAGATAGCAGGGAGTTGCATTTTGTTATTCTTGTAGTTTTGTAGTGCACATACATGCACACACGGCTGTATTACGTGTGTGTGTCACAGAAAGACTGCAAACCCTCGTGATAATAGTCACTGACAGCTCAATAAACTCCAGTAGATTTTGGCAGGAGTGGAGCAGAGTGGAGTTGTGTTTTGTGCATAGATCCACATCATGTCCAAAGTAGATGCAAAGCCAAGTGTGTTAGTTGTGTTTCAATATACAAGGTAGAGTAAAGTAAGGAGTCATGTTGTACAAGGCCGCGCATCTTGGGTGGACCAAAAGTCAGTTAGTTAATTAATGATCAAAACCTACAGTACACTCACACCTCACTTGTGTAACCATGAGGAACAACAGCTCAGTTAAGTGTGAAATTATTGACAAACTAGTAACATATAGACATTTCATTTGGTTTTAGTTGTAGTCAATTGCATACAAGTAATTCCCAGTGTAGTGCACGGAAGCAGAGGACAGAGTGAAGCAGCAGAGTCACTACAAGGCTTTAATATTATTGGTCAGCTGAATCTCAGGTTATTATTTTCTGTGGACAAAGTAGTCAAAACAATATTTGAATTAGTTGCTTTTTGTTTCTTTATATCATTTCAACTTCAAATGAGGTTCTGTCATGGTAATAGTGTGTGAGTGTGTGTGTGTGTGTCCTAAGTCACACTGAGTTGCCTTGAGTCCTGTACAGCTATAAATGACAGGCTTGAGAGTTTATCAAAAGTTGTGGCGTAACTATAATAAGACTTTGTTTTCCTGTTTATGAGTTGTAGCTTTTTAAGGTGAACCCAGAGTAAGTACCAGTGTATGTTTTAATGCTACTCATGTTCCTTCGGTATTCATATTATTAAGTATATATTTTTATGCAGCTTATATACTTTTAGGAGCTAGTTTTGCCAGTTTTCTGTATTGTGTTGTTACAAAATTGTTTTATGTATTGAAGAATATTTTGAACCCTATACCCACCCAACACTACAGTTACTTAGCTGGTCAGGCACAGAGCTCGTCAGGGAATCTATAACATTTGATAATGTGTTGCAGAATAAGCCAATAGTTTAATGAGTTACAACATCTAGGTGTGGCAGATTGTATCCTAATATTCCTGACCTGATGCTGTCGCCTCACCAGTGTGTGACATTGTTCTGGGACGCCACTCACCTTCATCCTTTCCTCTAGATTTAGTGTCATTATAGGAATCATCTTGCTGAACCCTTTATGTAATCCAAATATGATTTGACACATTTCTACAAGTCATGAGAAAATGTTTTCTCATGTCTGTTAACACCACACTAAATACATTTCCACAAGACATGAGCAAACATTTTCCCATTCCTCTTCACAACACAGCACACCTTGTCACTGTTAGGTTCATCCCCACAACACTTCATGCTTCTCTGAGCCTTGTGTTGCGTGGTGAGCCTGTGTTGGCACTTGGCTGTTGTGTTCTCAGTATTATGGAGTGAGGCTGATTGTACCATTACAACTCTTATTCATCATCATCATCAGCAGCAGCATAGATTTTTAACAACAAAATCGCATGTGTCATAAGACAGTGCCATACATTTTTATCCAATCTCAACAGTTTTTAATTAAAATATCACTATTTATTATATATATTTTTCTTATAGGAAAATTTGAACAAGAATTTAGTTAGTTAATGTTTTTAACTTGATACCTCAATGCATTCAGTAAATGTTTTTCACTATGCCACATTGCATTCAATAAATGTTTTTAACAATGCATAAGTATGATTTATAATTTTTGTTTGTGATTGCATTTTCTGCCAAGGTTAAAAAAAGGTTAGTATGTTGAATAGCTTTCCTTCACTTTGACTGTCTATCTGTTCACAGCCTTTCAGCAGATTGCCTTAACAAACTGTACCTTCCTCTGCTACTTGAGTATAATTTTCCAGTTCCAAGAGTGGCATGAGTTTCTTTTGTTTGTGATCACTTTTTGTAGTGTAGCGCATGGCTATCACATTACTTTTACTTCCAGGAATACACATGCACAGCTCATGATATTTTGGAAGAGCGAGGAACAGTACGTGTTGCCATCACGGTGGAGAGACTACTACAGTTTTACCAAGGCCGCCACACCCCCTTGTCTCCCCGCAACCAGACTCCAGTATGATGGCCCCCTCCCTTCCCTCCCCCTCTCCCCAGTACTGCCCAGTATGGCCACAGCCAACAGTTTCTGGAATACTAAACAGACACTATCTTGCATCTTCCATTATTCATTAAGGTAGCACCATACAGGTAAGTCCTTGTCCCAGCCTCCCTGTGCCGGCCCGGCCAGGCCAGGCGTCCGGTACCTTGTGTTTCAGAAGGATTCCTTCCTGTGGTCTGCTGGGCTACTTGGGGCGGTGGAGGAACTCTTGTGCTTCCCTTGCTTCCCCTTCCAAGCCAAAGGCTTTTGTTTTTTATTGGATCATCTTCAGCCAACAGTCTGTGCTGTTTGTGAGCTGTGAATTTGTCATAAATCATTGCTTGTATGTATTTTATTCATTGTTTTACATTTCATTCACCATGATTCATTTTGCTCATGTCTCTGATCATTCCTAAGTTAGTTTTATACTACTGACTGTGGTGTGTGTGTGCGCGCGTGTGTGTTTGTTTATATGTATGTGTACTGGTCAGGTGTTCCTTTAGTCATGTTTTATATCTTCATCTGGATCTGGCAGTCCTGGCATCGTACTTACACTCCGAACACATCCACTTGTGTTCAACAAACGCCTGCCACTCTTTCTTGACACAACTGTTGGTTCATCCTGCCCAGTGTGAGCAACAACTAGAGAACCTTCCTGCAGCATCCATCACCATCACCACCTGCGTGTGGTGTGATTTTAATTTGTTTTACAAAAGGGCATATCATGACAAAAGGTCTCTAGTTGTCTCCCTCCCTTCCAGTGATGCTCTCTCTCTTTTTACACTATTGGACTCATGCAGTCTCGTTTTGTTACATAAACTCCATCATTTTATTTTAAAATTTTAAATGTATGTAGTAGTAAAATTGGTAAAATTTTAATACATGACAATGCTAATTGTAAGTTTTTGAATTCAGAGCAAATGTATCTTGTGAATGTGTCATGTGTGCAATATGAAGTCAAGCCTCTCAGTACATGACTGAAGCCAAACATTGTTGTTATGTACCTGAAATACCTCCTCTAGGTATTTCAGAAGCGGATGTTTTTTGAGAATAACTACATAACAAATTGTTGGATTATTCTTGTATTTTGTTAGAGATAGTTTCAGACCTTCCTTATTTTCTCAATATGGTTTATTAACAAAAAGTTCACAATCAAGACAATTGTCTCTTGATTGGTAACGTCACGGTAGCCTGGCATCAGTTATCAGTTTGTTGTCCAGCAAGTTGGCGTTACGAGTCGAGACAAGTGCCTTGATAATACATTTTTAGTCAATGAACCATATTGAAATACACCATTAACACAAGATCTGAAACTGTCTGTGACAAAATATGAGACTAATCCAACAGTTTGTTAGGTAGTTATTGCTTCTGAAACACACAGCAGTCGGTGACAACATGAAGATTCTGACACCACCACCACCACTGCCTCCATGAAGGGTGCTTGGTGACATGGTGACCGGTGGTGCAGCCGTAGGAATGTTTAAACAAACTATAAAGGGAGATAAGTTTTAAAAAATTAGGGAAGCCCAGATTTTGTACAGCACATGCTTTTGAGATTGTGATCCTTCCCTCCGTGATCCGTGCGTGAGGCACAAGTGACCACCTCCACACAACACCACCATGGTGGGGCACCACTCACACCACCACAGCTCTTCAGGTCCCTTCACACACCATCACCACCTTGGTGGCATGGCATGGCATGGAATGGTGATGTGTGTGTGTGTGTGTGTGTAGCCAAGGTTGTGGTGAGTATGAGTACCAGCTGTGTTTGTGTGGTGTGAAGGCTCCTCACCGGGACACATTGATGTAACAGTGTGCATGAGTGAGTTAGTAAAACCCAAGTGCCAAGATAAAAGTCCATGTGTTGGATAAATTCTTTATGTATTGCTTTCATCACTATTCTGGAAACTGACCCAAAAAATTCCTTTAGTAAAAATCTACTTTGACTATTATTAATGGAGCAAATTCCAAAATTGTAGTGAGGATGCTTTTATAGTTAGGGTGGTGCTATTTAAGGATAAGTTAGTTAGGCAATATGAATTACTCTATAACATAGTAGTTAGGGTTTTGCTAATAGAATACATTCCTTGACTAGCTTTGATACCTAACCTAATCCTACACTGAAGCATCCGTTTGGATAACAGAGTGCATGAGTGTGCTTGATCACCTCAAATATTCCTGCACAGACCTTTTGTATTCAATAATTCCCACCGTCACCATGGAGAACAGATACTGACTGTTTCACTTCATATAATTTTGTCATTGTCATATTACACTGCATACACTCAATACTTTAGATCAATTTGTTAATAGATGATATAAGTGATGTCCCGCTGGAGCACATTGTGTAACCATTGCACACTGATACTTGTCCTGCATCTTGGTGATATGAAGGAATCTTTTGGGACAGTTCTTAAATGTATTAAATGAAATGTATAAATTGAAAATATTTTGTAATTTACTTTTACGGCAGAGAATACGTGGAGTCAGTTTGGACTGAGAGGCTTGACTGTACAAAAAAAGTGAAGGTGCATCATGTGTCGCCATCTTACTTTGACCCGTATTCAACAACTTTGTACGACCCGATGCGTTGGTTCACTTCACAACACTTGAGAGGAATGTTGTCCAAGGTCACACCTGTAGGCCACGCCCACTCATTATTGATCCATCTACCTTGGTGGGAGTGGCAGCCAATCACAGTGAAGTAATACAATTAGCCATGGTGATGTGTTTCCCTCGTGACATCTTGAGGTAATTAACAGATTTCAGCCCCGTGATTGGCCGACACTTCCACCAATCAACATAAATAAATAATGATGGGGTGCGGCAATCCCTTATGCATGGGGTTGTTGAATGTACGTCTTTATCAGCACAGTGACGAATAATCTGCATTAAAGACAACCATTGTCACTCCTCACTGTGGCTGGGAGTGTGATGTGTTTGGGTGATGCTGGTGAGGAGGTGAGGAGCCGCACCCAAGGATGGCTAACTCGAAGGAACATTTTGTGTGCCGAATAAAAAATGACGTTTATGGAAAAAAGCTTTACTTTGTCTATATTTTGTTTGTACATAGAGGAATCAAAGTATTACTCTACATTCAGCTCAATTTCCATTTAACAAGTTATTTCCTTGTAGGCGATGCTGTGTCTGTCTGTAGATGAATGTACATATGAATAAATATTCACCAAAGATGACTCTTGTTAAGTTACCTTCACCTTCCGCCATGTTACTCCAGCCTCCGCCTCTCATGCTGTCTTCTCTCCAGAGTATCCTTCTTTGTCTCGCTCATATTTCTCTTCATACATCTGCGGGACACAACAATGTAACTCACTCAATGTCACACGGATAGGTTTGGAGGGAAAAAAAGTGGAAATTCATCAGAGTATGTGCAAAGAAACCCAATAAAAAGTAACTAGTCTGTTCCCTGAAGCTTGCACCGAGAGGAAGTTAGTTTTGTAATAACCTAAATAATTGAAGGGGAACAGAGTTTAAGTGGGTTTATTATATTATATTTTTTCTATAGTTAAATATTTGTACGTATTAAAGTCCTGATTCAAAGAAGTGACAAGCAATAAAGAAAACAAATAAACGAAGCAAATATGATGATGTAAACCAATTAGACAGTGAGTAGATGAAGGATTCTCTCAAAGGGAACACAACACATCCTAATGGAAGTAATAATTGTATCATTTGAACCCCACCAGTGTCAGAGCCTGGCTGCTGGACCTTACCATTAGTTACAACTGCTGGTGCCTAGTGTTGTGATGCTTGCCCACCCTCACCCCTACCCACAGTGACGGCACAGTGCCAAGTAAGTGGTCTTGTCCCCACCACCTCTTAGTAACACACTGAGGTTCACTGTGAGGACAAGGACACACACTCACTACTGACCTCGGGCTAACCCTTCAATCATGAAAACAATGCAAGAATTTTTAAGAACAGTGTAAAAGTAACAATTACCGTATAAGTACATGTACTGCCCATATAAACAAGGTTTGGTACAGACACACAGAGATGACACACACACACACTCTTCAATAAGGTCAGTGGTGGCCAGGCTCTGACCTTTTGGGGAACAAATGGTACACACAAACATGAACCCAGACTCTTGTAACCTTGGGAATGAGTGTCACTTCTGGGTAACATGAGTCAGTAATGAATAACTGGACTACACGTGGAATAATAACAAACAAACTTACCTTCTTGTCATCTTCTGAGAGAGCATTCCATCGCGAGGCAAGTTGTCGGGTGAGTTGCTTCTTGTCCGGTGCGCGTCCAGTCTGTTGGAGGTGGTGAGCAGTGGCTGCCTCGCGCTGATCCTGACAGAACTGAAGGAAGGCATTGCTTGAACGTTTGGGGGCAGGTGTGTCACGCTCCACTCTCTCCCTCTTCACCTGTGGCTGTGGGGGAAGGGGGGGGGGAGGGATGAGTGTTTGGTAGAAGGTTGTTTGTCATCATACCTGTCATTATAAGTAAGCAAGGCCATGTACAATGCACAATACATCAATTTATATTGTCACCATAGCAGGAAGTTTGTTACTCATAGAATAACAATCATTTTGGAGCTGCATCATCATAATCCTTTCAAAAAGCTATATACATGTTCACAAGTGTCGGCCTTGTTCACTAAATATAAGTTCATGAGGCTAGTGTCCAACAGCCTCCCTGCACAGGCCTACATCTAGGAAGTCAATCTGGATCACTTCATCCCAAGTTTTCATGGGAACTAAGGCTGGAATCACACATTCACGATTTTGAACAGTGGTGCTTGAATTTTCCAAATCCTGGTCCATCTTATGAAAATTGGCCGATGGCTTGCGATATGTTTGTAATCGTGGAACATCGGTAGGGTATAAGAACTGAATTACGACTCAATTACGACGTTATGCGACCGTCACATAACATCGTAATAGTCATAATTCTGTCGTAGTGAACCCTGACCAGTCTTGAATGTATTTATTTATTTTTTTACATTAAAAGGGTACTGGCTAAGGGAAAACAAAAATAAGTAAAAAAAAAAATTCACACTTGTCGCCAGACCCTGTAAAGAGGACAGTAGGAGAAATATAGACATGGGGAGAAGTCCAGTTTAGTGTGAGCGGTGTCTTGACACTCCTCTTTTGAAAGAGTTTAAGTCATAGGCAGGTGGAAAAACAGACAAAGGAAGAGAGTTCCAGAGTTTACCAGTGTAAGGGATGAAAGAGTGAAGATACTGGTTAACTCTTGCATTAGGAAGATGGACAGAATAGGGATGAGAAGAAGTAGAAAGTCTTGTGCAGCGAGGTCGCAGGAGGGGAGGAGGCATGCAGTTAGTAAGTTCAGAAGAGCAGTCAGCATGAAAATAGCGGTAGAATATAGATAAAGATGCAACATTGCGGCGGTGACTTAAAGAATCAAGACAGTCAGTTAGAGGAGGAGAGTTGATTAGGCGATAAGGCTTTTGACTCCACCCTGTTTAAAAGAGCTGTATGAGTTGAGCCCCCCCAGACATGAGAGCCATACTCCATACATGGGCGGATAAGGCCCCTGTACAGAGCAAGCAGCTGAGAGGGAGAGAAAAATGGACACAGACGCCATAGGACACCTAACTTCTTGGAAGCTGATTTAGCAAGAGTAGAGATATGAAATTGCCAGTTTAGATTTTTAGTAAAGGATGGACCGAGTGTGTTTAATGTGGAGGAGAGGGGAAGTTGAGTGTCATTGAAGAAGAGGGGATAGTTATCTGGAAGGTTATGTCGAGTAGATAGTTGTAGAAATTGAGTTTTTGAGGTTTGCTCTGCCCCAATCAGAAACTAGTGAAAGATCAGAAGTTAAGCGTCCTATAGCATCTCGCCTTGAGTCATTTAATTCTTGTTGGGTTGGGCGTCTGTTGTACGACGTTGAAAAATGCAAGGTGGTGCAGCATAGGAGTGGATAGGGCATTGAGTCAGATTTAGGAGATCATTGATGAATAATAGAAAGAGAGTGGGTGATAGGACAGAACCCTGAGGAACACCACTGTTGATAGTTTTAGGAGAAGAACAATGACCCTCCACTAAAGCAGCAATAGACCGGTCGGAAAGGAAACTGGAGATGAAGGTAGAGAGAGGATAGAATCCATAGGAGGATAGTTTAGAAAATAAAAATTAATGCCAGACTCTATCGAAGGCTTTCGATATGTCAAGGCCGACAGCAAAGGTTTCACCAAAGTCCCTAAAAGAGGATGACCAAGATTCAGTTAGGAAAGCAAGAAGATTACCAGTAGATCGGCCTTTACGGAAACCATACTGGCAATCAGAGAGAAGATTGTGAGCTGATAGATGCCTCATTATCTTCTTGTTAAGGACAGACTCAAAGGCTTTAGAAAGGCAGGAAATCAAAGCTATAGGGTGGTAGTTAGAAGGATTGGAACAGTCACCTTTTTTAGGGACAGGTTGAATGTGAGCAAACTTCCAGCAAGAAGGATAGGTAGAAGTAGAGAAACAGACGAAAGAGTTTGACCAGGCAGTGAGCGAGTTCAGAAGCACAGTTTTTCAGAACAACAGGAGGGACTCCATCCGGACCGTAAGCCTTCCGAGAATCAAGGCCTGGAAAACGTCATGATAAAGAATTTTAATTTTAGGGATGAAGTAGTCAGAGGGTGGAGGAGTAGGAGGAATATGCCCAGTATCATCCAAAGTAGAGTTGGTAGCAAAGGTTTGAGCGAAGAGTTCAGCTCTAGAGAAAGAAGAGACAGCTGTGGGGCCATCTGGTTGAAGTAAAGGAGGGAAAGATGAAGAAGTAAAATTGTTAGAGATATTATTGGCTAGATGCCAGAAATCACGAGAAGAGTTAGAATTGGAAAGACTTTGACATTTTCTATTGATGAAAGAGTTTTTAGTAAGTTGGAGAATAGATTTGGCATGATTACGGGCAGAAATATATAGGGCATGAGTTTCAGCAGATGGATGGCTACAGCACCATTTGTGAGCCGCCTCTCTATCATTGACAGCACAAGAACAAGCAGAGTTAAACCAGGGCTTTTTAGCTTTAGTATTAGAGAAAGTATGAGGAATGTATAGCTCCATGCCAGAGATAATCACCTCTGTTATGCGCTCGGCACAAAGAGAAGGATCTCTGACATGGAAGCAATAATCATTCCCAGGAAAATCAGAATAGTACTGCCTTAGGTCCTCCCACTTAGCAGAGTTGAAATGCCAGAAGCACCTCTGCTTAGGCAAGTCCTGAGGCTGCACTGGAGTGATAGGACAGGTAACGGAAATAAGATTGTGATCGGAGGAGCCCAGATGGTAGAAAATTCTGAAGATTCAAGATTGTGGACACGAGAGCAAGTAATGTCGTTACGCACATATGCGCAACAGCCAGCTTTGGATTGAAAATGAGGATAGAGAAAGTAGGAGGGAACAGAGAAGGGGCCAAGATGTATTACAACGTTACAAAACAAATCCCGATGGGTGTAAATTGATCGGAAATTGCAAACGATGTGATTACGACTGATTAAGACATGTCGTGGAAACGTGTCAGGACCCTTACCCAGGTATATAATCCGAGGGAGGACACATCTCCAGCATCTCTAATTCATTATCTCCCAATAATAAAGTAGGGCTGCTTCCTGCAGCAGGGACATATGCAGGAAGGCTAGGCTCAGATGTAGGGGTGGGAAGGCTAGGCTCAGATGTAGGGGTGGCAGGTGGTGGCATGGGTGATGATGTAGCATCCTCTTCCTGACGAGGGAAATCAGTCTTGGTTTTCTTTGGCCCAACTTTCTTGTCCTTCCTTTCCTTCACTATCTTGAAGAGTGCTTGGAGAAGTGCTTGCTGTGTGGGACTAGAGTAGACTGACGGACCATGATATATATACGATATATATAGTTGGCCCGACTATATATATTGTATATATATCATGGTCCGTCATAGGGTGGCATGATGCGGCGTTGCCACATCGAGACAATGGTTTTTGTGATGCCGATGATGCCAGACGGCACACGATTTTTCGTAGATAATAACGATGGTCACCATTGAATCTTTATCGTACCACGATGAACCACAACACAATTACGATTCTGTTACGATGGTCAGGATTATCTCCCGATGAATGACAGTTGGAACAGAAAACTACGATTGTTTTGAACCGTTGGAAATTGTCTGGGTGTAGGGAGACGACTGGGGATGCTTGGCGACGCAGCGCAGCACACCCCGATACACCACGCTTTGCTTCTCGATGGTTGGGAGCGGGTCGTAATTCTCTACCCGATGCACCAATTTCAAACATCGCTGTCCGTCGCAGTTCAAAATCGTGAATGTGTGATTCCAGCCTAAAACTAAGCCAACTATGTTCAGATCCTTTACTCAGTTGACACAATCATTCTCCGCCGTCCCGTCAACATGCACCGTCATCTCCAGCCTCACCTGTCTCCTACTGTTGAGGGAAGAACCAGAGCTCCTTGGCCGCCCTAGTGCTGGCAGGCTGGAGGTCTGCTTGATGCCACCACCACCACCACCACCACACAGACACAATAAAGAATCACTTAATAAAGAATGGCTTGCTAAGGTTAGGAACACATCGCAACACAACACTCAGCACGGCAGGAACTGTATCATTATGAAAACCTGATCAGTGGAAAAAATGAAAATGCCGAAACACTATTTTTTGGGGGAAAGTATCAGTTATTTCTTCTTTTTGTGAATCTTGTGTGAAGGTTTAAGATTTGTACAGTAATGACAATAAATACTTTTTGGTACCAACCCAACCTTCAAAATAATCACCATTTTCTATCCAGTACTATTTTTTGCATCATAAACCAAACAGATACAAAAATATGATAAAAAAAATATATGTATGTTTTTTATTCTAACCTGACATTAACATTATCAAATCTACACAATGTTTGGTTGGTGTTGAACTTAACCCCATCCACACACACACACACACACATCCGACCCTCACCTGCGGCAGAGCAAAGGACTTCTCATCTTCCTCGATGGCGATGGTGAGCGGCAAAGACCTGTAGTTGTCGCCGCGTATGTCTAGCTCCTCCATCAAGTACCTGTGGGTGTGGGAGGAGGCTGACTAAGGGTGTGGGCGGAGGCTGGCTAAGGGTGTGGGAGGAGGCTGACTAAGGGTGTGGGTGGAGGCTGGCTAAGGGCAACACCAAGGCAGGTTCAAGTACTAAACTGAGTGAGTGAGTTAAATTAAATAAAGTAAAGGCCAGACAACAAAGATATATATATGACGGTATGTTAAGCTAAAAGGAAAACACAGAGTAAAGAGATAATGGCAAGTCAAAGTATAGGGAAGGAAAGAATGGTGAGGTTGTAGTGAGGTTAAGCTATCACCGAGCTAATACCACGTTTAAGTCTGCATTCAAAAGGCCATAAGGTGTCAGAAAAGTTCATTATACACATAGAAAATTAAACATGAGGTAAGTGAAGTGAAGGTTTGCAAGACCGAGAAGGATGGAGGAGAGTGTACGAGTGTATGGACAGAAGCAAAGAGAGTAGGTGTCTGGTTAGATTAGATTCAACACATTTAACATATAGAGTACATAAGGAAGAGTGAGGGTCAAAGGAAGGTTAGAAGACACTGTTCAGGTTACTTACTAGAGGCAAGTTAGAATGTATCTTGATTCCTCTTTCTTATTCATATTTATCTATTTATTTTCCCTTCCTCCTTCCCTCACATTTCCTTTGTATTTATTAGAGTGTTTTGCTGCTATCCTCAGTCCCTCTCTTCTCCTCTTACCTTCCTTGCATTCCTTTTATCAATCAAATCTCTTCTCTATTTCTATCTATCCTTTAAATTTTCTTTCCCTCTGCTTATCATCATCCTTCCATCCTTCTCTATTCATCCTTTCTTTAATTATCCTTTACACAACCTCCTTTTCTTTCCCTCCTCCTAGTCACCTTTCCATCACTCCTCCCCCTTCCTTCTCTTCTCTCCCTCCATCACTGCCCCCCTTCCTTCTCTTCTCTCCCTCCTCTTAGTCACCCCACCACCTCCCTCCTCTACCTTCTTCCTTTTCTTTCCCTCCTCTTAATCACACCACCATCACTCCTCTTTCTCCCTCCCTCCTCCTAGTCACCCCCTCATCTCCCCCCTCCACACACCTGCGTTCCTTCCTGAGCCGCTGCACCATCCTCTTCACCAAGTTCACTCGGTTCACCAGCATCTCGTTCTCCTGGAAAATACAATTGGGGTAAGATGGAGATAACATTAGCGTCTTCTCCCGAGGTTAATACTTACATGTCAGATAGAATTAAGGTTGCAGAATAGCATGCAATATATATATATATCAACTTGTTCAAGCAAAATAGTCCTAACCTCAAAATTAGTAGGATAACTTTACCTCCATATTATCCTGCAATTGTTATGTCACCAGACCTTGCACACCACCTGCTTCTTCTGACCACAGTTAGTTAGTTAGTTTATCGATCACAACAACACTATCTAATATAAACGTTACAATAAAAGGGCTAATATATATATATACAAATAATACTTTTTTTTTTGGTCTAGAATAGTAATCCATTCATAGAGAAAAAAAAATTGGGAGGCAGCATAAACCAAGTTACAAGAAATAAATTAAGAAACAATTAAAATTCCCACAAACTAAAACATAATCCAGACAAGCGTAAACTATATATAAAAAAAAATAGGTAAAGATTGGTAAGACGACCCATTCAATATCTTGTTACCTTTATAATGCACTACAAATTCAACCTCAGATACTTGTTCAGATCACACCAAACAGTTATGCCGATGAATTACAGAAAAAAATACCATTTATTTTTCTAGGTTACGTTTCAGGTTTGGTTGGTTTAGTTTTGGTTAGGCTTATTTAACTGCAGCTCTGGGAAGGTTATGCTAACAAAGCTATTTTTTTCGGTAGATTTTTACATCTTCACTAGAATATCGTGACTACAAAATAAAATGGCGTCTGCACCTCGCACAACCCCCTACTTTTAGTCATAGAAAACATTTGATAGCTTCTAAATCAACATGACATAACATAATATAAATCAACCATACCTTAGCTTATATTGACAAATAATAGAACTTTGTTCAAACCAAACTAAACTTTACTTTTTGAAGAGAAGAAAAAATTGTTTTTATATTTTTCTGTAATTCATCGGCATAACTGTTTGGTGTGATCTGAACATGTATCTGAGGTTGAATTTGCAGTGCATTATAAAGGTAAGGAGATATCGAATGGGTTGTCTTACGAATCTTTACCAAAAACTATAAAACAACCCCAATATAAAAAATTTACATTTGCCAATAAAAATAATGGTAAAATTTTAGATCTTCACCAGAATGCACTTGGATATAAACAACACACTTTTAATATAGATTTTGATCCATTTTGAATGATTTTGACATTCCTTTCCATCGCAAATGCATATATATTAATATATCCTTATCACCCCCAACAAGCTTGGAGACTTGTGGGAATGTGGGGTTCTTGGGGGAAGACAAAATACAATGATTTACGCTAAGAATAGGCTGCTAGAATCACTAACATAAGCTAACAATGACCTAGTGACGAACGCACAATGCACTGACGTCTGACGGTCACAAAACCTGGCGTTTGGCTACGAAAGAAAATGGCGTCTGCACCTCGCCCAAGCCCTGAGTTTTGGTCATAGAAAACATTTGATATCTTCAAAATTAACAAAATATAACAAAACATAAATTAACCAAACCTTAACCTACATTGACAAATAACAGAACCTTGTTCAAGCCAAACTAAACTTTACCTTATTCCCGAAGAGAAAGTCTCACAGAAAACATTGAATATCTCACAAACTAAGAATTTGCGATGGAAATGTAATTAAGAAAACCTTCTCAAAATGCATCAGGTAATGCTAAAATACAACTCTGAATTATCTAGAGCATTCAGACGAAGATGTAAAATAATACCAAAATAAATAAATTTCTCATAAAATTTCTCATAAAATTTTACATCTTCACCATAATGGCGTCTGTTTACGTCTGCGTCTTGCGTCTGCACCTCGTCCAACTCCCTACGTTTGGTCATAGAGAACATTTGATATCTTCTAAATAAATCGAACCTAACATAACCTAAATTAATCAAACTTAACTTACATTGACAAATAACAGAACATTGTTAATTCAAACCAAACTAAATTTTACTTTTCGAAGAGAAGGTCTCACAGAAAACATTGAATATCTCACAAACTAAGAATTTGCGACGGAAATGTAAATAAGAAAACCTCAAAATGCATCAGGTAATGCAAAAATATAACCATGAATTCTCTAAAGCATTATGGTGAAGATGTAAATAATACCAAATTTCGAGACAGGATAACGGTAAAACAGACTAAACTTATTAAAACAAAAAAAATAAACACATATTGAAAAACTAGAGAAAAAAAAATACACATTCCTGGAGAAATCATTGACCTCACCTCACGTTCTCAGACCACCTGCTGACCTGACCACATCTTCCTTTCCTCACACACACACACACACACACACACACACACACACACACACACACACACACAGAGGCCTCGTTTGGGTGGGGGACAGTATTGTATAATGCCGATTGTCCCCCCCCCATACACTTTTCAACACAAAACTAGACCCCAACACACACACACACACATACCCGTACACCCCCAACACACACACACCCTACACCCCCAACACACACACACACACACCCTACACCCCCAACACACACACATACCCCTACACCCCCAACACACACACACACTCTACACCCCCAACACACACACATACCCCTACACCCCCAACACACACACACACACACACACACACACCCTACACCCCCAACACACACACACACTCTACACCCCCAACACACACACACACACACACACCCCCAACACACACACACACTCTACACCCCCAACACACACACACACTCTACACCCCCAACACACACACACACACCCCTAATACACCCCCAACAAGGTGCAATAACAAACCTTCTGAACACAACTGCATCGCCTTAATATAGCGTTGTATTTCTTAAAATATTTGTCCTTCGTGCTGTTTTCTGGCGGAGAGAAGGCCACCCGCACGCCTGTATAGCGCGCCATGATCTCGTTGCCTCCGAACATGCTGACACTTAAGAGGAATTGATCAAAATAAAGGAATAATCGTGTCTTTCTTTCCTCCTCCTGTTCTGTTCTGTTCTGTTGAAAGGCGGAAGTATTGCCTCCTTTCCGTCCCGAATCCAAGATGGCGGACCGATCAGCTGGTAGCCTGGTACAGTATTATTAATGTTTATTATGTTTATTAATTAGTTAAAGGTTAGTTATGTATTTATTTAAGTGTGTTGTAATTTTAATAGTCCAAAATATTCATAATAATTTACGTAAATCAGACTGGTAATGTAAGTGTAATGTTAGCCTGTCATTGGGTAGTTAGTTAGTTTGCAGCTTGTTAAGGAAGGAGGGACACGATTGGTCCACGAGTAGAGTTATTTTCAATGCAAAACGGATGGATATTACCTAGTTTCCCTACAACGAACCGTTACTCATAAAAATTAAAATTTTAAAAGGGGTATGGTTTCTTTACGGTCCTTTCACAATCATTCCTCATTCAGGAAAACTTACTCAACAAGTGTTGTTGCAAATTTAAAGATGTACAACTTATATTCCACTCATGGTTCACGTATGTGAGACGTAAATGGATTTTCGATTTAGTGGCCCGAAAATTCCCACCAGAATTAAGGTCGAAATATTTTTTGCCATTTTACTACGAAACTATTAGGCCTACAGCTAATGTACCCGCCACTGCCTCCTGGACACCCAGGCCAAAAGGTGTTAATTCCTTAATCCCATAGGGACCTCCCTCCCTACCTCCTTTTCCCTTCATCCTCCTCCCTTAACCTTCTCCTCCTCGCTTTATCACTTTTTTTCTCTCTCATTCTCATTCTCATTCTCATTCTCTCTCATTCTCATTCTCATTCTCATTCTCTCTCATTCTCATTCTCTCTCATTCTCATTCTCTCTCTCTCTCTCTCTCTCTCTCTCTCTCTCTCTCTCTCTCTCTCTGAATAATTTGAACATATTTTTTTATATAAAAGATGGATAACAATAAACGTTCATCAATAAAGTTATAGTACTTATATTTCATATATACAATAATGGGTCCAGCCACCACTCCTTATATTAATAATGGGTCCAGCCAATTAACCCTAGCTTGAGGCCATCCCCGGCCTCCAAGGTGCTACACCACCGTCACCACACGGCACCGGGTGGATAGGGTCGTGAAGCTGACCTGACCTGACCCACGACATACCACCACCTGACTGTACTCGACCCACCACATACCAAGGATGAGAGACATATGTCTCTCATCCTTGCCACATACCACCTATCACTATGCTAACAATTGGTCTGAATACTCTCATGTAAAGAAGAAACAAAGTCTTCCACTCCTCACATTTAGAATTAAGCAATTTTAAAATGTATATTTTCAGCTTATGGCTGCATTTCCTTATAAACCATCTATTATTGTTATTATTATTTTTATTATTATTATTACACCATCACACACACACACACACACACACACACACACACACACACACACACACACACACACTAATTTGTATATTTCAAATATGTATTATAAATTTATTTTGATCCACATTTGAAAGACAAGGAAATTATGGAATTATTGAGCGTGAGAGAGAGAGAGAGAGAGAGAGAGAGAGAGAGAGAGAGAGAGAGAGAGAGAGAGAGAGAGAGAGAGAGAGAGAGAGAGAGAGAGAGAGAGAGAGAGAGAGAGAGAGAGAGAGAGAGAGAGAGAGAGAGAGAGAGAGAGAGAGAGAGAGAGAGAGAGAGAGAGAGAGAGAGAGAGAGAGAGAGAGAGAGAGAGAGAGAGAGAGAGAGAGAGGAGAGAGAGAGAGAGAGAGAGAGAGAGAGAGAGAGAGAGGAGAGAGAGAGAGAGAGAGAGAGAGAGAGAGAGAGAGAGAGAGAGAGAGAGAGAGAGAGAGAGAGAGAGAGAGAGAGAGAGAGAGAGAGAGAGAGAGAGGAGAGAGAGAGAGAGAGAGAGAGAGAGAGAGAGAGAGAGAGAGAGAGAGAGAGAGAGAGAGGAGAGAGAGAGAGAGAGAGAGAGAGAGAGAGAGAGAGAGAGAGAGAGGAGAGAGAGAGAGAGAGAGAGAGAGAGAGAGAGAGAGAGAGAGAGAGAGAGAGAGAGAGAGAGAGAGAGAGAGAGAGAGAGAGAGAGAGAGAGAGAGAGAGAGAGAGAGAGAGAGAGAGAGGAGAGAGAGAGAGAGAGAGAGAGAGAGAGAGAGAGAGAGAGAGAGAGAGAGAGAGAGAGAGAGAGAGAGAGAGAGAGAGAGAGAGAGAGAGAGAGAGAGAGAGAGAGAGAGAGAGAGAGAGAGAGAGAGAGGAGAGAGGAGAGAGAGAGAGAGAGAGAGAGAGAGAGAGAGGAGAGAGAGAGAGAGAGAGAGAGAGAGAGAGAGAGAGAGAGAGAGAGAGAGAGAGAGAGAGAGAGAGAGAGAGAGAGAGAGAGAGAGAGAGAGAGAGAGGAGAGAGAGAGAGAGAGAGAGAGAGAGAGAGAGAGAGAGGAGAGAGAGAGAGAGAGAGAGAGAGAGAGAGAGAGAGAGAGAGAGAGAGGAGAGAGAGAGAGAGAGAGAGAGAGAGAGAGAGAGAGAGAGAGGAGAGAGAGAGAGAGAGAGAGAGAGAGAGAGAGAGAGAGAGAGAGAGAGAGAGAGGAGAGAGAGAGAGAGAGAGAGAGAGAGAGAGAGAGAGAGAGAGAGAGAGAGAGAGAGAGAGGAGAGAGAGAGAGAGAGAGAGAGAGAGAGAGAGAGAGAGAGAGAGAGAGAGAGAGAGACTCATGTGTGCATCTCCATCCAGAAACAGGCTAGCTTTCAGATAGAAGCTCTCCCGAAGGAGGGCCTCTTTAGCTGGCCTCATGTAATATTTATATATCCTTTATAATCCATCTATATATATATATATATATATATATATATATATATATATATATATATATATATATATATATATATATATATATTATGTTAACTTTGTTTAAATAAAAATAAAAAATTAAATAAAAAAGAGAGAGAGGACAAACAGACATTGACCCTCCTCCTACCCCCATCCACCCACCGACCTCACTGGCTGGGACTGCGAGGAGGGCTATGGGTGCTAATCCATGCTTGTTAATCCCCTCCGGACCACCATCTTCTTGCCAACACAGCTGCACCTCTACCCACCACCCTCAGCTGCACCTCTACCCACCACCCTCAGCTGCACCTCTACCCAGCACCTACGGCTGCCCCTCCACATATCACCATGTGGGTGATATGTGACCTCCTACAGGCAGCACCTCCACCAACACCTGAAGGTGATGCCATCTAACCAGGCTCGAGTCCATCCCCGGCCTCCAAGATGCTACAACACCGTCACCAGACACCACCGAGGTGGACAAGGTCGTGGAGCAGACCTGACCTGACCCACGACATACCACCAACTATCACTATGCTAACAATTGGTCTGAATACTCTCATGTCAAGAAAAAAAGTTTTCCACTCCTCACATTTAGAATTAAGCAAGTTTAAAATGTATATTTTCAGCTTATGGCTGCTTTTTCTAATAAACCGTCTATTATTATTATTACACACACACACACACACACACACACACACACACACACACACACACACACACACACACACACACACACACACACACACTAATTTGTATATTTCAAATATGTATTATAAATTTATTTTGATCCACATTTGAAAGACATGGAAATTATGGAATTATTGAGCGTGAGAAAGAAAGAAAGAAAGAGAGAGAACAAAAAGAGAGAGAGAGAGAGAGAGAGAGAGAGAGAGAGAGAGAGAGAGAGAGAGAGAGAGAGAGAGAGAGAGAGAGAGAGAGAGAGAGAGAGCTGCTACTGCTGCTGCTGTCGCCGATGCTGCTGCCGCTGACGCTGCTGGCGCTGCCCCTGGTGGTGGGGTTGTAACTGTTGCAGCTGCTGCTGGTCACGGACTTGTTGTATGAGGCGCTCTGCTCGCCTCTGAACCTTGTCCAGCAGCGTGAGGTGACCCTGGGCGCTGCTCATCCAGGCGAGGGGACTGTACTCCATGACTGGCCTCACTTGAGCTTTGTACAGTCTCATAACGCTGATAGCCTCATGAGACTGTACAAAGCTCAAGTGAGGCCAGTCATGGAGTACAGTCCCCTCGCCTGGATGAGCAGCGCCCAGGGTCACCTCACGCTGCTGGACAAGGTTCAGAGGCGAGCAGAGCGCCTCATACAGCAAGTCCGTGACCAGCAGCAGCTGCAACAGTTACAACCCCACCACCAGGGGCAGCGCCAGCAGCGTCAGCGGCAGCAGCATCGGCGACAGCAGCAGCAGCAGCAGCAGAGGCGAGAGCAGCAGCAGCAGCAACAACTGCAGCCACAACAGCAACAACAGCAATACCAGCGCCAACACGACACTCCCGGTCCCGCCTGTCAATTGGACAGCCTGGAGCACCGGAGAAGAGTTGGTGCCCTCACAGTGGTGCACAAGGCGCAGGTGAAGCACACACCGCACTTGACAGCCCTGAGGGTCCCATGGAGGAGATACCAGCACATCACGAGGACGGTGGTGTCAAGTGATCTCCTCCTGGATGTCCCGCGGACCCACACAGCCAGCTGTCAACACGCCTTCACCTGGGCCACAGCAACACTGTGGAATGCCTTCACAGCTGACGTTCTACTCCATGAAATGACAACTCAGCAAGTGAAGGCAGCGGCCCACTCGTGGTGTCGCACACACCCTCCTTAAGTGCCGCAAAAGACAACTCATGTGTGTATCTCCATCCAGAAATAAGCTAGCTTTCAGATAGAAGCTCTCCCGAAGGAGGGCCTCTTTAGCTAGCCTCTTGTAATATATATTCCCTTATAATCCACTTATATATATATATATATATATATATATATATATATATATATATATATATATATATATTTATGTATTATGATAACTTTGTTTAAATAAATAAAAAATAAAAAAGAGAGAGAGAACAAAAAAAAGAAAGACAGCGAGAGAAAAAAAAAGAAATATAAGAAAAGAGAGAGGGGGAACAAAAAAAGAGAAACATAGAAATAGAGAGAACAAAAAAATTGAGAAAGAGAGCGAGAGAGAGAGTTTTATATGTGTTGTATGTGCCATACAGAAACAGGCTAGCTTTCAGATAGAAGCTCTCCCGAAGGAGGGCCTCTTTAGCTAGCCTCATGTACATTTGTATATTTTTTATAACCACCTATACATATGTTATGTTAACTTTGTTTAAATAAAAGAAAATAAGGAGAAAAGGAGGGAGGGAGGGAGGTCCCTGTGGGATTAAGGAATTAACATTTTTTGGCCTGGGTGTCCAGGAGGCAGTGGCGGCTATTACCTATAAACAATTTGTGGAGTTTGATAAGATCTATCAGATCTGTCATCTTTCCAATAATTTCTATACCTTTGGATTTTGGATTTTGGATTTGCGTTTTTATGAAAAACAAGATGGTTTCATTTTCTCCCCCTGGTCCCCCAAGCTAGGACATTAACCTAACCTAACCTAACCGGGGGGCTGCGCCTCCCCTGGACACCCCCCGCTAGGACATTAACCTAACCTAACCTAACAAAGGA
>JAPQNM010000015.1:1229847-1232347 GCA_029783475.1 Metacarcinus magister | reverse complement strand
ACCCTTGATAAATGCGTAATTTACATCACACCTAACGCGCCAATTATCTTGAAATTGACACCATTGTCCTTGTTTCGTGTGTGATTAGGGCCTCAGCCACAACCTTGTTCATGGTGGTGGCGGTGGTCAGGTCTTGGCCACGAGGGTCAAGTTGGCGTCCAAATCACGACAACTTGACGAAACAAATGCAAGTAACATTCCGTCATGACCTTCCCGTGGCTGTGGTCAAGGTCAGTGAACATGTACTGACCTTGACTGTGCTGTATGCTGTGTGGTGTGTGCTGTGTGGTGTGTGCTGTGTAACTGTAAGGGTGATGTAAGGTCATTTTCAACCAACAGATCCATGACACCATCGCCACCGTACCGCATGGGGGGGGATCACACTAGTAATATATATATATATATATATATATATATATATATATATATATATATATATATATATATATATTAATTTATTGCACCTGTAGCGCCGGTAGGCTTGCTTGATCGAGGCCTCCGCCCGTTAGAAGCGCAGGTTTTATATATTTTTTTAATGACGTCTCGTTTTTCTTCGTTTTCTTTGTTGTGAGAGAGGCTCATGCTGCCGAGGAAGTTCTTGTATGTCTGTAACATTGCAAATCCCGTAGAAGATGGTGTTACGGCAGCATGTGGGTAATCTTTGGCCACTCGGTGGCTATTCCATTATACAAGTGGCCAGCCTGTCGGAGGACTCGAGTGGTATGGCCCCCGCTAGCCGCTAGGTGACTCGGCCATCGCTTACCCTATATACAAACGTTCCTACTCATGCTGCTTCTGCGTTCAACATACGTAAAGAGATGTAGCCTATATATTAGGCCTCAATGTACGCATTAATAGGCCTACGTAAGAATATGTAATACTTGTTAGTTTTTCGTCTTGTTCTAAAATTAAAATACATTTAAAGATTTTTCTGTTTTGTTTTGCACGGACTTAATTATTGGTTTGATTTATTTACAATACCTTCACACACACACACACACACACACACACACACACACACACACACACACACACACACACACACACACACACACACACACACACACATACGTTGCATACAGGACAAATAACACCTTTCCTCGCCCCCCTCCCCCCATTGGCACCAGTATTTTTTAAACCAAACGGATGACAATTTGGGAAGACTAACAATAATATCATGCTGGAGAAAAGAATTATAGTGTGTGAGAGAGAGAGAGAGAGAGAGAGAGAGAGGAGAGGAGAGAGAGAGAGAGAGAGAGAGAGAGAGAGAGAGAGAGAGAGAGAGAGAGAGAGAGAGAGAGAGGAGAGAGAGAGAGAGAGTGAGAGAGAGAGAGAGAGAGAGAGAGAGAGAGAGAGAGAGGAGAGAGAGAGAGAGAGAGAGAGAGAGAGAGAGAGAGGAGAGAGAGAGAGAGAGAGAGAGAGAGAGAGAGAGGAGAGAGTGAGAGAGAGAGAGAGAGAGAGAGAGAGAGAGAGAGAGAGAGAGAGAGAGAGAGAGAGAGAGCGAGAGAGAGAGAGAGAGAGAGAGGAGAGAGAGAGAGACTTTGTGTATTTAAATCCGATCGCAGTAATGAAACGCCGACTTACCTTCCAAGAACCATAAGTCAGGATGAGAAGGAAGAGGAAGAGGAAGAGGAAGAGGAGGAGGAGGAGGAGGAGGAGGAGGAGGACGAGGAGGAGGAGGAGAAAGACAAATATAACAGTAGAAACAGAAGATGCTCTCTCTCTCTCTCTCTCTCTCTCTCTCTCTCTCTCTCTCTCTCTCTCTCTCTCTCTCTCTCTCTCTCTCTCTCTTTTCTCTTTTTTTTCTTATCTCTCTCTCTCTCTCATTCTCTCTCTCTCTCTCTCTCTCTCTCTCTCTCTCTCTCTCTCTCTCTCTCTCTCTCTCTCTCTCTCTCTCTCTTTATCACCACTTATCTTGCTTTGTGTGCTTCCTTCCGGTCTTCCTCGGATACATTGCAAGGTTAACCCATTCTATAACGAGGTGGTTAGTAAAAGAATAATTGGTTAATGTAGTCAAGGTTAATGTAGTCAAGGTTAATGTAGTCCGTCTCTATCTTACTTAAAAAAATATAAATAAAAAAAGAGAGAGAAAAACGTGTTGCTTCACTTCCAGGTACTGTGATTGGGGCAGAGCAAACCTAGTTTTGTTCAATGCCTCAAAAACTCAATTTCTACAACTATCTACTCGACATAACCTTCCAGATAACTATCCCTTCTTCTTCAATGACACTCAACTTCCCCTCTCCACCACATTAAACACACTCGGTCTATCCTTTGCTAAAAATCTAAACTGGCAATTTCATATCTCTACTCTTGCTAAATCAGCTTCCAAGAAGTTAGGTGTCCTATGGCGTCTGCGTCCATTTTTCTCTCCCTCTCAGCTGCTTGCTCTGTACAGGGGCCTTATCCGCCCATGTATGGAGTATGGCTCACATGTCTGGGGGGGGCTCAACTCACACAGCTCTTTTAAACAGGGTGGAGTCTAAAGCTTTTCGTCTCA
>JAPQNM010000015.1:1177347-1224847 GCA_029783475.1 Metacarcinus magister | reverse complement strand
GTTTGAAATTAAGGTCTGTTTACCCTTTCCATAGTGCGAAAAGTAGTACCTATAATTTGGGAAACCTATATTTGGCTTAACATATGGCCGTAAGAGATTTGTGCTCTTTTTAGCACAGGCTAGAAGCTACCTACGACCATAGCTACACTCCGGTGTCAACAATTATTGCTTGATGCTTTGGGTGTTCATATAGCTTGTTGGTCCACTGGTAGAGAAATCTCGATACCAGTTTTAGGTTATTGTGTGTGTGTGTGTGTGTGTGTGTGTGTGTGTGTGTGTGTGTGTAATTCATCACAGTCTTGCGGATCACGCGCTGGACTCGTGATCGCCAGCTTTTACCCTCCCGGAGAGAGCTTACAGCTCATTAAAGCCCGATCTATGGGTAAGGCTGTGTGTGTGTGTGTGTTTTCTTCCTTTCTTTTCCCATAGTGTTGTGGAGGCGTGGGTATGGTATAGTGAGGGTACAGCGTTAATCATGGGTTCATCACCGACACAACGCTTGCCTTCACTATCATGCAAAAATCCTACATTGTCAATGGGACACAATGTGGAGGTTTGCATGAATATTAATGTTTGGTGACGGCGGTGTTACGAGGCCATCAAGTGAACCATTACTATCACCAACAAGTGACACAGATGCACCACTCCTGGGCGTGAGGGTGCACAAGCCTCAGCCAGACACACACACACACACACACAGGCACTGGGTTGTGCATGGTGTAACGCTGCGTGCTAAATGGACACATGGAACACTCTGCCTCCCATGACTGGCGGGAATTTAGAACAAACTGAACATATTTGCTGTCTGGGAAATACAGATTGGTCGTCCCTCCCCCACACTTCCCAAGCATCTGTGCAGACAATGTTAGGTTGCAGTATTGCAGAACAAATAACGAGCCTAAAGATGAGTCATGTTGAAGAAGGTGCGTAACATCCTCCCAGGTGAGTGTGTGTGTGTGTGTGTACAGGTGTGAGGCAGGACAAAGGGGAGCCACACCTGCCTCACCACCACTACAATGACGGCCTTCAAACACCATTACTGGAACACTTGTTGACGTGACACGGACACACACCGTCAAGGGGACGATGGGACGTGGTGTTGTGGTGTGTTTGTATCGCACGCAAACACACTATTCATGACCGGAAAATGTATTATTGTATCACACTGGACTTCCCACCGGGAACATCCCATGTTTTGGTGTGAGGGAGGTTAGTTACACAAAGTGAAAGGCGCTTTACGGATGTACTGAGGGAGGCAGGCGAGGAGCGGCAACCCTAGCACAAACTCAATATATTGTGACGGGCACGGCGAGGCTGCATCCGACGCCCTGCAGCTACTGTGTGACGTGCACATAATCAGTCCCTTACGCTGTCAGCCAGGATGAAGACCCAAGTGATGGCAGTGATGGTGGTGGTGGTGGTACTGGCGGCGGCAGCCTTCACGCAGGGGGGTAAGACTTAGAGTGTGAGTGTGAGTGTGTGTGTGTGTGTGTGTGTTTTGGCATCTCCTGTTTAACTCCCAATAACTTCATCACTGCTTCAAGGGGCAGGTTATAGGACAGGCAGCAGGACCAGCAGGAGACAGTAGCAGCCTAGCAGGCAGAGGCACCAAAACACCGTGCCGGGGAGCGTGAAGGAGGACGTCCACTAACCTTCCTTTAGATAGCAATACAGCTTCACCTTGTGCACTGTTCATTACTTTGTGGTGGTCACGTGTTTCAGTGATGCCCTTGTGTTTGTGTTGCAGCACAAACACCGCCGTCGCCCCCGGAGACTGTCTCGTGTAAAGCCAAGACTAAGAACGCAGGCTGGGCGGACGGCTGCTATTGGTGCGTCTGTAAGAATGGATTGTCAACCTGTGTTCTGGAGCCAAGGTGCTCGAGTGGTAAGGACGAGAGTGTGACGGGAATGACTACTGAGAGTGGGTGGTAATAGGTGAAGGGGGGTGATGGGGTCAAATAGTAATGGGTGGTGATGGTAATGAGAGTTGAATGCTTGTGGAAAATTCGTGAACACAATGATATAAAGTTGTTCCGTTTAACTTTGTGAAATGGTTGTTACAGATGATAAGACAGAGACCAGTGAGTGCAAAGGAAAACTGTCGTGGGAGGCGAAATGCAACAACTGTATCTGCACCTCCCGCAAGTCACTCTGTACCAGGAGGGCCTGTCTTTGATCACCACGACCACCAACACACACACACACACACACACACAAAAAAAAAAAAAAAAAATATATATATATATATATATATATATATATATATATATATATATATATATATATATATATATATATATATATATTGCTTGGAAACTTGAATATGTAAGCACTATTTACAAAGGCCTAAGGCTTATCAAAATTTGTCAGAGTTACTGCACCAGCATCACATTTTTATTTCAATTTGTTATGTAATGGCAATAAATGTTAGCATGTGAACAAGTTTGTTAAGCTTGACCAGTTCCATGTGATTGATCACTTTTCCCATTACTTCCATACTTTGAGAAAAAATTATGTTTTGTGAAAATAGCAAGTTTATATATTTTATTTCTTTTTTTTTGCGGGGGGGGGCTTCTCTGCAAAATTTCATGAAAATGTTGACACCGAATCTCATGAGAATCTGTTCCTCGAGGTTATCTGTCAAGCTGAACACGAATCTGTCCTTAGTGTTCTGATTAATATAATCACAACTTCGTGTCTCCTGATGGCAATGCAAAAGGATAACAATGAATACAGAGAACTTGCATGGATAACACTATACTATTTATCATGACAAGAACCATTGGCCATGCCATTCAGTACTAAATCTTCACTAATGACAGGACACCGAAACTATCAATAAAACACACCATAACTCGTTTTTTGTTTTATATATAATTCTGTAAGCATGACATCACCTTCTTAAGAGTATGCCATAAAAATAACAAGATTATGTACTTCTATTTGAGGCGACACACAGCTGTTCTGCCTCATTGCACCAGCCACCAGCTGTGCCTCCTGCAGCCACTGTACACCACCACCACCACCACACCACCACACTCAACTGTGTCCGTGTACACTTTGAACCGAGTCAAATTTGTTGCTTATTATTCTGTTAACAGTTTTAGGCCAACGCTTTGGAGGGTGTGTTCTGCTCGCAACACACACACACACACACACACACACACACACACACACACACACACACACACACACACACACACATCTAACATTTTGAAGTGGAAACTAAGGCGTGAGAGGGTGGACCAAAGAAGCCATGGGATGAGGTCCTTAGAATGCACCTTTGAGGCCAGGAATGTGTGTTAGATGAGTGTGCTGCTTGACAACCTGCCATCACTCACATAAGGTGACCGGCATCAACACACAGTCTGCCTTTCAAAACAATGATGTTTAAACTATTCTATTTCATAACACTCATGCAATTCAAGGTTTGGGTTTAATTTTGTAACTATTTACTACTGAATTTGAAACTATCATTGTTTACATCAGGAATGTTCATCCCCAACAATTTTCTTGTGACTATTAATATTTAAGAACACAATCACATGAGGCTGTAACAACCAGTCTGGTATCGCTTTTCAAAACAAAAACAAAACCTTCATTAATCTGCTGAAAATAAAGATCACATCCACATCTGCTTTGGTAACACCCACAAGGCCTAGGAATGACTGCGTGTTAACATTCACAAAGCACACATTCACCACTCACAATGAACAACAGACAAACACAAAACACATCCTCACATATACTCAAGCATACTACTTCTTAAAATGAGTTTCTATAAAAAATGTATTAATGGTTTTTCATGACTATGAAAAACTACAGTATATGTGTGTGTGTGTGTGTGTGTGTGTGTGTGTGTGTGTTAGAATAATGTTTCTTTCATAAACTAATGTGAATGAGTTGAAAGCATTAATGATGAGTGAGTGCAGCGAGGCATCACTTGCCTTCAAGGGGAGGCAGCTACATCAAGATAACACACATCACACCCTACCTTGTACTGCTATGCCACCTCCTGGTCCTGGTTGGGTGTGGTGGTGGTGGTGGTGGTGGTGGTGGGGGTGCTGGTGATGGGTGAACGTTCCCTGGGGTGTTTGGTGTCAGGTGGTGGGTGGCTGGGTGGTTGCCTCCTCTTCTTGCCTTGGTTACTTTTCCTCTTCTCCTCCAGTGTGCCCTGCAGAAGGCTGGTCTTTGCCCGTGCCTTGGGGCCCCAGAACTTCTCCGGCTTCACCTGGAACCTGAGCAGGTCTTTCTTGCGTGATTCAGGGTTGGCGTTGGGGTGCAGGTCAAAGCTGACCTCCGTGCTGATGTCCTGCTGCAGGATGACTCTTGCCGGGTGGTCTGCAGGTATGGGTGTCTTCTTGGCGGGCTGCTGCCTCTCCCAGGCACGCACCACGTCCCACACCACCCTGGCAGGGGCGTCTGTCTTGAGGGAGGAAGGGTCAGCGTGTGAGAGGGACACTCTGTAGCCGGCGTTGAGCAGGGCGGAGCGGAACTGTACCATCTTGCACAGGTTCATGCTGGCGACGCGGGCCAGGCGGTCCAGCACGTAGTAGAGAGGCACGTGAGGCAGCTCCTCCTCCATCATTGTGATCATACCCAGCATGCGGCGGTACGTTCCAAAGTCTTCCTCCACCAGGGACTCCTTCAGCCGGCTCAGGAAGTCTCGGTCGTGCATTGGGGCGGACCAGATGGGGCCGCCCACCACGTGACGATGGCCACAGTGGGCGCAGGACTCAGCCACGGGCGGGCCGTGTGATGGCTGGCGTCTGATGCTCTTCTTGTTGAGGATGATGCGTCCCAGAGGCTGCAGAGTGGCAGTCTCACACCCAACACACTGGTACACCCACGACACCTGAACACAACAATAACAACAACAACAATGATTAGCATGACACACCTGGCCAGGAGGAAGGTGGGGTAAGGTAAGCCAACATGACAGGTGACACACAACACATCAACACACAAGCAAACCATAACAACACATAGAAACACTAAACCAAACAAGGTTGTGCATCATAAAAATAACTCAAAAATAACTTAGTAACCAAAGGAAACGACAGGACGTTATGTCGTGACCAGATAGTGTGAGAACGGAGAAAATGGATACCGTGTGAAAATGGAAGATACATGTGGATTTGTGGACTGTGAAAATAAGGAGGTCAGAGGTAGCGATTAGCGCGGTCATAAGGGCAGACCAAAACAAGCAACTGTTCCAGACAGCCGACTCTCAGATTAGCGGGATTATCAGACTAGCCGAGCTAGGTCATAAACCATGTCGGCTTTCCCCCTTTTGTAAATCTGACCCAGATTAGGAACCAGTAGGGTAATCCCTCTGGGAAAGGTCCCTCCAAACATCTAGAAGCAGAACTCTAAGGGAAAACTCAGTTATACAAAGAAGCAGAAGTCTAAGGAAAAATAACATATATGTTGGGGCCTCCAAAAATGTTGTCTTGCGAGAATTGGTAACTGCTAGTTTGAGTGTATATATTCAGACTGTAGAGGCCTATAGAACAAAGAACATTACAGTTAAAAGAGGGCCGCCGAAAGGCAAAGGCCCTAGCCATCCAATGTAGGATGGCAATCTTCAACAACAACAGGCCTATAGAATCACTTCACTCAGCCTTTCCACTTGGAGATACAACCACCTCAGCTTCAGAATGGGGATTCTGAATACTATTGTGAGTAGAACTCTGATTCTAATGTAGTCTTTTTTTAGCAGCTGGTAGGATGTTATTTTAAGGATATTTATTTATGTAGGATTGTGATGAACAAATATTATGCATTGTTCCAGATAGGAATATTATGAATTGCTCCAGGATTTGATTGTTATGTGTTGCTCCAAATTGTGGATATTGTTGTGAGCTCCTAAAGAGATTATCTAATGTGCCTGTTCATTTATATATGACAAATATTGATAAAGGAAATAATGTTGGAGCAGGATTGTCAACTTGATTGATTAAATATAGAAAAATCAAAGTGTTCTGTACCCCGTGACCAAAGTATATGCTGATTAACAGAACACGGAAACGTTGCATAACGTGCAACGAAAGTTATAACCAGTGTTGGCTCGTGTAAAGGCACTGTGGAGCTGCACCACCCACTATTGCTACTCAATATTATCAATAACATTCAATATAATGAGTCCTTTTTTCTTTAATTCCTTCTTTATACTTGTACATTATATAATCCTTAAGCTTAATGTCACTAGCCATCCCCTAGTTTATGAAAATGATAAAGTTTTCTGAAGCAACAACCCCACTAATTTTAGGTACAAGCCACTACCAAGAACAACCACCACTACAACCACCACTTCTCTATCACCATCACCACAACCTCCCTACACCATCACCATCACTACCACCATCTTCAAAACACACTCCGCTCCGCCTTAGCAAGCATAACAGATACTTTCATCATCCAGAAAATCATGGTTATAACCTTGTCTCGGTACTGTAAACAAAGATACAGAGAGAGAGAGAGAGAGAGAGAGAGAGAGAGAGAGAGAGAGAGAGAGAGAGAGAGAGAGAGAGAGAGAGAGAGAGAGAGAGAGAGAGAGCACAACACACTGTCCTGTACCTTAGCAAATGACTCCTGCACCTTGGCCTTGCTAGTGAACACCCTCACCACCACCCTCACGTAGAAGTCGGCACTCAGGGACAGCAGCGGCACTATGTAGCGGCCGTAGCGGTTGGCGTGAGACTCTAGGCACTGCAGCACAATCCTCAGAGCCTGGCACAGTGTCAAGACCAAAGGGTGAGTGTTATGGTGTTGTGTGTGGTGTTGTGTATATAATCTCAACACACTGGTGCATCTCATATCTCATCACACACACACACACACACACACACACTACAACCCCTCACCACCACCTCATCACCACACACTCACCATCTCATGACAGGCTTTGCTCTTCAGTGACACGGCTCCATACTTAGCATAGCAAGTCTCCGGTGAATTGCCACAAAGAACTGCCATGTCCGTGCAAGTGACCAGCAGAATCCCCCCTTCGGCCACGCTCTGCACCGCCCCGTCAAGGAAGGCGTTAGGGGACCCGTAGGGGTCAAGGTCAATGGCGTGGAATCGTTTCTCTGGTGCTCGGTTTTCATACATTACCATGCTGTAGGGGTAGGTTAGGTTAGGGTAGGTTAGGTTGGTGTTTATGTGTATTGGTTTTTTGTACATGACCATGCTGTACAGGTGAGGGTGAGGGTAAGGGTAGGTTAGGTTAGGTTTGTGTTAATGTGTTGTGTGTTTGTGCTGTAGGGGGGAGGGTAAGGGTATGTATGGGGTTAAGGTGTGTGTGTTTGTGTATTGGTTTAGTGTGGTTTTGGAGAGAGGAAAGATTGAGTGTTTGTTTATGTATGGGTCTGTGTGTGTGTGTGTGTGTGTGTGTGTGTGTGTGTGTGTGTGTGTGTGTGTGTGTGTGTGTGTGTGTGTGTGTGTGTATGTATGTATGTATGTTTGTGTAAATGACTGGATGGAAAATGATGGTGTTTACATGCATTTGTATTGATTTTTGGGTGGATGGAGATGTAAAATTGGACAAGATTCATATCACAATGCTGTCATGACCAATTAGATTACACATAGCTACTCATATATTACAGTACACATACAAAAAATAACACCTTGAAGCACGCACTTGAAACACCTTGACCCTCTCTCCTTTACCTATTATCATTATTATTATTATTCCTTTACCTGGCATCGTTAAGGCTGGGCTTGACCAGGTGACTCACTCCGTTATGTTCAATGTTCCTCTTCATACACTCTAAAGCTTGTCGGGAGATATCATTCGCCACCACCTCCTTCACTCCTCCAACCTCACGTGCGTAGCGGATGGAACGCAGACCCGAGGCAGCAAGACCTTCTTAGATGCGTATACCGTCCTCGTCTTGTGTCCCAGGTTGTAGAAGGGTTATTTTGTCCTCGTTCCTTGCCTCTCCTTCACCCTTAGTGCTAGTAGTAGTAGTAGTAGTAGTAGTAGTAGTAGTAGTAGTAGTAGTAGTAGTAGTAGTAGTAGTAGTAGTAGTAGTAGTAGTAGTGGTGGTGGTGGTGGTGGGTCCTATTATTATATTCCTCTTGTCCTCATCATCCTCCTCTTCCTCCTCCTCACTTCCCTTGTTACTAGTAGGTTTGTGTGTGTCTGTGTCCTCTTGTTTGTGCTCTTTCTTTTCCTCTTTGTTTGCTGTGAGGTTGCCATTCTTTTGCACCTCTTTGCCACTCTCTATGTCGCCGTTTTTTTCCCCTCCCTCGGTGTGGTGCGCGGAGGCAAGCTTCTCCATGGCCTGCTGTCTCCGTCTCTCCTTGGCCTCCGCCCTCTCCTTCCTCTCTCCCTCCGCCTTCTTGTGCTCCACGACAAACACCCGCAGGACAGCCACACTGGGGGAGGAAAGGGTGTGTAAGGGGAGGGAGAGGGAGAGAGAGAGAGAGAGAGAGAGAGAGGCCACAGCAACACTGTGGAATGCCTTCACAGCTGACGTCCATGAAATGACAACTCAGCAAGTAAAGGCAGCGGCCCACTCGTGGTGTCGCACACACTCTCCTTAAGTGCCGCGAAAAAAGACAACTCATTGTGTGCATTTCCATACAGAAACAGGCTAGCTTTCAGATAGAAGCTCTCCCGAAGGAGGGCCTCTTTAGCTAGCCTCATGTACATTTGTATATTTTTTATAACCACCTATACATATGTTATGTTAACTTTGTTTAAATAAAAAAAAATAGAAAGAAGGGAGGGAGGGAGGTCCCTATGGGATTAAAGAATTAACATTTTTTGGCCTGGGTGTCCAGGAGGCAGTGGCGGCTATTACCTATAAACAATTTGTGGAGTTTAATAAGATCTATCAGATCTGTCATCTTTCCAATAATTTCTATACCTTTGGATTTTGGATTTTGGATTTGCGTTTTTATGAAAAACAAGATGGTTTCATTTTCTCCATTCTTACATCTATACTTATGATCCAATTCCTTTAAAGTATAGCTCTAAAGAATGGGCGTCTCCTGCTCTTTCTTTCAAAATCTATATTTTTTTAAGTAAACCTCATAGTTTTCGAGTTATTTAAGAAAACATGATTTCTGCCTAAAATCCCTTGGAAATTTTATGAAAATTTCGACACCTCCAAATCTCATGAATATTAGTACATATATGGGTAAAAGTGCAGAATAAGGCCTTCTGCCCTTCCCTTTTTTCTCTCCTTCCCTACATACTATACATAGTGTACTCAACACATCTGTGAAGGTTTCAGTCGGGGGTCACCATTATTTACCTCGCAAAACGTCTTTGAAGTTATGTTAGGTTATGTTATGTTAGGTTGGTTGGGTTAGGTTATGTTAGGTTGGTTAGGTTATGTTAAGTTATGGTTTGGTTAGTGTTGTTAGTTTAGGTTACGGTTATGTTATGGTTAGGTACGGTTCAGTTACGTTCGGGTATATAAAATTTTTACATTTTATTATCCAAAAGTTGGGGTTCAAACCCTTAGATTATTTTTCTCGATTAGGGTAATAAAATGTAAAAATCTTATATAATCGAACCTAGCTGAACCAAACCTAACCTAACTTAACCAAACCGTAACATAACCTAACAACCTTAACCTAACCATAACTTAACAAAACCTAACCAACATAACATAACCTAACATAACTTCAAAGACGTTTTGCGAGGTAAAAAATGGTGACCCCCGCCTGAAACCTTCACAGATGTGTTGAGTACACTATGTATAGTATGTAGGGGAGAGAAAAAAGAAAGAGCAGAAGGCCTTATTCTGCACTTTTACCCATATAGGTTATCGGACATGACGAACACGATTCTGGACTCAGTTTTCTGATCAATATAATATCAAGCCCTATTTCACCCTTGCTTTCCAAATAATAATAATAAAATAACCATCATTTAACTTTACTTGGTCATGCTGGTCTCCTAGGACAATAATGCAAAGATAACCTTAAACCCTCACACTACGTCAGGAGCCTAGACAAGTGTTGTTATAACCTCACTGATTGCCTGTTCAATGGGAAGTGTGTTGGAGTGACTTACACCCAGTAGATCAAGTTGACTTCCCATTCTTTGACACACTACAGTACTTGACTATTGTGTGTCTTCATTACCTGGAACCACTATGAAGGGCTTGGATTCCTTTCATAGCCACACTCTGCTCTGCCACGCCTAATACTATATCTGGCATTCTTACAATTATCCGTGAACGGTATTTCTGGATATTAAGTCCGCCTCCCCGATTCCCCACCAACCCCCCCTATCCCTTCAAACAAGCTTGGGGGCCCGTGGGGAATCATGGTTTTTTTTTGGGGGGGGGATGAAAAATAAGCGAAATATGGGCCTTCAAAAATCTAAGAAAATTTCCCTGAAAATTTCGAATTTCCCTAACCTAACCTAGCATAACCTAACCTAACCTAATCTAGCCGTGGGGGGCACGCCCCCCTGGTCCCCCCCGCTAGGACATTAACCTAACCTAACTTAACCTAGCATAACCTAACCTAACCGGGGGGCTGCGCCTCCCCTGGACACCCCTCGCTAGGACATTAACCTAACCTAACCTAACAAAGGACCTCAAAAATTATATCGTTATGACTTACCGGTGTGGTGTGGATATTCTACACGGCACTCCTTCCTGCACTTTTCACAAAGTTTCTTCTCAGGCAGTAAGCCATGTCTCATTAACAGTTTCAGTAACCCTTCACAGTCCTTGAAATACGTTCCACAAAAATCACCATAGGACAAATAACATCCTTCACAAGAAACGGGAAGATGTTCGTCACGTCCTACTGCGTTGGTAGCCATATCAACAACTGACAATGAGCCTGTATCGGAACACCTGACGTGTCCCTAAAACAGATGAAAAGCGTAACTGAATCTAGCATGGAAAGTTGTAATTATTTGCGGCACGAATGGCAGTCACGAGTGGCAGCGGGATTGGAGGGTTCAGTTCTATAGATATTATGAAATCCTTATATGCCGCTACCCACAAATCCCAGTCATAAACAATAGAAAATCATTTCAATGTTTACCTTTGACTGGTGCAGAGCTCGCTGAACTTCGAAACTGTTGAATTTCGCCACACTCGAGTGCTATTAAGACCACACTAGAAGCGTTTACGGCACGATTACCGAGTCTTCTACATGATATGTGAGTTTCGTGTTTGTACGTGACACGGACCTAATATCCAGGACTCGAACTCTGGACTCTGAGCTGGTATGGCCCCCGCTAGCCGCTAGGTGACTCGGCCATCGCTTACCCTATATATTTACAATACCTTCACACACACACACACACACGTTGCATACAGGACAAATAACACCTTTCCTCGCCCCCCTCCCCCCATTGGCATCAGTATTTTTTAAACCAAACGGATGAAAATTTGGGAAGACTAACAATAATATCGTGCTGGAGAAAAGAATTAGAGAGAGAGAGAGAGAGAGAGAGAGAGAGAGAGAGAGAGAGAGAGAGAGAGAGAGAGAGAGAGAGAGAGAGAGAGAGAGAGAGAGAGAGAGACTTTGTGTATTTAAATCCGATCGCAGTAATGAAACGCCGACTCACCTTCCAAGAACCATAAGTCAGGATGAGAAGGAAGAGGAAGAGGAAGAGGAAGAGGTGGAGGAGAAGGAGGTGGAGGAGAAGGAGGAGGAGGAGGACGAGGAGGAGGAGGAGAAAGACAAATATAACAGTAGAAACAGAAGATGCGCTCTCTCTCTCTCTCTCTCTCTCTCTCTCTCTCTCTCTCTCTCTCTCTCTCTCTCTCTCTCTCACAACTTATCTTGTTTTGTGTGCTTCCTTCCGGTCTTCCTCGGATACATTGCAAGGTTAACCCATTCTATAACGAGGTGGTTAGTAAAAGAATAGTAAAAGAATAATTGGTTAATGTAGTCAAGGTTAATGTAGTCCGTCTCTATCTTACTTTTAAAAAAATATAAATAAAAAAAGAGAGAGAAAAACGTGTTGCTTCACTTCCAGGTATTGTGATCGAAGCAAACAGTCACTAGTATTTGTGAAGCCTTGAAGCATTCTTGAAAGTCTTTATATATATATATATATATATATATATATATATATATATATATATATATATATATATATTTATATATATATATATATATATATATATATATATATATAAATAAATATATATATATATATATATATATATATATATATATATATATATATGTATATTTTTTTTATTTTTTTTTTTTATTTTTTTATTCCTGCATTACTTTATCATGTGAGAAAGGACTCAGCTTTGTAAAATTGAACCTTAACGTCTTTCTTATCTACTGGATTAAAAATATTTTCTTTCTTTCTTATTTTCATTATTTTCAGTTCTTGTTTATTTATATTTTTGTTTCAACTTCATGAAATTTTGTTAGCATTACCATCTACCCTAATTATCGACTACACTGCAGTTTGAAAGGTTAAGTTCAAAGGTCAAGGTCAAGGTCAGCGTGCCGACCTACACGATTTTCAAACATTCATAATTCTGTCAAAACTTCGTAAAACGTCGTAAAAGTTCAACAAAATGACCCCCTACCATAAGTATTCACTACAATATTTTTTTTACAAGCTTATATCAAATCTCAAGGCCAGGAAAGAAATGACTAATACTAGGAACGGCGGTGGAAGTATTTGAGTTTTACTTACTGGCCCTATTATGATTTTTTTTTCAATCAATTTTTTTTTCTCTCTCCCCATGATGTTTATAATGTTTTGTTTTTTTTTGAGCAGTGCACCACCTCACACTTTTCTTTCTATCATCGTCAGTTTATGTAATTTCCCTTTCTCAGTATTTTTTATTCCTTGGTCTTCGTATTATTCGTATTTTTTTACTGATATTTTTCTTTATGAAGAACTTGGGATTTATTGACGTTAAAATACATATGACTCAGGTTTTAGAAGGTTGAAGGTTGACGGTTAAGTGTACCTGGAGTGAGTGTGTGTGTGTGTGTGTGTGTGTGTGTGTGTGTGTGTGTGTGTGTGTGTGTGTGTGTGTGTGTGTGTGTGTGTGTGTGTTTGAGTGCGTGTTTGAGTGAGGTGTAACAAGTGTGCAGTGTTGGTGTGGTTGGGTGGGATGGTAATGAAGTTATACCAGACAACATCGATGCCCATCGTGAATATGAGGCGACCCAGCTAGCATAAAGCCTAGTGGAACACACACACACACACACACACACACACACACACACACACACACACCACTACCGTCTTGTCTATACTACACTCGTTATCCCCCCATGAACCCCAGTTGTTCGTGAGACCCACATATCTCCACTCCCCTTTATTTAAATTTTTTTTTTCTTAATTTGTAAATTTGCTGCCTGACGGCTGCCTTAACGAAATAAACCGTTAACTATTATCATTATTATTTTATTATTATTTTTATCAATCATATATATATATATATATATATATATACACACACACACACACACACACACACACACCCAGAGTACCTCTCCTGGAGTATTCCGCCCGGTGGAATACTCCAGGAGAGGTACTTACGGAGATGTAGAGCAGCTGCAGCCTGCCCTCTAAAGACAACTTCTTCTACTACCTACATAACATTACTACACCTTACACTTTTACACTCTCTTCAAATAAAAATTTTAAAATGGCTTCACCACACCCAGCCTCGGAGTCCCCATCTGGGGAGGGGACCACAAATGTCCCCAGGTCGGACTGCCCCTCTGCTGACGACCTCGGGTGTCTTGACATTTCCTCTAATACTTTTATTCTCGATTTCTGCAACATTCGTGGCCTTAGATCTAATTTCCAATTTGTGGAACACCATCTCTCCTCCACTAAACCTCATCTTCTCTTCCTAACTGAAACACAGTTGTCTGTGACTACTGACAGCATATGTGCGTAACGACATTACTTGCTCTCGTGCCCACAATCTTGAATCTTCAGAATTTTCTACCATCTGGCTAAGATTTCAATGTCACTCTCTAACTAAATTCATCTGTGCTGTATATCTCTCACCTAATTCCTCTGACTATGTAAAATTCTTTGACTATTTGACTTCCAAAGTGGAGCACATCCTATCTCACTTTCCTTATGCTGAGATCTCCATTTTAGGGGATTTCAATGTTCACCACCAGCTTTGGCTTTCATCTTCTTTCACTGACCAACCTGGTGAACAAACCTTCAACTTTGCTATCCTTCATGACCTAGAGCAGCTAGTGCAGTTCCCTACCCGTATCCCTGACCGCCTTGGAGACACGCCCAACATTCTTGATCTTTTCCTAACTTCCAACCCTTCAGCTTACTCTGTTAAACTTTCCTCTCCGTTGGGCTCCTCCGATCACAATCTTATTTCCGTTACCTGTCCTATCACTAAAGTGCAGCCTCAGGACCCGCCTAAGCAGAGGTGCTTCTGGCATTTAAACTCTGCTAAGTGGAAGGACCTGAGGCAGTACTATTCTGATTTTCCTTGGGATGATTATTGCTACCATGTCAGAGATCCTTCTCTGTGTGCCGAGCGCATAACAGAGGTGATTATCTCTGGCATGGAGCTATACATTCCTCATACTTTCTCTAATACTAAAGCTAAAAAGCCCTGGTTTAACTCTGCTTCTTCTCGTGCTGTCAATGATAGAGAGGCGGCTCACAAACGGTACCGTAGCCATCCATCTGCTGAAACTCATGCCCTATATATTTCTGCCCGTAATCATGCCAAATCTATTCTCCAACTTACTAAAAACTCTTTCACCAATAGAAAATGTCAAAGTCTTTCCAACTCTAACTCTTCTCGTGATTTCTGGCATCTAGCCAATAATATCTCTAACAATTTTACTTCTTCATCTTTCCCTCCTTTACTTCAACCAGATGGCCCCACAGCTGTCTCTTCTTTCTCTAAAGCTGAACTCTTCGCTCAAACCTTTGCTACGAACTCTACTTTGGATGATACTGGGCATATTCCTACTCCTCCACCCTCTGACTACTTCATCCCTAGAATTAGAATTCTTTATTATGACGTTTTCCAGGCCCTCTCTGGCCTTGATTCTCGGAAGGCTTACGGTCCGGATGGAGTTCCTCCTGTTGTTCTCAAAAACTGTGCTTCCGAACTCGCTCATTGCCTGGTCAAACTCTTTCGTCTGTGTTTCTCTACTTCTACCTATCCTTCTTGCTGGAAGTTTGCTCACATTCAACCTGTCCCTAAAAAGGGTGACCGCTCCAATCCTTCTAACTATCGCCCTATAGCTTTGATTTCCTGCCTTTCTAAAGACTTTGAATCTGTCCTTAACAAGAAGATAATGAGACATCTATCAGCTCACAACCTTCTCTCTGATTGCCAGTATGGTTTCCGTAAAGGCCGATCTACTGGTGATCTTCTTGCTTTCCTAACTGAATCTTGGGACTTCGGTGAAACCTTTGCTGTCGGCCTTGACATATCGAAAGCCTTCGATAGAGTCTGGCATAAATCTTTAATTTCTAAACTACCCTCCTACGGATTCTATCCTTCTCTTTGTACCTTCATCTCTAGTTTCCTTTCCGACTGGTCTATTGCTGCTGTAGTGGACGGTCATTGTTCTTCTCCTAAAACTATCAACAGTGGTGTTCCTCAGGGTTCTGTCCTATCACCCACTCTCTTTCTGTTATTCATCAATGATCTCCTAAATCTGACTCAATGCCCTATCCACTCCTATGCTGATGACACCACCTTGCATTTTTCAACGTCGTACAACAGACGCCCAACCCAACAAGAATTAAATGACTCAAGGCGAGATGCTATAGGACGCTTAACTTCTGATCTTTCACTTGTTTCTGATTGGGGCAGAGCAAACCTAGTTTTGTTCAATGCCTCAAAAACTCAATTTCTACAACTATCTACTCGACATAACCTTCCAGATAACTATCCCCTCTTCTTCAATGACACTCAACTTCCCCTCTCCACCACATTAAACACACTCGGTCTATCCTTTGCTAAAAATCTAAACTGGCAATTTCATATCTCTACTCTTGCTAAATCAGCTTCCAAGAAGTTAGGTGTCCTATGGCGTCTGCGTCCATTTTTCTCTCCCTCTCAGCTGCTTGCTCTGTACAGGGGCCTTATCCGCCCATGTATGGAGTATGGCTCACATGTCTGGGGGGGCTCAACTCATACAGCTTTATTAAACAGGGTGGAGTCTAAAGCTTTTCGCCTCATCAACTCTCCTCCTCTAACTGACTTTCTTGATTCTTTAAGTCACCGCCGCAATGTTGCATCTTTATCTATCTTTTACCGCTATTTTCATGCCGACTGCTCTTCTGAACTTGCTAACTGCATGCCTCCCCCCCTCCCGCGGCCTCGCTGCACAAGACTTTCTACTTCTTCTCATCCTTATTCTGTCCATCTTCCTAATGCAAGAGTTAACCAGTATCTTCACTCTTTCATCCCTTACACTGGTAAACTCTGGAACTCTCTTCCTTTGTCTGTTTTTCCACCTGCCTATGACTTAAACTCTTTCAAAAGAGGAGTGTCAAGACACCTCTAATGTTAACTGGATCTCCACCCCTTGCTTCTATTCTCTTACTGTCCTCTTTACAGGGTCTGGCGACAAGCGGGATTTTTTTTTTTACTTATTTCTGTTTTCCTTTAGCCCTTTTAATGTAAAACACACACACACACACACACACACACACACACACACACACAAACACACATACAAACATATATATGTCACAATAACACCAGTGTGTGATAATGACACTCATTTTAGCATGTGTTCAGCTTTATCACGTAGATCCCGGGATCCGGGAACAAGAATAGTTCTTTGAACCCATTTTAACATTATTTGAAGAGACGCGTGTGTGTGTGTGTGTGTGTGTGTGTGTGTGTGTGTGTGTGTGTGTGTGTTTTCTTCCTTTCTTTTCCCGGAGGCGTGGGTATGGTATAGTGAGGGTACAGCGTTAATCATGGGTTCATCACCGACACAACGCTTGCCTTCACTATCATGCAAAAATCCTACATTGTCAATGGGACACAATGTGGAGGTTTGCATGAATATTAACGTTTGGTGACGGCGGTGTTACGAGGCCATCAAGTGAACCATTACTATCACCAACAAGAGTGACACAGATGCACCACTCCTTGGAGTGAGGGTGCACAAGCCTCAGCCAGACAGACACACACACACACACACACACACACACACACAGGCACTGGGTTGTGCATGGTGTAACGCTGCGTGCTAAATGGACACATGGAACACTCTGCCTGCCATGACTGGTGGGAATTTAGAACAAACTGAACATATTTGCTGTCTGGGAAATACAGGTTGGTCGTCCCTCCCCCACACTTCCCAAGCATCTGTGCAGACAATGTTAGGTTGCAGTATTGCAGAACAAATAACAAGCCTAAAGATGAGTCACTGGACTTCCCACCAGGAACACCCCTTGTTTGGGTATGGGGGGGGAGGGAGGTTAGTTACACAAAGTGAAAGGCGCTTTAGGGATGTACTGAGGGAGGCAGGCGAGGAGCGGCAACCCTAGCACAAACTCAATATATTGCGACGGGCACGGCGAGGCTGCATCCGACGCCCTGCAGCTACTGTGTGACGTGCACATAATCAGTCCCTTACGCTGTCAGCCAGGATGAAGACCCAAGTGATGGCAGTGATGGTGGTGGTGGTGGTACTGGCGGCGGCAGCCTTCACGCAGGGGGGTAAGACTTAGAGTGTGAGTGTGAGTGTGAGTGTGAGTGTGAGTGTGTGTGTGTGTGTGTGTGTGTGTGTGTGTTGGCATCTCCTGTTTAACTCCCAATAACTTCATCACTGCTTCAAGGGGCAGGTAGGCAGGACAGGCAGCAGGACCAGCAGGAGACAGTAGCAGCCTAGCAGGCAGAGGCACCAAAACACCGTGCCGGGGAGCGTGAAGGAGGACGTCCACTAACCTTCCTTTAGATAGCAATACAGCTTCACCTTGTGCACTGTTCAATACTTTGTGGTGGTCACGTGTTTCAGTGATGCCCTTATGTTTGTGTTGCAGCACAAACACCGCCGTCGCCCCCGGAGACTGTCTCGTGTAAAGCCGAGACTGAGAACGCAGGCTGGGCGGACGGCTGCTACTGGTGCGTCTGTGAGAATGGATTGTCAACCTGTGTTCTGGAGCCAAGGTGCTCGAGTGGTAAGGACGAGAGTGTGACCGGAATGACTACTGAAAGTGGGTGGTAATAGGTGAAGGGGGGTGATGGGGTCAAATAGTAATGGGTGGTGATGGTAATGAGTGTTGAATGCTTGTGGAAAATTCGTGAAGACAATCATATGAAATTGTTCCGTTTAACTTTGTGAAATGGTTGTTACAGATGATAAGACAGAGACCAGTGAGTGCAAAGGAAAACTGTCGTGGGAGGCGAAATGCAACAACTGTATCTGCAGCACCTCCGGCAAGTCACTCTGTACCAGGAGGGCCTGTCCTTGATCACCACGACCACCAACACAAAATATTGCTTGGAAACTTGAATATGTAAGCACTATTTACAAAGGCCTAAGGCTTATCAAAATTTGTCAGAGTTACCGCACCAGCATCACATTTTAATTTCCATTTGTTATGTAATGGCAATAAATGTTAGCATGTGAACAAGTTTGTTAAGCTTGACCAGTTCCATGTGATTGATCACTTTTCCCATTACTTCCATACTTTGAGAAAAAATTATGTTTTGTGAAAATATCAAGTTTATATATTTTATTTCTTTGGGGGGAGGGGGGGGGGCTTCTCTGAAAAATTTCATGAAAATGTTGACACCGAATCTCATGAGAATCTGTTCCTCGAGGTTATCTGTCAAGCTGAACACGAATCTGTCCTTAGTGTTCTGATTAATATAATCACAACTTCGTGTCTCCTGATGGCAATGCAAAAGGAAAACAATGAATACATAGAACTTGCATGGATAACACTATACTATTTATCATGACAAGAACCATTGGCCATGCCATTCAGTACTAAATCTTCACTAATGACAGGACACCGAAACTATCAATAAAACACACCATTACTCGTTTTTTGTTTTATATATAATTCTGTAAGCATGACATCACCTTCTTAAGAGTATGCCATAAAAATAACAAGATTATGTACTTCTATTTGAGGCGACACACAGCTGTTCTGCCTCATTGCCAACACTGCACCAGCCACCAGCTGTGCCTCCTGCAGCCACTGTACACCACCACCACCACCACCACCACCACACTCAACTGTGTCCGTGTACACTTTGAACCGAGTCAAATTTGTTGCTTATTATTCTGTTAACAGTTTTAGGCCAACGCTTTGGAGGGTGTGTTCTGCTCGCAACACACACACACACACACACACACACACACACACACACACACACACACACACACGCACACACACACACACATCTAACATTTTGAAGTGGAAACTAAGGCGTGAGAGGGTGGACCAAAGAAGCCATGGGATGAGGTCCTTAGAATGCACCTTTGAGGCCAGGAATGTGTGTTAGATGAGTGTGCTGCTTGACAACCTGCCATCACTCACATAAGGTGACCGGCATCAACACACAGTCTGCCTTTCAAAACAATGATGTTTAAACTATTCTATTTCATAACACTCATGCAATTCAAGGTTTGGGTTTAATTTTGTAACTATTTACTACTGAATTTGAAACTATCATTGTTTACATCAGGAATGTTCATCCCCAACAATTTTCTTGTGACTATTAATATTTAAGAACACAATCACATGAGGCTGTAACAACCAGTCTGGTATCGCTTTTCAAAACAAAAACAAAACTTTCATTAATCTGCTGAAAATAAAGATCACATCCACATCTGCTTTGGTAACACCCACAAGGCCTAGGAATGACTGCGTGTTAACATTCACAAAGCACACATTCACCACTCACAATGAACAACAGACAAACACAAAACACATCCTCACATATACTCAAGCATACTACTTCTTAAAATGAGTTTCTATAAAAAATGTATTAATGGTTTTTCATGACTATGAAAAACTACAGTGTGTGTGTGTGTGTGTGTGTGTGTGTGTGTGTGTGTGTGTGTGTGTGTGTGTGTGTGTGTGTGTGTGTGTGTGTGTGTGTGTGTGTGTGTGTGTGTGTGTGTGTGTGTGTGTGTGGTGTGTGTGTGTGTGTGTGTGTGTGTGTGTGTGTGTGTGTGTGTGTGTGTGTGTGTGTGTGTGTGTGTGTGTGGTGTGTGTGTGTGTGTGTGTGTGTGTGTGTGTGTGTGTGTGTGTGTGTGTGTGTGTGTGTGTGTGTGTGTGTGTGTGTGTGTGGTGTGTGTGTGTGTGTGTGTGTGTGTGTGTGTGTGTGTGTGTGTGTGTGTGTGTGTGTGTGTGTGTGGTGTGTGTGTGTGTGTGTGTGTGTGTGTGTGTGTGTGTGTGTGTGTGTGTGTGTGTGTGTGTGTGTGTGTGTGTGTGTGTGTGTGTGTGTGTGTGGTGTGTGTGTGTGTGTGTGTGTGTGTGTGTGTGTGTGTGTGTGTGTGTGTGTGGTGTGTGTGTGTGTGTGTGTGTGTGTGTGTGTGTGTGTGTGTGTGTGTGTGTGTGTGTGTGTGTGTGTGTGGTGTGTGTGTGTGTGTGTGTGTGTGTGTGTGTGTGTGTGTGTGTGTGTGTGTGTGTGTGTGTGTGTGTGTGTGTGTGTGTGTGTGTGTGTGTGTGTGTGTGTGTGTGTGTGTGTGTGTGTTAGAATAATGTTTCTTTCATAAACTAATGTGAATGAGTTGAAAGCATTAATGATGAGTGAGTGCAGCGAGGCATCACTTGCCTTCAAGGGGAGGCAGCTACATCAAGATAACACACATCACACCCTACCTTGTACTGCTATGCCACCTCCTGGTCCTGGTTGGGTGTGGTGGTGGTGGTGGTGGTGGTGGTGGTGGTGGTGGTGGGGGTGCTGGTGATGGGTGAACGTTCCCTGGGGTGTTTGGTGTCAGGTGGTGGGTGGCCGGGTGGTTGCCTCCTCTTCTTGCCTTGGTTACTTTTCCTCTTCTCCTCCAGTGTGCCCTGCAGAAGGCTGGTCTTTGCCCGTGCCTTGGGGCCCCAGAACTTCTCCGGCTTCACCTGGAACCTGAGCAGGTCTTTCTTGCGTGATTCAGGGTTGGCGTTGGGGTGCAGGTCAAAGCTGACCTCCGTGCTGATGTCCTGCTGCAGGATGACTCTTGCCGGGTGGTCTGCAGGTATGGGTGTCTTCTTGGCGGGCTGCTGCCTCTCCCAGGCACGCACCACGTCCCACACCACCCTGGCAGGGGCGTCTGTCTTGAGGGAGGAAGGGTCAGCGTGTGAGAGGGACACTCTGTAGCCGGCGTTGAGCAGGGCAGAGCGGAACTGTACCATCTTGCACAGGTTCATGCTGGCGACGCGGGCCAGGCGGTCCAGCACGTAGTAGAGAGGCACGTGAGGCAGCTCCTCCTCCATCATTGTGATCATACCCAGCATGCGGCGGTACGTTCCAAAGTCTTCCTCCACCAGGGACTCCTTCAGCCGGCTCAGGAAGTCTCGGTCATGCATTGGGGCGGACCAGATGGGGCCGCCCACCACGTGACGATGGCCACAGTGGGCGCAGGACTCAGCCACGGGCGGGCCGTGTGATGGCTGGCGTCTGATGCTCTTCTTGTTGAGGATGATGCGTCCCAGAGGCTGCAGAGTGGCAGTCTCACACCCAACACACTGGTACACCCACGACACCTGAACACAACAATAACAACAACAACAATGATTAGCATGACACACCTGGCCAGGAGGAAGGGGGGTGTAAGGTAAGCCAACATGACAGGTGACACACAACACATCAACACACAAGCAAACCATAACAACACATAGAAACACTAAACCAAACAAGGTTGTGCATCATAAAAATAACTCAAAAATAACTTAGTAACCAAAGGAAACGACAGGACGTTATAACCAGTGTTGGCTCGTGTACAGGCACTGTGGAGCTGCACCACCCACTATTGCTACTCAATATTATCAATAACATTCAATATAATGAGTCCTTTTTTCTTTAATTCCTTCTTTATACTTGTACATTATATAATCCTTAAGCTTAATGTCACTAGCCATCCCCTAGTTTATGAAAATGATAAAGTTTTCTGAAGCAACAACCCCACTAATTTTAGGTACAAGCCACTACCAAGAACAACCACCACTACAACCACCACTTCTCTATCACCATCACCACAACCTCCCTACACCATCACCATCACTACCACCATCTTCAAAACACACTCCGCTCCGCCTTAGCAAGCATAACAGATACTTTCATCATCCAGAAAATCATGGTTATAACCTTGTCTCGGTACTGTAAACAAAGATACAGAGAGAGAGAGAGAGAGAGAGAGAGAGAGAGAGAGAGAGAGAGAGAGAGAGAGAGAGAGAGAGAGAGAGAGAGAGAGAGAGAGAGAGAGAGAGAGAGGCCACAGCAACACTGTGGAATGCCTTCACAGCTGACGTCCATGAAATGACAACTCAGCAAGTAAAGGCAGCGGCCCACTCGTGGTGTCGCACACACTCTCCTTAAGTGCCACGAAAAAAGACAACTCATTGTGTGCATTTCCATACAGAAACAGGCTAGCTTTCAGATAGAAGCTCTCCCGAAGGAGGGCCTCTTTAGCTAGCCTCATGTACATTTGTATATTTTTTATAACCACCTATACATATGTTATGTTAACTTTGTTTAAATAAAAAAAAAAATGAAGAGAGAGAGAGAGAGAGAGAGAGAGAGAGAGAGAGAGAGAGAGAGAGAGAGAGAGAGAGAAAAGAGGATTAAGGAATTAACATTTTTTGGCCTGGGTGTCCAGGAGGCAGTGGCGGCTATTACATATAAACAATTTGTGGAGTTTGATAAGATCTATTAGATCTATCATCTTTCCAATAATTTCTATACCTTTGGATTTTGGATTTTGGATTTGCGTTTTTATGAAAAACAAGATGGTTTCATTTTCTCCATTCTTACATCTATACTTATGATCCAATTCCTTTAAAGTATAGCTCTAAAGAATGGGCGTCTCCTGCTCTTTCTTTCAAAATCTATATTTTTTTAAGTAAACCTCATAGTTTTCGAGTTATTTAAGAAAACATGATTTCTGCCTAAAATCCCTTGGAAATTTTATGAAAATTTCAACACCTCCAAATCTCATGAATATTAGTACATATATGGGTAAAAGTGCAGAATAAGGCCTTCTGCCCTTCCCTTTTTTCTCTCCTTCCCTACATACTATACATAGTGTACTCAACACATCTGTGAAGGTTTCAGTCGGGGGTCACCATTATTTACCTCGCAAAACGTCTTTGAAGTTATGTTAAGTTATGTTATGTTAGGTTGGTTAGGTTAGGTTATGTTAGGTTGGTTAGGTTATGTTAAGTTATGGTTTGGTTAGTGTTGTTAGGTTAGGTTACGGTTTATGTTATGGTTAGGTACGGTTCAGTTACGTTCGGTTACATAAAATTTTTACATTTTATTACCCAAAAGTTGGGGTTCAAACCCTTAGATTATTTTTTTTTCGATTAGGGTAATAAAATGTAAAAATCTTATATAATCGAACCTAGCTGAACCAAACCTAACCTAACTTAACCTAACCATAACATATCCTAACAACCTTAACCTAACCATAACTTAACAAAACCTAACCAACATAACATAACCTAACATAACTTCAAAGACGTTTTGCGAGGTAAATAATGGTGATCCCCGCCTGAAACCTTCACAGATGTGTTGAGTACACTATGTATAGTATGTAGGGGAGAGAAAAAAGAAAGAGCAGAAGGCCTTATTCTGCACTTTTACCCATATAGGTTATCGGACATGACGAACACGATTCTGGACTCAGTTTTCTGATCAATATAATATCAAACCCTATTTCACCCTTGCTTTCCAAATAATAATAATAAAATAACCATCATTTAACTTTACTTGGTCATGCTGGTCTCCTAGGACAATAATGCAAAGATAACCTTAAACCCTCACACTACGTCAGGAGCCTAGACAAGTGTTGTTATAACCTCACTGATTGCCTGTTCAATGGGAAGTGTGTTGGAGTGACTTACACCCAGTAGATCAAGTTGACTTCCCATTCTTTGACACACTACAGTACTTGACTATTGTGGGTCTTCATTACCTGGAACCACTATGAAGGGCTTGGATTCCTTTCATAGCCACACTCTGCTCTGCCACGCCTAATACTATATCTGGCATTCTTACAATTATCCGTGAACGGTATTTCTGGATATTAAGTCCGCCTCCCCGATTCCCCACCAACCCCCCCTATCCCTTCAAACAAGCTTGGGGGCCCGTGGGGAATCGGGTTTGGGGGGGGGTTGAAAAATAAGCGAAATATGGGCCTTCAAAAATCTAAGAAAATTTCCCTGAAAATTTCGAATTTCCCTAACTTAACCTAGCATAACCTAACCTAACCTAATCTAGCCGTGGGGGGTGCGCCCCCCTGGTCCCCCAAGCTAGGACATTAACCTAACCTAACCGGGGGGCTGCGCCTCCCCTGGACACCCCTCGCTAGGACATTAATCTAACCTAACCTAACAAACGACCTCAAAAATTATATCGTTATGACTTACCGGTGTGGTGTGGATATTCTACACGGCACTCCTTCCTGCACTTTTCACAAAGTTTCTTCTCAGGCAGTAAGCCATGTCTCATTAACAGTTTCAGTAACCCTTCACAGTCCTTGAAATACGTTCCACAAAAATCACCATAGGACAAATAACATCCTTCACAAGAAACGGGAAGATGTTCGTCACGTCCTACTGCGTTGGTAGCCATATCAACAACTGACAATGAGCCTGTATCGGAACACCTGACGTGTCCCTAAAACAGATGAAAAGCGTAACTGAATCTAGCGTGGAAAGTTGTAATTATTTGCGGCACGAATGGCAGTCACGAGTGGCAGCGGGATTGGAGGGTTCAGTTCTATAGATATTATGAAATCCTTATATGCCGCTACCCACAAATCCCAGTCATAAACAATAGAAAATCATTTCAATGTTTACCTTTGACTGGTGCAGAGCTCGCTGGACTTAGAAACTGTTGAATTTCGCCACACTCGAGTGCTATTAAGGCCACACTAGAAGCGTTTAAAGCACGATTACCGAGTCTTCTACATATGTGAGTTTCGTGTTTGTACGTGACACGGACCTAATATCCAAATTTTCCATATAGGTATGTATGTATATATATATATATATATATATATATATATATATATATATATATATATATATATATATATATATATATATATATATATATATATAGACGTGCCGTGCCCAGTCATATCCTCCTCAGTGACTTACCAGTATTACCTCCTGTGCTGAGGCTCCTCAGTGTGGGCGTAGTAGTGGGGAAGGAACTCTGAGACACCGAGCCTCGTGCATGCCGCCGTACCGCATGGGGGGGATCACACTAGTAATATATATATATATATATATATATATATATATATATATATATATATATATATATATATATATATATATAGGTGCAATAAATTAATATATATATATATATATATATATATATATATATATTTATATATATATATATATATATATATATATATATATATATATATTAATTTATTGCACCTGTAGCGCCGGTAGGCTTGATCGAGGCCTCCGCCTGTTAGAAGCGCAGGTTTTATATGTTTTTTTAATGACGTCTCGTTTTTCTTCGTTTTCTTTGCTGCCGAGGAAGTTCTTCTATGTCTGTAACATTGCAAATCCCGTAGAAGATGGTGTTACGGCAGCATGTAGGTAATCTTTGGCCACTCGGTGGCTATTCCATTATACAAGTGGCCAGCCATTCGGAGGACTCGAACTCTGGACTCTGAGCTGGTATGGCCCCCCGCTAGCCACTAGGTGACTCGGCCATCGCTTACCCTATATACAAACGTTCCTACTCATGCTGCTTCTGCGTTCAACATACGTAAAGAGATGTACCCTATATATTAGGCCTCAATGTACGCATTAATAGGCCTACGTAAGAATATGTAATACTTGTTAGTTTTTCGTCTTGTTCTAAAATTAAAATACATTTAAAAATTTTTTTGTTTTGTTTTGCACGGACTTAATTATTGGTTTGATTTATTTACAATACCTTCACACACACACACACACACACACGTTGCATACAAGACAAATAACACCTTTCCTCGCCCCCCTCCCCCCATTGGCACCAGTATTTTTTAAACCAAACGGATGACAATTTGGGAAGACTAACAATAATATCGTGCTGGAGAAAAGAATTATAGTGTGAGAGAGAGAGAGAGAGAGAGAGAGAGAGAGAGAGAGAGAGAGAGAGAGAGAGAGAGAGAGAGAGAGAGAGAGAGAGAGAGAGAGAGAGAGAGAGAGACTTTGTGTATTTAAATCCGATCACAGTAATGAAACGCCGACTCACTATCAACAGTGGTGTTCCTCAGGGTTCTGTCCTATCAACCACTCTCTTTCTATTATTCATCAATGATCTCCTAAATCTGACTCAATGCCCTATCCACTCCTATGCTGATGACACCACCTTGCATTTTTCAACGTCGTACAACAGACGCCCAACCCAACAAGAATTAAATGACTCAAGGCGAGATGCTATAGGACGCTTAACTTCTGATCTTTCACTAGTTTCTGATTGGGGCAGAGCAAACCTAGTTTTGTTCAATGCCTCAAAAACTCAATTTCTACAACTATCTACTCGACATAACCTTCCAGATAACTATCCCCTCTTCTTCAATGACACTCAACTTCCCCTCTCCACCACATTAAACACACTCAGTCTATCCTTTGCTAAAAATCTAAACTGGCAATTTCATATCTCTACTCTTGCTAAATCAGCTTCCAAGAAGTTAGGTGTCCTATGGCGTCTGCGTCCATTTTTCTCTCCCTCTCAGCTGCTTGCTCTGTACAGGGGCCTTATCCGCCCATGTATGGAGTATGGCTCACATGTCTGGGGGGGCTCAACTCACACAGCTCTTTTAAACAGGGTGGAGTCTAAAGCTTTTCGTCTCATCAACTCTCCTCCTCTAACTGACTTTCTTGATTCTTTAAGTCACCGCCGCAATGTTGCATCTTTATCTATCTTTTACCGCTATTTTCATGCTGACTGCTCTTCTGAACTTGCTAACTGCATGCCTCCCCCCCTCCCGCGGCCTCGCTGCACAAGACTTTCTACTTCTTCTCATCCTTATTCTGTCCATCTTCCTAATGCAAGAGTTAACCAGTATCTTCACTCTTTCATCCCTTACACTGGTAAACTCTGGAACTCTCTTCCTTTGTCTGTTTTTCCACCTGCCTATGACTTGAACTCTTTCAAGAGAGGAGTGTCAAGACACCTTTAATGTTAACTGGATCTCCACCCCTTGCTTCTATTCTCCTACTGTCCTCTTTACAGGGTTTGGCGACAAGCGGGATTTTTTTTTCCCTTTTTTTTTTTCCCCTTAGCCATTACCCTTTTAATAAAAAAAAATAAATAAATAAAAAAATAAAAAAATAAAAAAATAAAAAAAAAAAACGTTTTTCTCTCTTTTTTATTTTTATTTTTTTAAGTAAGATAGAGACGGACTACATTAACCTTGACTACATTAACCAATTATTCTTTTACTAACCACCTCGTTATAGAATGGGTTAACCTTGCAATGTATCCGAGGAGGACCGGAAGGAAGCACACAAAGCAAGATAAGTTGTGATAAAGAGGGAGAGAGAGAGAGAGAGAGAGAGAGAGAGAGAGAGAGAGAGAGAGAGAGAGAGAGAGAGAGAGAGAGAGAGAGAGAGAGAGAGAGAGAGAGAGAGAGAGAGAGAGAGAGAGAGAGTGAGCATCTTCTGTTTCTACTGTTATATTTGTCTTTCTCCTCCTCCTCCTCCTCTTTCTCTTCCTGACCTCGGGTGTCTTGACACTTCCTCTAATACTTTTACTCTCGGTTTCTGCAACATTCGTAGCCTTAGATCTAATTTCCAATCTGTGGAACACCATCTCTCCTCCACTAAACCTCATCTTCTCTTCCTAACTGAAACACAGTTGTCTGTGACTACTGACAGCAGCCCCTTCTCTGTTCCCTCCTACTTTCTCTATCCTCATTTTCAATCCAAAGCTGGCTGTTGCGCATATGTGCGTAACGTCATTACTTGCTCTCGTGCCCACAATCTTGAATCTTCAGAATTTTCTACCATCTGGCTAAGACTTCAATGTCACTCTCTAACTAAATTCATCTGTGCTGTATATCTCTCACCTAATTCCTCTGACTATGTAAAATTCTTTGACTATTTGACTTCCAAAGTGGAGCACATCCTATCTCACTTTCCTTATGCTGAGATCTCCATTTTAGGGGATTTCAATGTTCACCACCAGCTTTGGCTTTCATCTTCTTTCACTGACCAACCTGGTGAACAAACCTTCAATTTTGCTATCCTTCATGACCTAGAGCAGCTAGTGCAGTTCCCTACCCGTATCCCTGACCGCCTTGGAGACACGCCCAACATTCTTGATCTTTTCCTAACTTCCAACCCTTCAGCTTACTCTGTTAAACTTTCCTCTCCGTTGGGCTCCTCCGATCACAATCTTATTTCCGTTACCTGTCCTATCACTAAAGTGCAGCCTCAGAACCCGCCTAAGCAGAGGTGCTTCTGGCATTTCAACTCTGCTAAGTGGAAGGACCTGAGGCAGTACTATTCTGATTTTCCTTGTGATGATTATTGCTACCATATCAGAGATCCTTCTCTGTGTGCCGAGCGCATAACAGAGGTGATTATCTCTGGCATGGAGCTATACATTCCTCATACTTTCTCTAATACTAAAGCTAAAAAGCCCTGGTTTAACTCTGCTTCTTCTCGTGCTGTCAATGATAGAGAGGCGGCTCACAAACGGTACCGTAGCCATCCATCTGCTGAAACTCATGCCCTATATATTTCTGCCCGTAATCATGCCAAATCTATTCTCCAACTTACTAAAAACTCTTTCATCAATAGAAAATGTCAAAGTCTTTCCAACTCTAACTCTTCTCGTGATTTCTGGCATCTAGCCAATAATATCTCTAACAATTTTACTTCTTCATCTTTCCCTCCTTTACTTCAACCAGATGGCCCCACAGCTGTCTCTTCTTTCTCTAAAGCTGAACTCTTTGCTCAAACCTTTGCTACCAACTCTACTTTGGATGATACTGGGCATATTCCTACTCCTCCACCCTCTGACTACTTCATCCCTAAAATTAGAATTCTTTATTATGACGTTTTCCAGGCCCTCTCTGGCCTTGATTCTCGGAAGGCTTACGGTCCGGATGGAGTTCCTCCTGTTGTTCTCAAAAACTGTGCTTCCGAACTCGCTCATTGCCTGGTCAAACTCTTTCGTCTGTGTCTCTCTACTTCTACCTATCCTTCTTGCTGGAAGTTTGCTCACATTCAACCTGTCCCTAAAGAGGGTGACCGCTCCAATCCTTCTAACTATCGCCCTATAGCTTTGATTTCCTGCCTTTCTAAAGACTTTGAATCTGTCCTTAACAAGAAGATAATGAGGCATCTATCAGCTCACAACCTTCTCTCTGATTGCCAGTATGGTTTCCGTAAAGGCCGATCTACTGGTGATCTTCTTGCTTTCCTAACTGAATGTTGGGACTTCGGTGAAACCTTTGCTGTCGGCCTTGACATATTGAAAGTCTTCGATAGAGTCTGGCATAAATCTTTAATTTCTAAACTACCCTCCTACGGATTCTATCCTTCTCTTTGTACCTTCATCTCTAGTTTCCTTTCCGACCGGTCTATTGCTGCTATAGTGGATGGTCATTGTTCTTCTCCTAAAACTATCAACAGTGGTGTTCCTCAGGGTTCTGTCCTATCACCCACTCTCTTTCTATTATTCATCAATGATCTCCTAAATCTGACTCAATGCCCTATCCACTCCTATGCTGATGACACCACCTTGCATTTTTCAACGTCGTACAATAGACGCCCAACCCAACAAGAATTAAATGACTCAAGGCAAAATGCTATAGGATGCTTAACTTCTGATCTTTCACTTGTTTCTGATTGGGGCAGAGCAAACCTAGTTTTGTTCAATGCCTCAAAAACTCAATTTCTACAACTATCTACTCGACATAACCTTCCAGATAACTATCCCCTCTTCTTCAATGACACTCAACTGGGTTGTGCATGGTATAACGCTGTGTGCTAAATGGACACATGGAACACTGCCTGCCATGACTGGCAGGAATTTAGAACAAACTGAACATATTTGCTGTCTGGGAAATACAGGTTGGTCGTCCCTCCCCCACACTTCCCAAGCATCTGTGGAGACAATGTTAGGTTGCAGTATTGCAGAACAAATTACGAGCCTAAAGATGAGTCATGTTGAAGAAGGTGCGTAATACCCTCCCAGGTGAGCATGTGTGTGTGTGTGGTGTGTACAGGTGTAAGGCAGGACAAAGGGGAGCCACACCTGCCTCACCACCACTACAATGACCGCCTTCAAACACCATTACTGGAACACTTGTTGACGTGACACGGACACACACCGTCAAGGGGACGGTAGGACATGGTGTTGTGGTGTATTTGTATAGCACACAAACACACTATTCATGACCGGAAAATGTATTATTGTATCACACTGGACTTCCCACCAGGAACACCCCTTGTTTGGGAGGCAGGCGAGGAGCGGCAACCCTAGCACAAACTCAATATATTGTGACGGGCACGGCGAGCCTGCATCCGACGCCCTGCAGCTACTGTGTGACGTGCACATAATCAGTCCCTTACGCTGTCAGCCAGGATGAAGACCCAAGTGATGGCAGTGATGGTGGTGGTGGTGGTACTGGCGGCGGCAGCCTTCACGCAGGGGGGTAAGACTTAGAGTGTGTGTGTGTGTGTGTGTGTGTGTGTGTGTGTGTGTGTGTGTGTGTGTGTGTGTGTGTTGGCATCTCCTGTTTAACTCCAATTAACTTCATCACTGCTTCAAGGGGCAGGTTATAGGACAGGCAGCAGGACCAGCAGGAAGCAGTAGCAGCCTAGCAGGCCGAGGAACCAAAACACCGTGCCGGGGAGCGTGAAGGAGGACGTCCACTAACCTTCCTTTAGATAGCAATACAGCTTCACCTTGTGCACTGTTCAATACTTTGTGGTGGTCACGTGTTTCAGTGATGCCCTTGTGTTTGTGTTGCAGCACAAACAACGCCGTCGCCCCCGGAGACTGTCTCGTGTAAAGCCGAGACTGAGAACGCAGGCTGGGCGGATGGCTGCTACTGGTGCGTCTGTGAGAATGGATTGTCAACCTGTGTTCTGGAGCCAAGGTGCTCGAGTGGTAAGGACGAGAGTGTGACGGGAATGACTACTGAAAGTGGGTGGTAATAGATGAAGGGGGGTGATGGGGTCAAATAGTAATGGGTGGTGATGGTAATGAGTGTTGAATGCTTGTGGAAAATTCGTGAACACAATCATATGAAGTTGTTCCGTTTAACTTTGTGAAATGGTTGTTACAGATGATAAGACAGAGACCAGTAAGTGCAAAGGAAAAGTGTCGTGGGAGTGGAAATGCAACAACTGTATCTGCTCCATCACCGGCGAGTCACTCTGTACCAAGAAGCGCTGTCTTTGATCACCACGACCATCAACACGCATAAAAAAAAAAAATTGCTTGGAAACTTGAATATGTAAGCACTATTTACGAAGGCCTAAGGCTTATCAAAATTTGTCAGAGTTACCGCACCAGCATCACATTTTGATTTCCATTTGTTATGTAATGGCAATAAATGTTAGCATGTGAACAAGTTTGTTAAGCTTGACCAGTTCCATGTGATTGATCACTTTTCCCATTACTTCCATATTTTGAGAAAAAATTATGTTTTGTGAAAATAGCAAGTTTATATATTTTATTTCTTCGGGGGGAGGGGGGGGGGGCTTCTCTGTAAAATTTCATGAAAATGTTGACACCGAATCTCATGAGAATCTGTTCCTCGAGGTTATCTGTCAAGCTGAACACGAATCTGTCCTTAGTGTTCTGATTAATATAATCACAACTTCGTGTCTCCTGATGGCAATGCAAAAGGAAAACAATGAATACAGAGAACTTGCATGGATAACACTATACTATTTATCATGACAAGAACCATTGGCCATGCCATTCAGTACTAAATCTTCACTAATGACAGGACACCGAAACTATCAATAAAACACACCATTACTCGTTTTTTGTTTTATATATAATTCTGTAAGCATGACATCACCTTCTTAAGAGTATGCCATAAAAATAACAAGATTATGTACTTCTATTTGAGGCGACACACAGCTGTTCTGCCTCATTGCACCAGCCACCAGCTGTGCCTCCTGCAGCCACTGTACACCACCACCACCACCACCACCACACTCAACTGTGTCCGTGTACAATTTGAACCGAGTCAAATTTGTTGCTTATTATTCTGTTAACAGTTTTAGGCCAACGCTTTGGAGGGTGTGTTCTGCTCGCAACACACACACACACACACACACACACACACACACACACACACACACACACACACACGCACACACACACACACATCTAACATTTTGAAGTGGAAACTAAGGCGTGAGAGGGTGGACCAAAGAAGCCATGGGATGAGGTCCTTAGAATGCACCTTTGAGGCCAGGAATGTGTGTTAGATGAGTGTGCTGCTTGACAACCTGCCATCACTCACATAAGGTGACCGGCATCAACACACAGTCTGCCTTTCAAAACAATGATGTTTAAACTATTCTATTTCATAACACTCATGCAATTCAAGGTTTGGGTTTAATTTTGTAACTATTTACTACTGAATTTGAAACTATCATTGTTTACATCAGGAATGTTCATCCCCAACAATTTTCTTGTGACTATTAATATTTAAGAACACAATCACATGAGGCTGTAACAACCAGTCTGGTATCGCTTTTCAAAACAAAAACAAAACTTTCATTAATCTGCTGAAAATAAAGATCACATCCACATCTGCTTTGGTAACACCCACAAGGCCTAGGAATGACTGCGTGTTAACATTCACAAAGCACACATTCACCACTCACAATGAACAACAGACAAACACAAAACACATCCTCACATATACTCAAGCATACTACTTCTTAAAATGAGTTTCTATAAAAAATGTATTAATGGTTTTTCATGACTATGAAAAACTACAGTATATGTGTGTGTGTGTGTGTGTGTGTGTGTGTGTGTGTGTGTGTGTGTGTGTGTGTGTGTGTGTGTGTGTGTGTGTGTGTGTGTGTGTGTGGTGTGTGTGTGTGTGTGTGTGTGTGTGTGTGTGTGTGTGTGTGTGTGTGTGTGTGTGTGTGTGTGTGTGTGTGTGTGTGTGTGTGTGTGTGTGTGTGTGTGTGTGGTGTGTGTGTGTGTGTGTGTGTGTGTGTGTGTGTGTGTGTGTGTGTGTGTGTGTGTGTGTGTGTGTGTGTGTGTGTGTGTGTGTGTGTGTGTGTGTGTGTGTGTGTGTGTGTGTGTGTGTGTGTGGTGTGTGTGTGTGTGTGTGTGTGTGTGTGTGTGTGTGTGTGTGTGTGTGTGTGTGTGTGTGTGGTGTGTGTGTGTGTGTGTGTGTGTGTGTGTGTGTGTGTGTGTGTGTGTGTGTGTGTGTGTGTGTGTGTGTGTGTGTGTGTGTGTGTGTGTGTGGTGTGTGTGTGTGTGTGTGTGTGTGTGTGTGTGGTGTGTGTGTGTGTGTGTGTGTGTGTGTGTGTGTGTGTGTGTGTGTGTGTGTGTGTGTGTGTGTGTGTGTGTGGTGTGTGTGTGTGTGTGTGTGTGTGTGTGTGTGTGTGTGTGTGTGTGTGTGTGTGTGTGTGTGTGTGTGTGTGTGTGTGTGTGTGTGTGTGTGTGTGTGTGTGTGTGTGTGTGTGTGTGTGTGTGTGTGTGTGTGTGTGTGTGTGTGTGTGGTGTGTGTGTGTGTGTGTGTGTGTGTGTGTGTGTGTGTGTGTGTGTGTGTGTGTGTGTGTGTGTGTGTGTGTGTGTGTGTGTGTGTGTGTGTGGTGTGTGTGTGTGTGTGTGTGTGTGTGTGTGTGTGTGTGTGTGTGTGTGTGTGTGTGTGTGTGTGTGTGTGTGTGTGGTGTGTGTGTGTGTGTGTGTGTGTGTGTGTGTGTGTGTGTGTGTGTGTGTGTGTGTGTGTGTGTGTGGTGTGTGTGTGTGTGTGTGTGTGTGTGTGTGTGTGTGTGTGTGTGTGTGTGTGTGGTGTGTGTGTGTGTGTGTGTGTGTGTGTGTGTGTGTGTGTGTGTGTGTGTGTGTGTGTGTGTGTGTGTGTGTGTGTGTGGTGTGTGTGTGTGTGTGTGTGTGTGTGTGTGTGTGTGTGTGTGTGTGTGTGTGTGTGTGTGTGTGTGTGTGTGTGTGTGTGTTAGAATAATGTTTCTTTCATAAACTAATGTGAATGAGTTGAAAGCATTAATGATGAGTGAGTGCAGCGAGGCATCACTTGCCTTCAAGGGGAGGCAGCTACATCAAGATAACACACATCACACCCTACCTTGTACTGCTATGCCACCTCCTGGTCCTGGTTGGGTGTGGTGGTGGTGGTGGTGGTGGTGGTGGTGGTGGGGGTGCTGGTGATGGGTGAACGTTCCCTGGGGTGTTTGGTGTCAGGTGGTGGGTGGCCGGGTGGTTGCCTCCTCTTCTTGCCTTGGTTACTTTTCCTCTTCTCCTCCAGTGTGCCCTGCAGAAGGCTGGTCTTTGCCCGTGCCTTGGGGCCCCAGAACTTCTCCGGCTTCACCTGGAACCTGAGCAGGTCTTTCTTGCGTGATTCAGGGTTGGCGTTGGGGTGCAGGTCAAAGCTGACCTCCGTGCTGATGTCCTGCTGCAGGATGACTCTTGCCGGGTGGTCTGCAGGTATGGGTGTCTTCTTGGCGGGCTGCTGCCTCTCCCAGGCACGCACCACGTCCCATACCACCCTGGCAGGGGCGTCTGTCTTGAGGGAGGAAGGGTCAGCGTGTGAGAGGGACACTCTGTAGCCGGCGTTGAGCAGGGCGGAGCGGAACTGTACCATCTTGCACAGGTTCATGCTGGCGACGCGGGCCAGGCGGTCCAGCACGTAGTAGAGAGGCACGTGAGGCAGCTCCTCCTCCATCATTGTGATCATACCCAGCATGCGGCGGTACGTTCCAAAGTCTTCCTCCACCAGGGACTCCTTCAGCCGGCTCAGGAAGTCTCGGTCGTGCATTGGGGCGGACCAGATGGGGCCGCCCACCACGTGACGATGGCCACAGTGGGCACAGGACTCAGCCACAGGCGGGCCGTGTGATGGCTGGCGTCTGATGCTCTTCTTGTTGAGGATGATGCGTCCCAGAGGCTGCAGAGTGGCAGTCTCACACCCAACACACTGGTACACCCACGACACCTGAACACAACGATAACAACAACAACAATGATTAGCATGACACACCTGGCCAGGAGGAAGGGGGGGTAAGGTAAGCCAACATGACAGGTGACACACAACACATTAACACACAAGCAAACCATAACAACACATAGACACCTGCCGCCCGGTGGAATACTCCAGGAGAGGTACTTACGGGGATGTAGGCAGTGCTGCAGACTGAGTGATTCCCCGTGTCCTCTCTTCCCGGTTCCCTTAGTGTCTCATTTACACAAGAGAGCAGCTGCAGCCTGCCCTCTAAAGACAACTTCTTCTACTACCTACATAACATTACTACACCTTACACTTTTACACTCTCTTCAAATCAAAATTTAAAAATGGCTTCACCACACCCAGCCTCGGAGTCCCCATCTGGGGAGGGGACCACAAATGTCCCCAGGTCGGACTGCCCCTCTGCTGACGACCTCGGGTGTCTTGACACTTCCTCTAATACTTTTACTCTCGATTTCTGCAACATTCGTGGCCTTAGATCTAATTTCCAATCTGTGGAACACCATCTCTCCTCCACTAAACCTCATCTTCTCTTCCTAACAGAAACACAGTTGTCTGTGACTACTGACAGCAGCCCCTTCTCTGTTCCCTCCTACTTTCTCTATCCTCATTTTCAATCCAAAGCTGGCTGTTGCGCATATGTGCGTAACGACATTACTTGCTCTCGTGCCCACAATCTTGAATCTTCAGAATTTTCTACCATCTGGCTAAGACTTCAATGTCACTCTCTAACTAAATTCATCTGTGCTGTATATCTCTCACCTAATTCCTCTGACTATGTAAAATTCTTTGACTATTTGACTTCCAAGGTGGAGCACATCCTATCTCACTTTCCTTATGCTGAGATCTCCATTTTAGGGGATTTCAATGTTCACCACCAGCTTTGGCTTTCATCTTCTTTCACTGACCAACCTGGTGAACAAACCTTCAACTTTGCTATCCTTCATGACCTAGAGCAGCTAGTGCAGTTCCCTACCCGTATCCCTGACCGCCTTGGAGACACGCCCAACATTCTTGATCTTTTCCTAACTTCCAACCCTTCAGCTTACTCTGTTAAACTTTCCTCTCCGTTGGGCTCCTCTGATCACAATCTTATTTCTGTTACCTGTCCTATCACTCCAGTGCAGCCTCAGGACCCGCCTAAGCAGAGGTGCTTCTGGCATTTCAACTCTGCTAAGTGGGAAGACCTGAGGCAGTACTATTCTGATTTTCCTTGGGATGATTATTGCTACCATGTCAGAGATCCTTCTCTGTGTGCCGAGCGCATAACAGAGGTGATTATCTCTGGCATGGAGCTATACATTCCTCATACTTTCTCTAATACTAAAGCTAAAAAGCCCTGGTTTAACTCTGCTTGTTCTCGTGCTGTCAATGATAGAGAGGCGGCTCACAAACGGTACCGTAGCCATCCATCTGCTGAAACTCATGCCCTATATATTTCTGCCCGTAATCATGCCAAATCTATTCTCCAACTTACTAAAAACTCTTTCATCAATAGAAAATGTCAAAATCTTTCCAACTCTAACTCTTCTCGTGATTTCTGGCATCTAGCCAATAATATCTCTAACAATTTTACTTCTTCATCTTTCCCTCCTTTACTTCAACCAGATGGCCCCACAGCTGTCTCTTCTTTCTCTAAAGCTGAACTCTTCGCTCAAACCTTTGCTACCAACTCTACTTTGGATGATACTGGGCATATTCCTCCTACTCCTCCACCCTCTGACTACTTCATCCCTAAAATTAGAATTCTTTATTATGACGTTTTCCAGGCCCTCTCTGGCCTTGATTCTCGGAAGGCTTACGGTCCGGATGGAGTCCCTCCTGTTGTTCTCAAAAACTGTGCTTCCGAACTCGCTCACTGCCATGTCAAACTCTTTCGTCTGTGTCTCTCTACTTCTACCTATCCTTCTTGCTGGAAGTTTGCTCACATTCAACCTGTCCCTAAAAAGGGTGACCGCTCCAATCCTTCTAACTACCGCCCTATAGCTTTGATTTCCTGCCTTTCTAAAGCCTTTGAATCTGTCCTTAACAAGAAGATAATGAGGCATCTATCAACTCACAACCTTCTCTCTGATTGCCAGTATGGTTTCCGTAAAGGCCGATCTACTGGTGATCTTCTTGCTTTCCTAACTGAATCTTGGTTATCCTCTTTTAGGGACTTCAGTGAAACCTTTGCTGTCGGCCTTGACATATCGAAAGCCTTCGATAGAGTCTGGCATAAATCTTTAATTTCTAAACTACCCTCCTACGGATTCTATCCTTCTCTCTGTACCTTTGTCTCTAGTTTCCTTTCCGACCGGTCTATTGCTGCTGTAGTGGACGGTCATTGTTCTTCTCCTAAAACTATCAACAGTGGTGTTCCTCAGGGTTCTGTCCTATCACCCACTCTCTTTCTATTATTCATCAATGATCTCCTAAATCTGACTCAATGCCCTATCCACTCCTATGCTGATGACACCACCTTGCATTTTTCAACGTCGTACAACAGACGCCCAACCCAACAAGAATTAAATGACTCAAGGCGAGATGCTATAGGACGCTTAACTTCTGATCTTTCACTAGTTTCTGATTGGGGCAGAGCAAACCTAGTTTTGTTCAATGCCTCAAAAACTCAATTTCTACAACTATCTACTCGACATAACCTTCCAGATAACTATCCCCTCTTCTTCAATGACACTCAACTTCCCCTCTCCACCACATTAAACACACTCGGTCTATCCTTTGCTAAAAATCTAAACTGGCAATTTCATATCTCTACTCTTGCTAAGTCAGCTTCCAAGAAGTTAGGTGTCCTATGGCGTCTGCGTCCATTTTTCTCTCCCTCTCAGCTGCTTGCTCTGTACAGGGGCCTTATCCGCCCATGTATGGAGTATGGCTCACATGTCTGGGGGGGCTCAACTCACACAGCTCTTTTAAACAGGGTGGAGTCTAAAGCTTTTCGTCTCATCAACTCTCCTCCTCTAACTGACTTTCTTGATTCTTTAAGTCACCGCCGCAATGTTGCATCTTTATCTATCTTTTACCGCTATTTTCATGCTGACTGCTCTTCTGAACTTGCTAACTGCATGCCTCCCCCCCTCCCGCGGCCTCGCTGCACAAGACTTTCTACTTCTTCTCATCCTTATTCTGTCCATCTTCCTAATGCAAGAGTTAACCAGTATCTTCACTCTTTCATCCCTCACACTGGTAAACTCTGGAACTCTCTTCCTTTGTCTGTTTTTCCACCTGCCTATGACTTGAACTCTTTCAAGAGAGGAGTGTCAAGACACCTCTAATGTTAACTGGATCTCCACCCCTTCATTCTATTCTCCTACTGTCCTCTTTACAGGGTCTGGCGACAAACGGGATTTTTTTTTTTACTTATTTGTTTTCCCTTAGCTATTGCCCTTTAAATGTAAAACAAGGTTGTGCATCATAAAAAATAACTCAAAAATAACTTAGTAACCAAAGGATTGATTGATTGATTGGTGACAATAGATCATGGTGCCGCAACATCGAGGTCATTTGGGACCGTACTAAAAACACTAAAAATGAAAAAGCTACATAAATACTACATAAAAAGAAAAATATATCTACAGGAGGTGGAGAAAGCCACTTTCCTGTAGGAATTTTAACACTTCATGTCCCGGGGAGAGTGCCTCCTCCCCCAGCACCAGAGAGAGAGAGAAACTCCCATCTCTGCCCCGACACTGGGCGAGGTACTGCTCTCGCAATTCCCTCAGGCTGGGGCACTCGACCAGCAAGTGCCGCACAGTCAGGGGAACTAAGCAATCATCACAATAGGGCTCAACTCCCCGGGACATGAGGAAACCGTGGGTGAGGCGGGTATGGCCCGTCCGTAGACGGGCCAATGCTGTCTCACGGCAGCGGCCTCGGACGTGCGCATAAGACCAGGGGCTCACAGCCCTTGCGGTAATTGCACCCATCTTGGAGGTGGCTCTATTGGCATTCCATCTCTCTTGCCAAACTACAAGAATAGCAGCTCGAATTGTGGGAAACAGGTCTCTGTGAGGGACGGGGCAGGTAGTGACTTGACGAGAGGCGCCAGTCTTACCTAGCTCATCTGCCTTCTCGTTCCCTTTCACAGAGACATGGGCTGGTACCCAAAAAAAAGAAATTATGTGCCCACGACGGGCTGCTAGTACGAGCCAGTTAAAAATTTCAGAGACTATTGGGTGTGCACTATTAAAATCCTCAAGGGCTGACAAAGCTGCTCTGGAGTCTGAAAAAATAACAAAACCCCCAACATTCAAGGTAAAAAGAGATTTTATCGCTACTAAAATGGCCCACAGCTCTGCGGTAAAAATTGATGTAAAGGGGGGTAGACTGCCGCACCGGGTAAAATCAGGGAAGACAGCTCCAAATCCGACGCCTGCATCGGATTTGGAGCCGTCAGTAAAAATGGGCGTGCAACCCTCATGTACGGAGGCATGATCGGTGAACAAAGTCCTCGCAGCATGCTCCGACATAACACTCTTGTTAGCCGGCATGTAACGGCAATACGATACTGCCAGCAGCTTCCACGGCGGGACATGCAATAATCGTGGGACAGCTATGGCAGGGCGAGGAAGGGACAACTCTTCAAGGACGCCACGAGCCCGAAAGCCAAAAGGCTGTGGGAAGTGCGGGTGCTGGATGAAAGTGGCGTCCCGTGAAGTGTCCGTCACAGCACTGTAAGTGGGATCACCATAGAGACTTTGGCATCTGAACCACAAACGTGCCATCTGAGTCTGACGGTGAAGGTCGAGGGGTAACACTCCTGCATCTACGAGTAGACTGGGGATTGGGCAAGACCGAAAGACCCCCGTCGCCAGTCTGATTTCACCGTGATGTACAGAGTCGAGAGTACGAAGGCGAGGGGATGTGGCTGAAGCGTAGACTTGGGAACCGTAATCTAACTTCGACAGAACGAAACAGTGATATAAACGGAGGAGAATGGTGCGGTCAGCTCCCCAAGACACATGGGAAAGAAAACGGAGCAGGGACATCAGCTTTCAGGTCCCGCAGGTGTGGCAACCAGGTAAGGCGTCTGTCAAGTATTAAGCCCAAGAATCGAGTCGTTTCAACTACTGGCAGTCTCCTGCCATAGAGGTATAGGTCTAGATCCCTAAACTCACCTCTGCTTCGAGAGAAAAGCATAGCAACTGTCTTTGTGGAGGAAAAGTTAAAACCATGACTATCGGCCCAACGGGTGACCCGGCCAAGAGCCAACTGGATGTGTCGCTTGGCCACATCGAGACGAGAGGAAGCGTAGGAGAGGGAAAAGTCATCAGCGTATAGCGTGCATCGAAAGTCCCGGTGGACGCACTCGGTGATGCTATTGATGGCAACGTTGAATAGAGTGACACTGAGGACACTACCTTGGGGGACTCCTTCTTCTTGCTCAAAAGAGCTAGAAAGAGCAGTGCCCACCCTTACCCTAAAAGTACGGTCCTGTAAAAAAGACCGCAGGAACAGAGGGAGGTGACCCCTGAGTCCAACCGTATGGAGAGCTCGTAGAATGCCATACCTCCAGGTGGTGTCGTATGCCTTTTCAAGGTCGAAAAAGACGCTCACAACCCGCTGCCTGCAAGCAAAAGCTTGGCAGATAGTGTTTTCTAATCGCAGAAGAGCGTCTAAAGTAGAGCGAGATCGACGAAAACCACACTGTACTGCCGAAAGATGGCCACCCTTCTCAAGGAACCAGACTAGACGAGTGTTAACCATTTTCTCAAAAACTTTAATCATGCAAACGGTAAGGGCAATGGGTCGATAGTTAAGGGGGAGTGAGGCGTCCTTTCCAGGCTTGGGGATTGGAATGACTATAGCAGACTTCCAGGAGGGGGGTACGTATCCGCCACTCCACATCCTATTAAATAATCCTAGGAGGAAGGACAGTGATCCAGAATTTAGGTGACGGATCAATGAGTATGTAATGTTATCTGCCCCTGGGGAAGAGTCATTACATAGAGACAAAGCTGAACGCAGTTCCGGTAGAGAGTAAGGGACATTGTAGTTTTCACCCCCACGAGATGAAAAGTCTAGTTGGCGAGCCTCGTCTGCCTCAAACTGGCGACGCACTGCTGGAGATCTCGAGGCCCGGCTGAACACCAAAGAAAAGGTCTCAGCGAGTGTGTTGGCTACCGCCTGGCTGTCAGATACCTTATCCCCGTTGACATGGAGGACCGGAGGCGGGCCTGGAGAGAACTTTCTCGCTATCTTCCGCACGCGCTTGAATACCTGCGACATAGGTGTCTGCACGTTCAATGTGGAGACAAAAGATGCAAGGGACTTACGGCGAGCATCCTTGAGGACTCGACGAGCCTTAGCTCTAGCCAGTCTGTATTGTCCCCGGAAAAATTCTGTTTTGTGTCGACGGTACCTACCAAAGGCTCGACGACGCTCTGTCTACACTCATCAGACCACCAGGGGACCGGTCGACGCTTGGTAAACCCTGTGGTGTGAGGGATGGAAAGCTCACCAGCTCGCTGGAGTATAGATGTAAAATACTCGACAGCGCTGTCTATGTCTAGGAACTCAATAACCTCGCAGTCAACTATGGCAAGTTGTTTAAAAAATCCCCAGTCAGCACGGTACAGCCGCCAGCGGGGGACACGGGGTAAGGGGAGGACGTCGGGAGAAGACAGGAGTATAGGGTAGTGGTCACTCCCACAAAGATCTCCTGTGACGCTCCATGTGAAGTCAAGTAGGGTGTCAGAACACAATGATAAATCTAGGGCCGAGGTGGTGTCTGTCTGGATGTGGTAATGTGTATGGTCACCGGTGTTAAAAATACCTAGATCTAAGGCTTCAACCACAGTGGCAATCATTGTTCCCCTGGGGTTGATAAGTGTATCTCCCCACAGGATGTGCCGACCATTAAAATCTCCTAAAACAATAAACGGGGAAGGCAATTGCTGGACTAGGGAAACGAAGTCCTCTCTGTCCACTGGATAATTGGGAGGGAGGTATAAAGAGCAAATAGTGTAAGTTCTCCTTAGGTGAAGCTGGACAGCCACCAGCTGCAGGGGGAAGACAATATTAAAAGAGGTAAAAGCAATGCCTCGTGAGTTATCTAAAAAAAATTGGTGTTCCACCATGATGGCCTTGCGCGCGATCATGAGGAGAGTAAAAGCCAGAGTAACCCCTGGGTGTAGGATGGGAGGACGAACCAATCATAGTCTCCTGCAGACAGACACAGACCGGCTGGTGTCCCCGCAGGAGTAGACTGAGCTCCTCCCAATTCCCTCTCAACCCACGAAGGTTCCACTGTAAAATATTAAAAATATTAAAATTAACGGTGCGTGGGGAGGCCCCTAGAGGAGGCCCTCCCAACACCAGTATCCTTCTTGCTCTTGCCCTGCCCAATGGCAGCGGCTAGAGCAGTGGAGGCAGTGGACAATCGACTTGCAGTCTTTCCTAGCCCAGTGGCCAGTGAGGTGGCCACAGCAGCAGGAGCAGTGATGACGGCGTGAGCCGACACCGGGGTAGGAGTGACGGCCGGAGCCGACACTAAGGCGGGAGTAACGGCCGTAGCCGACACAGGGGCGGGAGTAACGGCCAGAGCCGTCACCGGGGCAGGAGTGTTGGTCGAAGTCAACACCGAGGTGGGAGTGACGGTCGGAGCCGACACCAGGGGGGGAGTGACGACCGGGGCCGACACCGGGGTGGGAGTGACGGCCGGAGCCGACACCGGGGTAGAAGTGACGGCTGGAGCCGACACCGGGGAGTAACCAAAGGAAACGACAGGACATTATAACCAGTGTTGGCTCGTGTACAGGCACTGTGGAGCTGCACCACCCACTATTGCCACTCAATATTATCAATAACATTCAATATAATGAGTCCTTTTTTCTTTAATTCCTTCTTAATACTTGTACATTATATAATCCTTAAGCTTAATGTCACTAGCCATCCCCTAGTTTATGATCTGAAGCAGCACCCCCACTAATTTTAGCTACAGAGAGAGAGAGAGAGAGAGAGAGAGAGAGAGAGAGAGAGAGAGAGAGAGAGAGAGAGAGAGAGAGAGAGAGAGAGAGAGAGAGAGCACAACACACTGTCCTGTACCTTAGCAAATGACTCCTGCACCTTGGCCTTGCTAGTGAACACCCTCACCACCACCCTCACGTAGAAGTCGGCACTCAGGGACAGCAGCGGCACTATGTAGCGGCCGTAGCGGTTGGCGTGAGACTCTAGGCACTGCAGCACAATCCTCAGAGCCTGGCACAGTGTCAAGACCAAAGGGTGAGTGTTATGGTGTTGTGTGTGGTGTTGTGTATATAATCTCAACACACTGGTGCATCTCATATCTCATCACACACACACACACACACACACACACACTACAACCCCTCACCACCACCTCATCACCACACACTCACCATCTCATGACAGGCTTTGCTCTTCAGTGACACGGCTCCATACTTAGCATAGCAAGTCTCCGGTGAATTGCCACAAAGAACTGCCATGTCCGTGCAAGTGACCAGCAGAATCCCCCCTTCGGCCACGCTCTGCACCGCCCCGTCAAGGAAGGCGTTAGGGGACCCGTAGGGGTCAAGGTCAATGGCGTGGAATCGTTTCTCTGGTGCTCGGTTTTCATACATTACCATGCTGTAGGGGTAGGTTAGGTTAGGTTAGGGTAGGTTAGGTTGGTGTTAATGTGTATTGGTTTTTTGTACATGACCATGCTGTACAGGTGAGGGTGAGGGTAAGGGTAGGTTAGGTTAGGTTTGTGTTAATGTGTTGTGTGTTTGTGCTGTAGGGGGGAGGGTAAGGGTATGTATGGGGTTAAGGTGTGTGTGTTTGTGTATTGGTTTAGTGTGGTTTTGGAGAGAGGAAAGATTGAGTGTTTGTTTATGTATGGGTCTGTGTATGTATGTATGTGTGTATGTATGTGTGTATGTATGTGTGTATGTATGTATGTATGTTTGTGTAAATGACTGGGTGTAAAATGATGGTGTTTACATGCATTTGTACTGATTTTTGGGTGGATGGAGATGTAAAATTGGACAAGATTCATATCACAATGCTGTCATGACCAATTACATGTGGGAATGAAGCCTAGATTACACGTAGTTACTCATATATTACAGTACACATAAAAAAAATAACACCTTGATCCTCTCTCCTTTACCTATTATTATCATTATTATTATTCCTTTACCTGGCATCGTTAAGGCTGGGCTTGACCAGGTGACTCACTCCGTTATGTTCAATGTTCCTCTTCATACACTCTAAAGCTTGTCGGGAGATATCATTCGCCACCACCTCCTTCACTCCTCCAACCTCACGTGCGTAGCGGATAGAACGCAGACCCGAGGCAGCGAGACCTTCTAAGATGCATATACCATCCTCGTCTCGCGTCCCAGGTTGTAGAAGGGTTATTTTGTCCTCGTTCCTTGCCTCTCCTTCACCCTTAGTGCTAGTAGTGGTAGTGGTGGTGGTGGTGGTGGGTCCTATTATTATATTCCTCTTGTCCTCATCATCCTCCTCTTCCTCCTCCTCACTTCCCTTGTTACTAGTAGGTTTGTGTGTGTCTGTGTCCTCTTGTTTGTGCTCTTTCTTTTCCTCTTTGTTTGCTGTGAGGTTGCCATTCTTTTGCACCTCTTTGCCACTCTCTATGTCGCCGTTTTTTTCCCCTCCCTCGGTGTGGTGCGGGAAGGCAAGCTTCTCCATGGCCTGCTGTCTCCGTCTCTCCTTGGCCTCCGCCCTCTCCTTCCTCTCTCCCTCCGCCTTCTTGTGCTCCACGGCAAACACCCGCAGGACAGCCACACTGGGGGAGGAAAGGGTGTGTAAGGTGGGAGAGAAAGGGAGAGAGAGAGAGAGAGAGAGAGAGAGAGAGAGAGAGAGAGAGAGAGAGAGAGAGAGAAAAAAAAAAAGAGAAAAAGAGAGACAAAAAAAACGTAGCTAACCTGAGATCTCTGTTGAACTCTTGCACTGGATTATAGAACACATCATGAGAGGCTGGGAAGAGCACCTCAGCCCCTCCCTCCGTCACTGTGGTGTAGGGCTGAGTGTCTACCACAAACCCTACCTCATCACCACCACCACCCCCAACACCACCACCACCCGCTGCTGCCCCCCCCTCCCCCACACCACTCCCAGCTGGTGTTCCTGTAGCCATCCTTCTCCTCCCTCGTAGATGTGGATACTTTCTAAGACTGTTCAGGAGAGAAAAAAAGGACATTTGAGTATGGTAATAGTGTTGATAAAATGTAATATAGACAAACATACATACACACATACATATAAACTTAATGTAAATATATACTATCATGTTGTAATCCTTTTTATTTTTTATTTATTTATTTACGTTTCATTATTATTATTATTATTATTTTTTTTTTTTTCGTTGTGTTCTTCTTCAGCACCTTATCATCGGTACGTACCCACTCTTAACTAACGTCTACAAAGGTACAATCCATTTACCTTCCACTTATTGAGGGTGGGGGAAAAAAAAAGGCTGCAAGGCATAACAAACAAACATAAGATCAACTAATAATATAAAACCCTTATGAATTCAAAACACATCAAAATCTATCAGAAAAAAATAGTGTGTGGTTCCAGAAACGAATCTTTACCTAATCCAGACTAACCTTTAACACAATCAGTAATGGCTAAGGATAAGGAGTGTGTATACTGTGTGTGCCTTCTAACTTACGTGTTGTTGCAGTGCTCACCTCAGCAAGCCTCGGCCCACCCTCTGCAGCATCAGTAGACAAGGCTGTACTGCGGCCTCAAGGTACTGCTCGCATCTTCAGTCCCTGTGATGCGAGTGAGTGAGTTTATATGGATGAAGTAAGCGCCAGACATCTAAGGAAGTTTTTGTTCAATCTCTCTTTCTCTCTTACACACTCTCTCTCTCTCTCTCATTCACCAATATGGACTTAAAAATCAAAGGAAATTTCCCTAGAAGTCAAAGAAATTTCCTATTATTAATTATTAATTTTCGACAGTGTAATATGGGGCTAGAAATGCTCCTAACAGTGTCATCTAGACCCTGAGACAGTTTATAGTTACGTGTGGTGTATTGTCTGAAACTGCAATAATACCTAACAACCTTAAAGTTCACCTAACCATTATATAACATAACCTAACATAACTTCCAAGACGTTTTGCGAGGTAAATAATGGTGAGTACCGCCTGAAACCTTCACAGATGTGTTGAGTACAGTGTATGTACGACTTCATATTTATAATAAAGAGGTGGAGCAGTAGTTGTAAAGAAATACCCAAAATTTTCCAGACCCCCCCAGGTGCTAGGGCTCGCTTCGCTCGCCACCCACCCACCTAGTTAGACCCCTGGGAGGTGGGCCCAAAACTGTGGGTAGAGTAGGGCCCACTGAGTATGCCCTTCACTGACAAGCGTGACACCCTAGCTTCAACCTGGCCTCTCTGAGACCCTAGCTTCACCCTGACACCCTGGCTTCACCATCGCCTCTCCACTCACCAGTCCTTGTCCTCGTTTAAATCACTCACTCACTCACTCCTCGTCCTCGTCTGTCACGTGTTCCAGTAACTTGTAATGCACGAGTTGGCAACGTTTGTGTTGTTGTTTACCTGGCCACGAGAAGAGCATCGCCTTGCGCAATTTTTTTTTTCTCATTTATTTTTCTTATGTAAATGGAAAACCAGCTTAGGGCAATGAAACAAGTAATGAAATAAAGGTTTACTTGTATTGCCGGTACCCTAAAGAATAAAAGAGTAACTACTTAGTATTATCATGTCCCGTTAAATATGACAAGGCAAGGCAAGGCTGAGAGGGAACTGGGTAGAGATTGAATATGATAAAGAAAACTTTAATAAAGAGTAGGAATAGCAGAAGAAAAATTAAGAAGAGGTAGAGAAGGAGGATATGTAGAAGGGATAGGATGAGCAGAGGCGTGGTTAAAGTTTTGCTTGGGTGGCTTGGAATAGACGGGCAGTTTTTGGGGGGTTTTTTTCTTCAATACATTCCTCTTTTGTACAAGTATAAAATAAGAATTAAACTCATATAGGGGGAAATAAATGAAGAGATAATGTGGCTAGCTATATTTAAGGGATATACTATAATTGGTAGTTAAATACATGACACAAATTACTAATGACAACAACAAGGATGATAAAGATGAATAATAAAACATATACACATAACAACTGTAATGATGTCACCACACACACACATATAACTGGCAATGGGTAATAAGTTAATAACAATGAGGGTGGTGATG
>JAPQNM010000015.1:1169847-1174847 GCA_029783475.1 Metacarcinus magister | reverse complement strand
TCCTGACCTTTCTCAGTGAGGCGCAGGTCAGCATTGTCGGGTCGCAGCAGGAAACGGAACTCAGCCCGGGAGGTGAACATGCGGTAGGGCTCCGTGGTGCCTAGGGTGGTCAGGTCATCGATCATGACCCCGATGTAACACTCAGTGCGGTCCACGCTAAGCCCCTCCCTCTTTAGTGCCTGTAGAAGGAAGGATAAAGGAATGATAGATAAAGGAATGATAAAGGAATAATAAAGGAATGATAAAGGAATGATAGATAAAGGAATGATAGATAAAAGGAATAATAGATAAAAGGAAGATATAAAATTAATAATAGATAAAGGAACATGAAAGAATATAAAAAATTAATAAATTAATTAAATACCTGACCTGACCTGACCTTGGCTGCTGCATTGACCCCAGCGATGACCCCTTGTGCCGCTGCCTCCTCATAGCCCGTGGTGCCGTTGACCTGACCCGCCAAGAAGAGACCCGACACGCGGCTCGTCTCCAGCTCTGGGGTCAGTTCTCTGGGGTCGATGTGGTCGTACTCCACCCCATAGCCTGTGTCGGGGGAAGGAAGGAAGGGCGGGTGTTAGGGTGACCTTGTATGGCGGGGGAAGGAAGGGGTGACAAGCTTATTTATTTATTTATTTATCATCCTCCTCCTCCACCTCCTCCTCCACCTCCACCTCCTCCTCCACCTCCTCCTTGAGCCTCACCAGGACAGACAACCTCACAGTGCTGCAGGCCGGGTATCCTCCTTAGAAGAGCCTGCTGGTGTGGGGGGGGCATGGTGCAGGACACGCCTTGAGGGTACACCCGCGCCCCCTCCCCCCCTTCCCATCCCTCAGGCTCAAGCCAAACCTGGTGCCGCCGCCCGGGGAACCTGATGATGATGATGATGATGATGATTAAATTGAGTGGTGCGAGATTGTTTTTTTTTTTTTCCACTTTGCATTTTTTTTATTCATTTTTATTTTTTTTTTACTTTTCATTTTCTTTTTATTTATTTTTTACTTTGCATTTTATTCATTTTTTTTTATAATTTACATTTTTTTTTTTTTTTACTTTACATTTTTTTCATTTTTTATTTTGCCTTTTTTTTTCATTTTTTCTCATCTTTTACTTTACATTTTTTTTCATTTTTTCATCTTTTACTTTACATTTTTTTTCATTTCTTATTGTTAACTTTACATTTTCTTTCCTTAATTCTTTCAAGACAGAATTTTTCGTGTGTACATATATTAATTAATAGGTTAGGTTAGGTTAGGTTAGGTTAGGTTAGGTCTATCATTCCTTTATCTATCATCCGTTCTCCCTCCACCCACCTGAGGATCTTAGACTCGATGGAGGGACAGTAGCGAGGACCTGTTGTCTCCTCCATCACGTGTCTGTTGAGGTGGAGTGTGTCTCGGATCACCTGCTCAACCTCAGGACCTGTGTGGGTGAGGTGGCACGGCAGCTGCTCCTCAGGCTATAGGGGGAGAGAGAGAGAGAGAGAGAGAGAGAGAGAGAGAGAGAGAGAGAGAGAGAGAGAGAGAGAGAGAGAGAGAGAGAGAGAGAGAGTTAAGTTAAGAAGTATGAAATTATATAACTCTTGAGTCATTTGTTAATATTATTTTTCTTCTCATATCGATCTCTCTGTTGTTTGTCGTTTCTATTTATATATCTATTTATCTCTCTTTTAACATTACATTGCTTGGTGTATTTACTTATTTTTTCAACAGATGATCAGGACAGAAAATGTATTTCTTTTCACTTCAAATTTACTCTCTCCTTCCTTTCCTTTCTCTCTCTGCCACACACACACACACACACACACACACACACACACACACACCTACCTTGATAGCCACTTGTTGGTTCATGAAGGAGAATGGTGTTGGAGGGTTGTCAGCCTGATGAACGATGCATTGGGAGTAGTCAATGGTGTTCTTAGCTATCCTTGGTGGTGTGCCTGGAAGGGGAATGCATCAGCTTGTCTGTAAACTCTTATTATCGCTTCTAAGATAAAAGAGAAGACTAACATTAACCTAGCCTATCCTAACCTAACATTTACCTAAACATAGTTGGGTTCAAGTACATGTACTTGTACTTGTACTTAGACCCAAAGTACTTGAATATTACCAAGTACATTGTATTTAATTAAAAGTTGTATACTGTATATAGATTGTATTGAACTTTGTGTTGATACTATTGGGTAAATACGTACGTACACGTTGTGATATTGTAGTGTAATATAGGATAAAGGAACATAATTATGTAGTATTTTCTCAATTGGTAACATGATACAGTACACACCGTCTAGACAGGACCAGTACGTGGTGTGCTAAAATAAAGGTAGAATTTCCATTTACTTTCCTATATTGAATCCCACTTTTTAACGGCATACTCATTAATGTGTATATACAAAAACTACTAACTTTCGTGCTTTACGAATCTGTGACAAATTTTTTTTATTACATAAAGTACTTGTACCTAAGTACAATGACATGCACTTGTACTTAAATACATAGCAAAGTGACTGTACTTGTACTTGAAAAACATCCAGGTACTTGGACTTGGACCGAAGTACAGGGAACTTGGGTCCAAGTCCCCTGTACTTGGACCCAACCCTAAACCTACCATTAACCCAACCCAACCTAACCTAACCTAACATTAACTTAACCTATCCAAAGCTAGATAAAAATTATAAAAACCCCACATCAAGATATTCTTTATGCGTTATTCTTCACCAGTTTTGAGGCGGCCAAGTCTGAACTCCAGCCTCTCTAGCGTCCTGGCCAAGCCCACAGCCGGCTCATCACCCATCCTGCCGGCCGGCCGAGTCTCCAGGCCAATGTTGATGGTGCCTCGGAGGAAAGTGCCGGTGGTGATGACAACACTACTGCTGCCAATGGTTTGGCCATCACCCATCACCACCCCACGGCACTGTGCCACCCTGCTGCCTGCCACTGTGGAGGGGAGGAAGCAAACATGATAACTGATGACCTAAGGGGAGAGAGAGAGAGAGAGAGAGAGAGAGAGAGAGAGAGAGAGAGAGAGAGAGAGAGAGAGAGAGAGAGAGAGAGAGAGAATACAGTAATACAAAAAGCCCTTACCTTGCTGTTGGCCACCACCATCACCACCACCACCACCACCACCACCACCTTCCGTCACCCAGAGGTCCTCCACGGCCCCCTCAGTAATGGTGAGGTTTGTGGTGTTGAACAATTCACTCTGAAGGTGGTGCTTGTAAAGAGTGCGGTCAATCTGAGCACGAAGACCCCACACCGCTGGACCCTTCCTTCTGTTCAACACCTGCAGGAGGAGGAGGAGGAGGAGGAGGTGTGTTGAAATGAGAAATTTAATATAAAGTCAAGACAGATCTCTCTCTCTCTCTCATACATACATACACACATGACATACCTTGTAGTGTACGCCAGCGAGGTCACACACACGCGCACACAGGCCGTCAAGTGCATCCACCTCCCTCATCAGGTGACCCTTCCCGATGCCCCCAAAGGAAGGGTTACACGACATCTCACCTGCGATAATAACACAAGAAGAACATAAGAACAACATCAACCTAACCTAACCCAACCCAACCTAACCTAACCTAAGAACGACATCAAACAACAATCACACTTCTATTGGTACACTAATTAATTTTCCTTTTGTTTCTATACTTTTAACATGGAAAGGTGCTTGGAGGCTTAGGACTGAGTAAATGTAAGGAGAAGTAAGGATGTTTCATAATGTTTGCTAAGAAGGAATGAAGAAATAAAAGTAAAACAAATAAAAAAAATAAGTGGTTTGCTTACCTAACCTAACCTAACCTACCCTAGTGATAGTAAAGAGGTAAGAGAGTCAGTTTTATTTGTGGTAAAGTAAGTGTAGTTCCTTGTATTGTATTAAAATGGTTAAATAATTCTACATTTTCACCCATTCCCCTTCCTTACCAATGGTTGACTTCTTATGTGTGACGAGGAGTGTGTTGGCGCCCATCCTAGCCGCCGCCGCTGCTGCCTCAGTGCCTGCATGACCCCCGCCCACCACCACCACGTCAAAGGAAGGCACTGACGCGGCACTGTGCCACCTCACGCCCCTACACACACGGGCGGCCTGGCTACCCTTCAGCATCCTTCTTCTACAGCTGGAAATTATAATGGTAATGACAACACATGATTTTGTTTACTATTAATAACATAATGAATGGTAGTGATCAATTGTTGTTCATGTTTTAATAGGTTAGGTTAGGTTATACTGAGTGTTCATTTTTTGTTCCTATCTACTAACACCATTCTTTACCACCATTCTCTTTAAAGACAGCCGGGAATAATAATAATAATAATAATAATAATAATAATAATAATAATCATCATCATCCACACATTTGTTGGTAATTATTAAGGAGTCACAGCCCAGATCTCCTTATCAATACCCTAATCATCTTCCGTAATAATGACAAGAAAGTGTGGAGGCGTGTGTTTCCTTCACGTCCTGGATTGGGTGTAGAAAGACCAGAAACAAAACATTGATTATGCGGTGAAGATAGAAAGTAAATACCTCGACTATAATGACCACAGAATACAGTGTTAGTGATCCAGAGCTGGAGTCACAGGGTTAATATATATAATAGTCCAGCGCGTGATCCTCCAGACCATGGTGAATAGTATCTGTTCCTTACCTTCACTCAAGACACAGGGAAGCATTAATACCTTCAATATACACCCTTCTCACCACGCTGCCTGTCCTACCTTCACCCAACACATGCCAGAGTGTTGTGTAAGTTAAATAAACACAGAACACATGGTTGAGTCTCACCTTGCCGCCAAAAAGGTAAATAAAGTGTTGTACGGAAATGGCGTCGCGATCTAAGATGTCTTGCTTCACGGGACGGTTTGCTTCTATGACCCGGTGACTTTGTGGTATAAGGATGATATTAAATTCTTCTGTAGCTATAGACAGCTAGGGTTAGCGAGTACGTTGTCCCTCAAACCAAGCAGCAGCCAAGAACCAGGATCGAACTAACATTT
>JAPQNM010000015.1:1139949-1160315 GCA_029783475.1 Metacarcinus magister | reverse complement strand
ACCTAAAACACACCACTGGCCCTCTGCTTCACCATTCACACTTTCTTCTCCAACTATCCTCTTCTGGCTTCTCCATCAACTTCATGTGGGTCCCCTCACATGTTGTGCGTCATGGGCAACACAGTGTCCGACAGACGCAGCGGAGGCACGCTCCCACCCTCACGCATTACCCTTCCTCAACTGACCAGACCGCTCTCTGACTAACTCACACAGCCTGTAAACTACACTGGGACACAGACCCTGGCCTGGCCTTTTCAAGTACTCAAAACAACCAGGACCTTCTCCAAAGGACTGTTCGACTCAAAGGATCTGATCCACTTACTCATCTGCAAATGCACTTTTGGGGGACTAGAGGCTGGTGGCAGCAGCAGCCTGCACGGCCCCATAGATTTTCAAAGTCCATATATCACTCATATATGCCTCCCCCACAAAAAAAAACCCGATTCCCCACAGCCCCCAAGCTTGCTTCAGGGGTTGGGGGGGTGAGGGTAGACATAGGGAATATTGGTTGAAACTGCAAATTTACCTCCAGCCTTTCTATATCCTTACAATAGTACATATATTTTCTGATCTGACTTACAATTAATTTAATAAACTTTTAACATCGTAATTAACTCGGTCAATTTACACCATAACTTCACCATAATGCATTACTGGATGTAAATAAGTAGGAGGTGTGAGTGTGTACCTGTGTGTGTGTGTGTGTGTGTGTACCTGGTGACGATGGCTTACCTGTGGCTTCATTACAGGTGAGTCAGGTGCAGGTGAGGGCCCAGCTGGAGAATGTGACCAACCTACAAGCCCCGGGGGACGACTTCCTCTACTGCATCAAGGTGTGAGAGAGAGAGAGAGAGAGAGAGAGAAAAAAAAATACGTATCAACATCAATGGTCGACAAACTCCCTATCCCCCCCCCCCACTACAGACGCGGTGTGGCTCGTGTGGTGAAGTGAGCGAGAAGTGGCAGTATGTGTCAGCGGAAGAGAGGTTGGATTTACCGCATTCCAGGGGCGCGTGTAACATGGCGGTGAAGTGCAAGCTGTGTGGACGCCTCAACACTCTAGGTAACACACACACACACACACACACACACACACAGAATAATGATGGTAATAGATCAATCAATAAATGTTACCCCTTTGTAGTGACTCCCAATTTGAGGTCATCTGGCTATGTACTGTTTCTGATCTTTACCAGGCTCCTATAAGTATAAGTATAGTATATAGTATAAGTTTATAAGTATAGTTTGTCAGTTTTCTTCTTAGTATTTAACAATCTTTACCACCACCACCACCACCACCACCACCACCACTTGTAATCCAGCGGTGCTTCCCTTCAACAGATGTACAGACGAACAAGAAACAGATGTACACGGATGATGATGTACCGAACTTCAAGGTCATTATTGCCTTTGAATGCCGTGGACTGTCGGTGGCTGACTTCCAGTTCAGGGTGAGTGTGTGTGTGTGTGTGTGTGTGTGTGTGACAGGATGTGGTCGAGAAAGAAAAGTAGTGTGAATGATTAAGTGTAAGCCCAAAATTCCTTCTCTTAAGATCCTACATCAGTCTTCAATTAATGGAGATACAGTCTATAATAATAATCACCTTTTTCACTCCTAAACACACTACCATACACCATACCATGTTAATTAGAAAGTCATCCTATCTGTTCATTTGAAGAGTTACAAATCATTACTGTATTCTTATCACCCACATTATCACATCATCTAAATTGCTACAAATTACTCATGCTTGTACTGTGAATATATTTGTGTGCCTATCAGTCAGTCAGTCAGTAATCAATTAGTCAACCTACAAGTCTATTAGTCAGTGTTGTGAGTCAAGCCCTCCAGCCCTTCAGCCCTCTAACCCTCCAGCCCTTCAGCCCTTCAGCCCTCTAACCCTCCAGCCCTCCAGCCCTTCAGCCCTCTAACCCTCCAGCCCTTCAGCCCTCTACCCTCCAGCCCCCAGCCCTTCAGCCCTCTAACCCTCCAGCCCTTCAGCCCTTCAGCCCTCTAACCCTCCAGCCCTCCAGCCCTTCAGCCCTCTAACCCTCCAGCCCTCCAGCCCTCTAACCCTCCAGCCCTTCAGCCCTTCAGCCCTCTAACCCTCCAGCCCTTCAGCTCTTCAGCCCTCTAACCCTCCAGCCCTTCAGCTCTTCAGCCCTCTAACCCTCCAGCCCTTCAGCTCTTCAGCCCTCCAGCCCTCCAGCCCTCTAACCCTCCAGCCCTTCAGCTCTTCAGCCCTCCAGCCCTCCAGCCCTCCAGCCCTCTAACCCTCCAGCCCTCTAACCCTCCAGCCCTCCAGCCCTTCAGCCCTCTAACCCTCCAGCCCTCCAGCCCTTCAGCCCTCTAACCCTCCAGCCCTCCAGCCCTTCAGCCCTCTAACCCTCCAGCCCTTCAGCCCTTCAGCCCTTCAGCCTCTCTTCCCCCACAGAAAGGATGGCAGTGTGAGGGTCTGGACAGCAAGACTCCCTTCACAGACCTGGACTTAGACGAGGAGTGGTGTGACTACGACGAGGAGGCAAACTGTCCTGTCGGCATCACGGAATTGGAGTACAAGGTCACCTGAACACACACACACACACACACACACACACACACACCAAGCACGCACATTGACAGTAATTTCTTCCGTTAACTATCTCATACGTTAATAATTCGTCGTAATTATAATTCGATAAATCTTTACGGAATTGTGTCTTGCGATTTTTTTTTTCTTTCTATACTTCAAGTGACTCTCCTTTGCTAAAATAAAGACTATTTGAGATTATTTGTTATTTTCTTCTCTCCCCCTTTACCTGCCTCCTTACCTTCCCTCTCCTACCTACATCTAAATTACTAGTAACTCTTTATATTCCCATCCTAACTTACACACACACATACAAGGTTATGATAGAGTTACTTAAATTAAAGCTATATTTTATTAGTACATGCATCTATTGTTAGTAGAATATAGATTTAGTGTACACAGCTACAGTGTTTCCAGTTATATTTTTACATAGGCTCAGATGTTTATATAAAGTGGATTAAAAGTGTAAATAAGTCAGTGTTGATGCTTCTTTCTATTACAATGAGTTTGGATGGAGAGAAGGAGGCAAGAGAGATACAAATTTTCCTCCCAAAACCAATACGAAAATTCCTCCTGTAACCTTAAACTCGGTGAATGGAGTGGCTGCGGTGGTGGAGAGGTCAGCAGTTACTCTCATCATTGCCAGTAACACAGTTTAGTTCCCCGTTGCACACCAAGCTTCCTGGAATACAGTTGCCTATCGCACACTGGAAATAGCCTGGAAAACACTCACTCTCCTTCTCTGGAATAGAATATATATAAAAAAAAGGCGGGAAAATTGACTCTACATACACAAACACACGAATATACACAAAAAGATTACATTACATACTTTTTTTTTCCTCTTTACATAACTATTTATACTATTTATATTATTTGTATTATTTCTTGCACAACACAACACAACACAACCCACCTTGAAGACAGTTAGTCTCGTCGTCACCAGTTATACAGTTGAGTTCCCCATCACATACTAAGGCGTCAGGGATACACAAGCCTTCACCACACATGAAATAACCTTCATAGCATGCCTTAACGTTTCCCGGGGCTGAAGGGAAGAAAAATATAACCTTCTAAAGAGAGCGTGGATATAAAAAAAAAAATGTATCGATCTCCATGTATGCAAAGGTCATTTATATATACAAAATTTTAGGGAAAAATTATGGTTTTTAGTCACTGTTGCAAGTTATAAAAGATACAAAAATGGTCATCATCTATAAAAGTCTACAGTTACCTTCCAAGTTGTTGTCATAAATGAAGTCACCTTTGATTTACCTGCATCTTAGACATTCAATTATTCACAGGAACGAAGGTATAATGATTAAATGTTTTCTACTGACCTGCATCGACGGTGGAGAGGAGGAGGAGGAGGAGGAGGCAGAGGGTAGAGGTAGCGAGGCGAGGCATGGCTAGGGTGAGGCGACGGTCTCTATAGGGTGAAGAAGCAAGGTGATAACAGTCCCCTTTATATATCTGAGGCTCACGATGCTCTTTTGTCTAACGAATAGGGTGATAAGAAAAGTATATGGATGCAAGAAATTACGTCATGTTCGGTTTTGTATCTCTTTATATTTTTTTTGTTTTCATTCTCTACCATACACACATCCTGAGGGAGAGAGAGAGAGAGATACACACATAACGTTAAATACAAGGATATAAATAAGAAAAATTAGTGGTGTTAAGGCTTGTTAAATAAGTTAGATAGATAAACAGAGGTAAGGTGGGAGCAGCAACAGGTGGGGCGTGGGAACGACAGGTGTTGAACCCTTTCTTGTAGTACATTTACATCACTGATACATAGCGACGTAGTAGTAGTTGTAGTAGTTGTTCTAATAGTAGTAGTAGTTGTTGTTGTAATAGTATTAGTAGTTTTTTTTATAGTAGTAGTAGTAGTTGCTGTTGTTGTTGTATTATTGGTTGAAGTGGTAGCAATAGTAATAGTAATGTATTATACTACATACCAATAACCACTCACACACACACACACACACACACACACACACACACACACACACACACACACACACACACACACACCTTGGTTGCTCAATGGTAACGTCTCGGCCTGTTACTCGGCAGGCTCAAGTTCGCGCATCGCTCGAGGTGCAAAGATTTACTAATGACCAAGTAGTTACTGTCCTCCTTGAGCAAGAAGGCACTCTCCGGAGAGTAATGGTTGGCGATCACGAGTCCAGCACGTGATCTTCAAGACCGTGGTCCCCACTCAGCAGCCGCTTTCATTTCCTCCCCATTCCCATTCTCTGTTCCCTTCGGTCTCCCCTACCCACCCGTCTCGTGACACAACGTTGTGATGTGAAGAAACAATTTGTTGACTCTGGGGAGCGGATGCTGGTGTGTGTGTGTGTGTGTGTGTGTGTGTGTGTGTGTGTGTGTGTGTGTGTGTGTGTGTGTGTGTGCAAGAAAGGGCAGGATATTCTTAGTGAGTAGTGCCAAGTTATCTTCACAAACAGCTTCTATAGTCATGGCAGGAGGTGGTGTGCTGCTGCTGTTGCTGCTGCTGGCTACACCCGGCACTGCCATGTCCTTGGAATGTTCCCACTCTGACCCCGTCGTGGGCACAGGTGACCTACAGGCTGTTCATCACGGAATACTGCAGAACAGTACCAATGTTCTGTTCGTCCGGCCACACGATGGGTTTGTAGGCGTGACTGTGGTGGTGTTGGGAGACAGCGGCGTCAACACCACCCTGTTGTTCCCTGTACATGCTCTCTGCTTCCCGCACACCACAGACTGGTGGAAGCTGGTCGTGCACTGCAGTAACGTGGGGATGGACATGGCTGTGCAGTGTCTGTTGACGGTTGGTGACTGTACCATGATGTGCAACAAGGAATTCACCTCCAACTGCGTGGTGGGCGTTGTGGTGATAAGTATTGGCACCGCACACTGGAGACTCACCCCGCCACCGGCCACGTGTTCTGTCGCACAGCCTGCCACTGTTGAACATCAACCCTTCCTGATACCCTGCAAAGATGTTCTCGATTTTTCCAATTTTCTTCAAAGTTTTCTCAGTAACTTGACCATCCCTGCCTCCCTCACTTGCCCTCACCAAACCATAAATTGTTCAGTCGATGTTATTCTCGACGCAGGGAACGTGACACTTGTCGATCAAAAATCTTTACAAGGACGACGCTCACAGTCACTAATCCTACTCCTGCAACTCGACGTGGGTTTCAAGGGCGTGAGTGTGAAGGTTGATGGCACCCACGGCACCACAGACATGTGGTTCCCTTACAAGGCTCGCTGCTTCCCTAAGTTCAAACACTGGTTAGCGGTGAAAGTGTTCTGTACAAGATCAGGACAAGAAAGCATCGACTGTGTGATGCGGGCAGGAGAGTGTAGTTGGTCTTGTCTGCAGCAGAACACTTCCCCGGACCTTGTCAAGCTTCGTGTGGTGGCTCACGGGACATCCAAGTGGAAACGGATCTCATATACCGGTCCCCCTTCCAAGTGTAATATCACTTGGTGGGCGTACAAAGGGATGAACGAAGAGGCTGTTTGCCCGGCCAAACACACGTCTCTACCGGTGACTGTGGTGGTGGTGGTGGTGGTGGTGGTGTTGGTGACAACGGTGGTTATATGTGAAATACGACGCCGGAGAGTACCACAATCATGTAAGTGTGTGTATGTGTGTGTGTGTGTGTGTGTGTGTGTGTGTGTGTGTGTGTGTGTGTGTGTGTGTGTGTGTGTGATTATTTTCGTGTTCAAGTCAATCTACTTTAACTTGCTTCCTTTCAGCACTTTCCTTTAATTTCAAGGGTAAATTTAAAAGTTTTCTTAACATCTTTAATAAGTCAAGAAGTCAAATACTGCTTCTTTTCTTTTCTTTCTTTCGTCTTAATTCAGAGGGAGCCAATCAAGTGTACTTTTCAGGGTTGGGTCCAAGTACATGTACTTGGTACTTCGGGTTAAGTACATATTTTCCTGTACTTGTATTTGTACTTGTACTTGGAGTTTAAAATGTTACTTGTACTTGTACTTAGACCCAAAATACTTGAAAAATACCAAGTACATTCAAGTACATCGGTCCACTTCGCCTAGACAATGGGGAACACGTTAACAACGAGGTCGATATGGCCGAAACATTAAATTAATATTTTGCCTCAGTTTTTACAAGTGAAGACACAAATGGTTTCATAGAGACGTCGCAAGTCACAGACAATAGCATCCTTTTAAATAATTGCGAGATTACAGAGGATATCGTAATAAAAGTACTTGATAATATTAAAGTAAACAAAACTCCTGGGCCTGACCGCATAGCGCCACGTGTATTAAAAGAAACCAAAAATCAAATATGTAAACCCCTCTCGATAATTTTTAATAAATCACTAAACTCCGGTAAAGTACCTCGAGACTGGAAACTTGCAAATGTTACCCCCATTCAAAAGAAGGGAAACAAGTCTCTTCCATGTAATTATAGACTGATCAGCCTCACCTCAGTAGTCAGTAAATTAATGGAAACCATATTGCGTAACAAACTAGTAAGCTTCTTGGAAGAGAACAGTCTCATTAAAAACTCCCAACATGGCTTCCGTAATAAACGTTCATGCCTCACTAACCTACTAGACTTCTACAACGACGTATTTAACATATTCGACGAATCCAAAGCGGTAGACGTCATTTATCTGGACTTTCAAAAAGCGTTTGACAAAGTTCCCCATAAGCACCTTCTAAGTAAATTAATTTCGCACGGCATTACTGGTAAAATTCACTCGTGGCTCGAAGACTGGCTCTACGAGAGAAAAAAACGCGTCGTTATTAACGGTAAAGCATCAAACTGGCGAAACGTTCTAAGTGGAGTGCCGCAAGGTTCAGTGCTCGGCCCCGTTCTTTTTGTAATCTACGTAAACGACATCGATGAAGGCCTCACCTGTAAGATATCCAAATTTGCTGACGACACGAAAATAACTGGAAGAGTTACTACTACTGCCGAAAAAGCACTACTACAGTCCGACCTCGATCGCTTAGTAAATTGGTCAAAGAAGTGGCAGATGACGTATAACTTAAATAAGTGTAAAGTTTTGCATATTGGGAGTAACAATAATCGCACTAACTATTCAATGAACGGTACCGAACTTCTTAAAGTTAATGAAGAAAAAGACCTGGGCGTAACTATTAGTAGCGACCTCAAACCAGGCAAACACTGCTCAGAAGCCGTTAAAACCGCTAACAAATTAATTGGTTTCATTGGCAGAACCTTCGAGTTTAAATCTGATAAAGTCGTCCTGACACTGTTCAATTCCCTCGTACGTCCGCATCTCGAATATTGCGTTCAGTTTTGGTCACCTTACTATAGAAAAGATATTGTAAAGCTGGAGAGAGTCCAAAGACGAGCCACAAAAATGATTCCGCGACTGCGCAATAAGCCATACGAGGAACGACTGAAGGAGCTCAATCTGTTCAGTTTAGAGAAACGTAGATTACGGGGAGACCTAATAGAAGTTTTCAAAATGATTCGTGGTTTCGATAACGTCAATATAAGCGATTACGTAATTGTTGATCGGGAAAGAATCACAAGAAACAATGGATTCAAAATAATCGGTAAAGCCTTCAGATCGGAAGAATCTAAACACTTTTTCTTCAATAGAATAGTTAATGTATGGAACTCTCTCCCAGCACAGGTAGTCAACAGTAATACGATTGAAACTTTTAAAGCTAAACTCGATAAGTACTTGACGACAAAACCTAACCTAACTTATTACCCGCTTCGTTAATAATTTTAATAGTGATAGATAGCCTTTTTCTTTCTTTTTCACACTATACTATCAAATTTCCTGCGCAGTTTTTATTACTACTACTGCGCAGGTGTTTCTTTAACCACTTTTTTTTTTCCTGCCGGCGTTTGCCGGAGGGAGAGGTGGGTGGGGAGGAGCCTTCCACTTTACTATCCTTTACCTCAGACTTGTAGAGATATAGAAGTAGAGTAGCTACACAGGCAACCTTGTAAGGCCCACCAGGGCTGTTGTTGCCTGTTATTCCTTTGTATTCCTTTGTATACAAACAAGTACATTGTATTTAATTAAAATTTATATACTGTGTATAGATTCTAGCGAACTTTGTGATGATACTATTGGGTAAATACGTACATTGAGTGTTATGATATTGTAGTGTAATATAGGATAAAGGAACATAATTATGTAGTATTTTCTCAATTGGTAACATGCTACAGTACACACCGTCTAGACAGGACCAGTACACGTTTATTTCCTGTCACGCTCCACTCTCCACTCCTTCATCTTGTACTTAATTAAGTACAATGACATGTACTTGTACTTATACTTTAGTACATAGCAAAGTAACTGTACTTGTACTTGTACTTTTACTTGAAAAATGTTTCGGTACTTGGACTTGGACTTAAGTACAGTCGTCTGTACTTGGACCCAACCCTGGTATCTTTAGAAGACGAGTTCCCTGGTCTCCTCCCTTTTACCCACAGACCCTTAATTCCAAGCCTTAGACTTCTTTGTATATATAGAGTGAACATAAGAACATAAGGAGGCTGCAAAAGGCCAACTGACCTACACAAGGCAGCTCTTGTACTATTATTACACTATATATTATTAGTTATTACCCTTCACAGTCTTACGGGTTCTAGGCTAGGATCAAACACTCACCACTTCTTAACCTTCATCCACAGCCTCCTAAACACATCCAACCAGCCACAACCTTGCTGCCAAACCAACCACTCAACCATCCACCTCCTGGCCACCAGCACATGAAGAGGAAGCTATATATGATACCATCAATGAAATTAATATTTATCTGGAACCTAAACCCGCACCACCCGTGTACGCAAATTGTGTTGTACGTGAAACCCATAACAGCATGTAGGACGTGAATCAGTCCAAGGAAGGAGGATGGTGCAGCCTAAATGGCGGCCAATGACCACTGAAAAGTGTCTCGTGTGAACCCGGCCTAAGGATACGTATGTCGACTCTGCAAGGACATCATGAAGACTAGGAGGACAGGGAGGCAAGGTAAGGACGCCTCTACAAAGGAGGAGGAGGAATTATTGTAACTATTACCATTACTACTACTACTACTACTAATAATAATAATAATAATAATTCTACTGCTACTACTACTACTATTACTACTACTACTACTACAACTGCTAACAAAAATAAATAAAACACCATGGAGAGGAGGAGGAGGAGGAGGAGGAGGAGGAGGAGGAGGAGGAGGAGGAGGAGGAGGAGAGGAGGAGGAGGAGGAGGAGGAGGAGGAGGAGGAGGAGGAGAAGAAGAAGAAGAAGAAGAAGAAGAAGAAGAAGAAGAACAAGAAGAACAAGAAGAACAAGAAGAACAAGAAGAAGAAACAACAACAACAACAACAACAACAACACGAACAAGAACAAGAACAAGAACAACAAGAAGAAGAAAAAGGAGAAGGAGAAGGAGGAGAAGAAGAAGAAAGAGAAGGAGGAGAAGAAGAAGAAGGAGGAGAAGAAGAAGAACAAGGAGAACAAGAACAAGAACAAGAAGAAGAAGAAGGAGAAGGAGAAGGAGAAGGAGAAGAAGAAAAAGAAGAAGAGGAAGAGAACAATAACACGAGACTGTGAGACAAGAGGACAGTTACATCATCTCAACCAGTGTTATCATATCTAACATTATTTCAGCAAATTATCTGTGGTTAGCATAATTTCTAGCATTCATAACAATTTAGCATTATTTTGAGTTATTTAGCTTAATCATAACATTATTTTGAGTTAATTGCCATAATTTTAGCATTATTTTGAGTTATTTTGCTTAATCATAACATTATTTTGAGTTAATTGCCATAATTTTAGCATTATTTTGAGTTATTTAGCATAAATCTAACCCTACTCAAGCAAATCTGATAAATACGAGGAAATTGTATAAAAAAGGAATAAAATAGTGAAACATTCTCTATTGAATATCATTTGGTAAGGCGCCGTCACACTAGTACTTTTCCATTAATGTAAGTACAGTAAATATGCGCCTCAGTGGTGCAGTGGTTAGCAACACGACCAAGTTAATACAAAGAAGATACTTTATCTGGACGAAATCCGGCGTATAGGGCGTCAGACACACTGGCTATGCTTGCCACGTCTCTACTTAAAACAGACAAACATAATCTGACCTTTGTTATAACTTTTTCCGTCCGCTGAGTCACACTTATAGAAGCCAGTTGATGTCATTTGTCCAGGTTTGAAAGTAAGATTAGATTCTTGCAGGTACTGTGCTACTCCAATGTAAGGATGCACAACTGCACGCGACACTGGCCGCCACTCGTCTCGTCCAGAAGTTAGTTATCAACTTCACACTTTCTCCATTTATCATCCATACGGCGTTACGGTAATGCCTTTTTTAGGATGTGACAGAAATGAAATTATGATAACTCATAGGAGGGCACATGCCGGGCCTCACTGGTTATTAACTACATACCTACATACAAAGTAGTGGAACCATAACACAAACAATGCCATTCATCATAAAACACTATTAGAAAAAGTAGCATTGTCAGGGCCGAGGTGACTACCAATTAATATTATGCTTCTATAGAGTTGTGGGGAAGAAAAATCATGGAGTATGATACCCCGAATATATTTACACACACAATAATAGCAAACAGCAGGCTAAAAGCCAAAATAAATCACCAACGACGATCTGCTCGTAAACAATTACCAGAGCAGGGGTATGGCACCCAAATAACTCCCTGTACAGCTGTCTGGAGGGTGAGATGCGCGGCAGCAACACTCGGCGACGTAGATTGCACCTCAGACAGCAGGGAGGGTCGAATGGTGTAGGTACAGTTGAAGGGCACACTGGAAGGGAGCCCAAGTCTCCAGAAATGCCTTCGGAATGTTGAGAACCAGCAGCAGGTGGTGAGGTGTTCTCAGGTGAGAGAGCTGAGGCGTTCTGTCTGTCCCCGGTCCCGCGGCGTGGAGCTTGCCTCGGTTAGACTACCCCCCTACCCCTGGACATGGGGATGGGGTAGTGGCGGGGAAGCCGGTGAACAAGCAGTTGGAGAGGTGAACTAGCGCCGGCAGACTAGAGTGGTAGTTCAACCACTAATTAGGGGGAGACGAGGCAGGTGCAGTTCCTCACACATGCCCCCACTAAAACATCTGCTGCACAGCTGATGTCGAAGAACTGCAGCTGACCAGGAGACATAAACAAACTTATAATAGGCTTGAGTGCAGGAAACAAAACTTGTAAAAGACTGGAGTGCAGGAAACAAATAAAGAAGAACTATTGCCGGCTGAGAAGGTCGGCTCCAATGTTGTCTGTCCCGGCAACATGAACAACCCTAAATTTATAGGGTTGAAGACCTAAAGCCCATCGTAGTACTCTATCATTTTTACCTTTTAAATTTCTCAAGGTATATTAGAGGCTTGTGGTCTACTTCAAGGATAAATTCCTTACCTCGAAGATAGAAGTCAAACCTATGAATGCCGAACACGATGGCCAGGCATTCCCTCTCGATGGTAGAGTATCGTCGTTCCCGATCAAGTAGTTTCCGGCTGGCGTAAGAGATGGGATGTGGACGATCATCATGGTACTGAAGGAGTACAGCACCTAATCCATAGTTTGAAGCATCGGTACGAAGGACGAAGGTCTGGCTGGGGTCCGGAAGACGAAGAATAGGCTTGCTTCAGCAGCTTGAACCGTTCATGCAGATCTTCAGTCCACTGGAGGGGATCCCGTACCGGCTTCTTCAACAAGTTAGAGAGGTGGCCGGTAAGCTCAGAGGCCTAAGGAATGAAAGCTTTGTAAAACGATATCAAACCTAGGAAACTCCGGAGTAACTTTTTGGTGGTAGGAGGAGTCATGGAGGCGATGGCAGTCAACTTGCCAACTTGTGGTTGAAGATGGTCTCGTGACAAAATAAATCCCAGATAGTTGATGGACTCTGCTCCAAACTGGCACTTTTTAAGTTTGAAAGTCAGACCGTTCTGTTGTAGTCTATCTAAAACAGACTTGAGGGCAGAGATGTGAGTGAGCCAATCAGATGAATACACAAACATATTATCAAAATAAAATGAAACATTGGCCAAGCCAGCAAGCACAATCCTCATTAAGCGAATATAAGTGGCACAGGCTGTAACGAGACCAAAAGGCATCCGAGTAAATTCCATCAGGCCCTTGTGAGTTGGAAACGCAGTGAAGCGTCGAGCTTTGGCAGACAGTAGAACCTGGTAATATGCCTTACTCAAATCTAGCTCTGAGAAGAACTCAGCACCAACGAACTTATGCAGCTCAGTCTCAATACTGCAGGATGGTTTCAGCATGAAAAACAGTAACGGAGTAGAGTAACCTGTAATCAATGGCCATCCGATACGTACCGTCGGACTTCCTGACCATGATAACCGGAGAGCAGTGTGGAGAGGTTGAAGGTTGGATGATTCCTTGACTCAACAGTTGCTCAACCTCTTCCTGGTAGTAGTGCTGGAGATGGATGTGGTGGTAGTGGCAGTAGTAGTAGTAGTAAAAATAGTAATAGTAGTAGTAGTAGTAATAATAGTAATAGTAGTAGTAGTAATGGTAATAATAGTAGTAGTAGTAATAGTAGTAGCAGTAGTAGTAGTAGTTGAGAGGAAAACCAGTGGAGAAATCAATGCGAGTTACAAGGTGACGATGCCCTTCAGAAGACGGTGGAGACACGGGACCTACCAAGTCAATGGCAACTCTGGAGAAGGGTTCAGTTACGACAGGTAACGGTTGAAGAGGTACTGGACGTACCCTTCCCTTAGCTGACATACGTTGACAGAGCAGGGGTATGGCACCCAAATAACTCCCTAAACAGCTGTCTGGAGGGTGAGATGCGCGGCAGCAACACTCGGCGACGTAGATTGCACCTCAGACAGCAGGGAGGGTCGAATGGTGTAGGTACAGTTGAAGGGCACACTGGAAGGGAGCCCAAGTCTCCAGAAATGCCTTCGGAATGTTGAGAACCAGCAGCAGGTGGTGAGGTGTTCTCAGTTGAGAGAGCTGATGCGTTCTGTCTGTCCCCGGTCCGCCGGCGTGGAGCTTGCCTCGGTTAGACTACCCCCCTACCCCTGGGCAAGGGGGTGGGAAAGTGGCGGGGAAGCCGGTGAACAAGCAGTTGGAGAGGTGAACCAGCGTCAGCAGACTAGAGTGGTAGTTCAACCACTAATTAGGGGGAGACGAGGCAGGTGCAGTTCCTCACAAGCATATTTATAGAGCTCCTGCAGTGACGTTACGACCTTGAGCTGAAATGTCAACAATCGCCATGTTTGTAGGCTAGTCACTGTCTTAGTGAATATGTATTTGCATTACAGGTGTGTATATAGACACTGTCATAGTGAATATTTATTTGCATTACAGGTGTGTATATAGACACTGTCATAATGAATAGTTATTTGCATTACAGGTGTGTATATAGATACTGTCATATAGAATAGTTATTTGCATTGCAGTCGTGTATATAGACAATGTACAGACTCCATACTATACTGGTCAGATCGTGGGTATAGCTTTTGTATTGGCACGGTTGCACACCTGGCCGAGGCAGGTGCCAGGTCACCACCCTAGAAGGCAGGTCACAACCCCTGGCTAATATCCAGTACCTATTCGCTGCTGGGTGGACAGGGGCATGGGTGTAAGGAGACCCCACAACGTTTTCCACTCCCCAGGGAATAGAATTTGCATTACAGTCGTGTATTTAGACACTGTCATAGTGAAGTTATTTGCATTACAGTTGTGTATATAGACACTCATAGTGAATAATTGTTTGCATTACAGTCGTGTATATAGACTGTCAGAGTGAATAGTTATTTGCATTATGGTCGTGTATATAGACACTTCCGATTTGCGACGGGAACAACTTTCAAATTCATTTAAATCACATCAAAAGGTATCATAAAAAAATAGGGTTAATATTGAAATCAAGTTAGCATTAGGTTAGCCACGTTATTAATATTTAGCTCCCAGTGTGCAGGGTAGGGAAGTGAATGAAGTGTGTGTGTGTGTGTGTGTGTGTGTGTGTGTGTGTGTGTGTGTGTGTGTGTGTGTGTGTGTGTGTGTGTTTGTATTGGGGTGTTGTGTTGGGGTGATCAATGATTGTGTATTTATGTGAACGAGTGTATGGTGCAGTTCTGTATAATAATATGAGGAAGCCTTTTCTAGTGTGGTATTGTGCATGGAAAGTGTGAGTGTTTGTAGGTTTAAGTGATAGTAGGATAGGTTGGGTAGGTTTGCTTGTAAAAATGTCTCCCCATAACCTCCCATACCTGGTGTGACATTTGTATGCACAGCAGCTATTTACCATGTTTGAAAATGGTCAATTTTATGTAAATCTTATGGTGTTTGCTTATAGAGCTCCTGCAGTGACGTCACGACATTGAGAAAGGATATGAATAGCCAGACATGATGGTTAGGTTAAGTTAGGGTAAAGATTTGGAAGGCGACCCAGTCTGTTTTTTGGACAAACCAGTTTTTTTCTGATAAATTTTGATGTGTTTTAAATTAATCTGATGTTTATTATGCATTACATTTTTTTTTCCCCAAGGTAAGAATTGCAAAAAAAAGTCAGATTAATTAAAAACCATCACATTCAATAAGAGAAAATTTTGATTTAAGTAATGCTAAGCAACCCTAATTAAACCTAACCTAACCTAAGCAAACCAAACCTAAACTAGGTAAAGATTCTTAAGACGACCCAATAGGTTAGGTTAGGTTTAATTAGGTTGGCTTAGGATTACTTAAAGCAATTTTTCTCTAATTTCTGGTGATGATTTTGGGGAAAAAAATTTGTATGGCATAACAAACATCAGATTAATTCAAAACACATCAAAACTTGTCAGAAAAAACTGCTTCGTCCAAAAAACAGACTGGGTCGTCTTCCTAATCTTTACCCTAACTTAACCTAACCATAACATAGCCGTAACCTAACCTAACAACCTTAACCTAACCATAACTTAACCTAACCTAACCAACATAACATAACATAACTTCAAAGACGTGGTGAGCACCGCCTGAAACCTTCACAGATGTGTTGAGTACACTATGTATAGTCATAGGGAAAGAGAGAGAAAAGAAAGAGCTGGAGCAGTAGTTGTAAAGAAAAACCCCATTATCATAGTGACCAGATGCTTTCATTACTACATACCTCCAACAAAGTGATCACTGCACACTCGCCAATGACTGTCTTTGGCATCCCACCGCTTATGAGGCTTCTTTATGCTCTGGGCTCTCTTTAAAGCAGAAATCCATTTGTCACGGGTTTCTTTGTCGGCTGGTATTTTGTAAAAACGCCTCCCCATAACCTCTCCATGCCTGGTGTTACATTTGTATGCACAACAGGTAGTTACCATGGTTGTAAATGATCAATTTTATGCAAGTCTTACGGTGTTTTCTTGTAAATGTGCCCCCAATAATTTGGTCGGGTAGCCTACAAACATGGCGGTTGTTGACATTTCGGATCGGGGTGTGACGTCAGGTGCAGGAGTTCTATAAGCTAAAAATAGAGCTGCCAAGACAGCCAGTCACCTCCCCGGCTGTAGACACACGCCTCTACGGACACTTTACTGAGTTTACTCCCTCGGCTACTTTATTGACATTATGAGACACTTCTTCCCGTCCCTTACACCACAACAGCCTACGAACATTGAGGTTATAACAAGAACACTAGGGATGAACGAGGTAAATAGTGTCAATGCTCGCCGTCAATATCACAGCAGCAGCTGAGCAGCTGATCGGCACCTCGTCCTCTGACTCCTCTCTCTCTCCCGGGACAAAGTTACAAACCGCCGGGACGCCGGGACAGGTATTCAAAATCGGGACTGTCCCGGCTAATCCGGGACGTATGGTAAGTTGGTAACCTTATGTAAGACTGTAATTGTAAGGATGCACAACTGCACGCAACACTGGCCGCCACTCGTCTCGTCCAGAACCCGTGAGAAACTGACTCTTTAACTGAGAAATGAGAACGCGAGCCACTCAGGCAGTTCTGCCAACTCTGACGGACGAAAATGCACGAGATTGGGTATCCAAATCCGCTAGAAATCCGCCAAATATAATGAGCTCCTTTGCAATGCGAGCGTTTCATGTTTACAAACAAATCCTATCGCCTGGTAGGTAGCTAGGGATGAAAGTTGTGTCTTCAAAAGCGTACCCCTGCGTACAGGCTGTATATCTCTTCCCGGTACGGCGTACCACTGCGCACCGGCTTACTTTTACCCCTGCATTTGTCCAAATATCACTTTCAGCCTCTCCGTAGCTATGTCCAAGAGAGCAGAGAGAGACAGTGGGATGAGCTTCACCTTCCATGAAAGTAAAGACAAAGAAACAAAGAGAGCAAAAATATATGTACAAGGTTTTTGAAGTGAATGGCTGGCTGATGCGGAATTAAAAAGTTGACTGCATGGCTTGGAACAAAGCTGATCAGAGTGTATTTTGTAAAGTATGCAATTATGCACTGCAACCTAAATTATCACAGTACAAGGAAGTAATAAGGTAGTTGTTATGGAAATACTGATACGTCTAACCAGTTGACGCTTCTCGCAAAAAGCACGTCTCATATTTTGCATAATTATATTTTTTGGCATGCCATATATATCTACTACATATTAGTGAACGTGATAAGAAACCTGGAACTGTTGGGCACCGTAGATGTCATTAAGTTGTAACCATGTTGAAGTATATATCTAAATTTTACTCTATTTTGTAATGTAATTCAAAATGGTAAAATAAACCTTATAGTTACCATAATTTTGTCACTCATTTAGCATAATTCTACTCAATCTAGCATTATTTTAGATTGAGTCTAGCATAATTCTGCAAGAGATCTGGTAACACTGCTCTCAACGCCTTCCCTGGTGGTGAAGGCGGCGGCGCGTCCTCTACTGGCTCACATCGGGGCTCCAGAGGTGGAAGGCAGAGGCCGCGACAGGGTGGATGGCAGGGTGCTCCTCGGGGGTGACGTTAAGCGGTGTTGTGAAGTAAAGAGTCGCATTTATATCATAGTTGTCAAAGTTGTTGTCGTTCCACTTATCAATCTGTGGAGGATGACAGACAGGAGGGTAAGTGTGTGTCTGTGTCTGTGTGTGTGTGTGTGTGTGTGTGTGTGTGTGTGGTCTTTCTTAACTTTATTTTTTATATATGATGTAGTTCTAACAAGATAATTGGTCTATCTAACAACGTCGGGGTGTTTTATCTATCTGTCTATCTATCTATATTAATTGCCCTGATTTGTGATTCTAAAAAAGTGGTTTGATTGGTAAGTTTGAGGTTCGTTTTGATTTTGTTATTATACTTCAGTGTAATGTATATGGTCTCTCTCTCTCTCTCTCTCTCTCTCTCTCTCTCTCTCTCTCTCTCTCTCTCTCTCTCTCTCTCTCTCTCTCTCTCTCTCTCTCTCTCTCTTTCTCTCTCTCTCTCTCTCTCACATACTCACCAACGTTGAAGAATACGTAATATACTCTTCCATACGGTATCCAAACTCCGGCCACAGCTGCCCTACGTACAGATAATCCAAGTAAGGGTTGAGTCTAGCGTTGGGCTCAAACTGAACCCCGCTCACGAAGGTAGCTAGCGGGAAGAAGGTGATGTACGAGACCAGTAACAACGCCATACACATAACCAGGAGAGTAATGTGTATAGTCTCGTGTCCTTTCCCAAGCCTTCTTCTGGATAGAGTCTTGCATACCCACGATGTTATGACTCCTGGAAGTGTTAGGAAGTATTAGTATTAGGAGGGCATGTGGTGTGTGTGTGTGTGTGTGTGTGTGGTGTGTGTGTGGTGTGTGTGTGTGTGTGTGTGTGTGTATATATATGTGTGTGTGTACCTGTGTGTGTACCTGTGATCATGCAGGAGAAGAGGTAAGAAGGGCAGTAGTGGTGATAGTAGAGGACGCGGCTCATGAAGAAGAACGGGAGGTAGTGTATGGCCCAGCACAACCCCAGCCAACCACACGCCGCTAACACACGCCGGCGATCCTCTGCAGGGTGGACCAAACAATGAATTACGCAAACCACACAAGGAAGGAAAGGAAAGTCAAAGAAGAAAAAATATTGTGATAAAAGTTAAGATACTGAAGGAATGAAAGCATGGATCAAAGAAAAATGGAAAAAGACAGGAATGAATGAATGAATGAAGGAAGGAAGGAAGGAAGGAAGGAAAATGAGTACGAAAATAATGGAATGGAAAGCATGGAATCAAGGAAAAATGGAGAAGAAAGACAAAAAAAAGAAGAAAGAAAGGAAGGAAAAAGAGCTAGTAAACAAAACATGAATTTCACAATATATATTCAACTTCCAACTCCACCCAAACTACTTTCCTCCTCCTCCGTCTCCACTCACCTACCGCCGCGGGGCACTGGTAGGGGCGCCGCTTACTGTAGAAGGCGTGGGTGATGAGGAGGAGAGGCACGACCACGAGGCAGGCTAAGTTGAGGTAGGTGACGAAAGGGTTAGACATTCCTACTGCAAAGTTTTCCTCTCCTGTCGTCTTGTTCACCAGGTAAGTCCCCATTGTTTGCACCTGTAGGGAGGAGGAGGAGGAGGAAGAGGAAGAGGAGGAGGGGATAATAGTTTCATATCTTACAAAATATCAACACTGTATTTTCTTTTCTCACATCATGCATTTCAACAACAAAATTCAATCTTTTTTCCCCTTTCTTTCCTTACCTTCCCTTCCCTTACACCCTCCTTTCCCCTTTCTTCCCTTCTCCTTAAACGTATCCTTCTTTCCCCTTTCTTCCCTTCCCCTCACACGTACCCTCCTTTCACCTTTCTTCCCTTACACCCTTCTTTTCCCCTTTCTTCCATTCCCCTCACACCCTCCTTTCCCCTTCTTCCCTTCCCCTCCCACCCTCCTTTCCCCTTACCTGCCACAACAAAGGCCACATCCAGGGTCTAGCGTGCCTCTCCTCCTCGCTGTTCTTGTCTATCAAAACTGCATTACCGATGAACATGTTACGGTGTTGGTGGATGATTTTACCCCAAAGACCGACCGCCAGAGAGCGCGCGGGAACCTCATCACCCACTGCCAAGGGAGATGAGGAGACAGGGTGAGGGGAGGGGAGTTAAAAGGTCGGGAGATGAGGTTAGGTTAGTTTGGTGAGGGAGATAAGGAGATAGAGACAGAGGGTGCAGGGAGAGAAGAAGTTATTTTAGTTTCGTGAGAGATTGACAAAGAAACGAAGGGAGAGAAATGAGGGGAAGGAAGGAAGGAAGGAGAGTTTAATTGGATGTAATATTGTTATCAGAGAAAAGGAAGGAAGGAAGGAAGGAAGGGAGGAAGAGAACAGAAACGGGAATAAAAGAGGAAGAAAGGTTAGAGAAGTAGAAGGAAAAGGAGAGAAAGAGAGAGAGAGCGAGAGAGAGAGAGAGAGAGAGAGAGAGAGAGAGAGAGAGAGAGAGAGAGAGAGAGAGAGAGAGAGAGAGAGAGAGAGAGAGAGTGAGAGAGAGAGCAGAAAGGGATATAAGATTAGACATAGCACTCACAAAAACTTCACTACTACAACAACAACAACAACAACAACAACAACAACAAGAACAACCACAACAACTACTACTACTACTACTACTACTACTACTACTACAACTACTACAACTACTACTACTACTACTACTCACACTTGGGGCTGTTGTTCCAGTTGACGTGCCACTGAATTCCTGTATCTTCCTTGTTCCTTGTACACGTCACCTCCTTAGCGCCGTTGAAGGACCTGAGGAAGAGGAAGAGGAGGAGGAAGAGGAGGAAGAGGAGGAGGAGGAGGAGGAGGAGGAGGAGGAGGAGGAGGAAGAGGAGGAGGAGGAGGAGGAGAGGAGGAGGAGGAGGAGGAGGAGG
>JAPQNM010000015.1:1119949-1134949 GCA_029783475.1 Metacarcinus magister | reverse complement strand
GGGTAACGCACGCCAGGCACCCCCACCACACACCACCACCACCACCACTACCATCACCACCATCACCACCACCACCACCATCACCACCATCACCATCATCACCATACATCCCTTCCTCACCCCCTTCCCTGCTGGTAGTAGTGCTGAAGGGAAGGGAAAGGGGAAGAAAGGTTATTAATTATAATTGTATAATGAGTAATGTGAGATTGTGTTTAGAAATGAAAATAAAATAATTGATTGTATCGTGTGGAAAAGATTATTATTATTACTATTTATTTACTAGTGTTACTATATATTAAACCTATCATCATCATAATCATCAGCAGCAACATAACTTTTCTCTTCTTTTTTTTTTAACAGATCCACATGTTGTCATTTAAAAAAAAATAATAATAAATAAAAACAGCGGTAAAAGTGACGTGACACTCGCCATGTATAGCCACGTATAGGGAAGAACCAAATTATATATATCCACGCCACGCAATGCTCAAGGAAAACTAACATAAAATAACTTCTAACACACCCTCTTACCTCTCTATCTTCTCCTCCTCTTCCATCTTCTCCTCCCCTTTCTTCATCTTCTCTTCCTCCTCCTCCTCCTGGTCTTCCTCCCCTTTCTTCACCTCCTGTATCTCCATTACCACTGAGGAAGGTTTAACAGAGACCCGCTACTGATGGAGGTTAACGGTGTACTGAAGGGTATTTTGCCCTCTCTGTTTTGTCCTTCTTTCCTCCTTCGTGTAAGTTATCGTACTGCTCTCAAAATAAGTATTGTTTTAATGGTTGTTATTTGTTGATTATTGGTTACGTATTTTTGTATCAGTTATGGAATTATTATTATTATTATTATTATTAGATAAGTGATTTTTTTTTTTGTGGCTATTAGTTGTTTTGACATATATTCGTATTGGAAATTGGAGTGTTAAAGCAAGGCAGTAGGTTATAGTTTTTTCAGTCTATCTTAAAAAAAAATATTATCACAGAGAGAGAGAGAGAGAGAGAGAGAGAGAGAGAGAGAGAGAGAGAGAGAGAGAGAGAGAGAGAGAGAGAGAGAGAGAGAGAGAGAGAGAGAGAGAGAGTGTGTGTGTGTGTGTGTGTGTGTCATGCGCCAGGCAACGCTACTTAGAAACGTGGCTGGATGGAAATAAGGAAAAAACAACAAAAATTATTAATATTCACACTCGACAGTCACAGTAATTTTTTTTTTTTTTTTAACCATGATGTATTTTCCTTGAACGGTAAATAACACGACATATATTTTATTTTTACACTTATAAAAAAAATAAATAAATAAATAAATAAATAAATAAATAAATGGAAAAATAATAAAACCACATCATTTAAGTAGAATCTTGTATTTACATATAAATAAAAGTAGGCGGTTCACAACCTCATAATCTTTGTATGACCAAGAGATAAGTAGATGAACATTTTTTTACAATAATGGTTAACCTGAAAAAGAGAGAGAGAGAGAGAGAGAGAGAGAGAGAGAGAGAGAGAGAGAGAGAGAGAGAGAGAGAGAGAGAGAGAGAGAGAGAGAGAGAGAGTGCTGTGAGGGGTTAGTTTTTGATTATGGGTAGGAATGTAAAGGGAGGGGAAGGGGTACTGAAAAATGGGGAAGGGAAGGGAAGGGAAGGGAAGGGAAGGGAAGGGAAGGGAAGGGAAGGGAAGGGAAGGGAAGGGAAGGGAAGGGAATCAACTCAATTCACTCCAATTGACTGACTCACTGACTGACTGGAGACGTTCCCTGCTGACTTAACTGACTTGACTGATCTTTCACACTTTTACTTTTGACTGAACTTAATTTTTTTGTCAAGTGTTCTAATTTTCTTCATATGTTAAAGATTGACTGACTGTCTCAAAAACACACACACACACACACACACACACACACTTAAGGCTTTCTTTAAAACACTAATACTTATGGAATTGGGAATCAGGAAATGGGAATGCAAGGAGGACGGATGAAACAAGGAGAAGGAGAAGGAGGAGGAGGAGGAGGAGGAGGAGGAGGAGGAGGAGGAGGAGGAGGAGGAGGAGGAGGACAGTAACACACATCACATTTTGGAAACAGAAGAAGGAAATGAAAACACAAAGAAAAATGAGAAGACAAGAAAGAGAGACAAGGGAAGGAAGGAAGGAAGGAAGGAAGGAAGGAAGGAAGGAAGGAAGGAAGGAAGGAAGGAAGGAAGGAAGGAAGGATGACAGGGAAGAAAACACAGAAGAGGAAACAAGGAAATAAAAGGAAGGGAGGGAAACAAAGAAGGGGAATGATAATCTGGAATGTTTTGATCAGAAATGACTGAGCCTGCTGGTTGAAGGGTCACCTAACATACCCTCACACAACGCAGCCTATCACATTCCTGGGGTATAGTGGCGGGGCACAGACAGAGACAGGACCTAACCTCACCAGGGGCGCCTCTCAATACCTGAAGGGCGTGGCTGGCTGGCAAAGTACAGACCAATACAACCTTTGCATACATAAGGAGGATGGGACAGAGAGGAGATATCTTGGCGCATTTCGTTTTTCTTTTTTTTTTCTTTTTCTTTTCTTCCCTGTAATCTCTTCTTGCTGGCTGGCTATGTTGATTTTATATTTTGTATGTCACCCTAAATAATAATAATAATAATAATAATAATAATAATAATAATAATAGTAATTCCTGCTTGTGATAAATACATTAATATACTGTCTCCGTTTTCTTTTTCTTCTCATTTTCTTTTTCTTTTTCACAGTGACCTTAATAAATAAATAAAAAATAATAATAATACAATACAATACAATACAATGAATATCAATAACCAGAGACACATGGAATCAAGGGACACATTACATCATATTGTTACATCACATATTTCTTATTTGCATTGAACTGTCTCGGAAAATACTTCAAAATACATATAGTAAAAATCCAAAATAATTATCCTGAACATTGCCTTGTGTTACTCCTTCCTTCCTGAGGCAACACACACACACACACACACACACACACACACACACATTAGCTTTACATACATCTTGTTTTAGTCACTGATGGAAGGCAATATAACATAACATTCCATTTTCATATATAACTTTCCCGCACCAACACAATAATAATAATAATAATAATAATAATAAAAAAGTTATACATATTTCTTCACATTAATGAAGTGCGTTTGAGAGTTATTCTGCCTGTCTGTTTATCTGTTTATTCTGTTGTTTAGTTAGACTTTCTATCGGTCCAATTTTGTTTCTATTTATCCATCTGTTCTTACTGTCTTTATCTAACATTCCCTCTACTCTTCTTCTGTGTTCATGTGTGTGTGTGTGTGTGTGTGTGTTTTTATCTGGTAATTCTTATATGTTGGTTGCACATCTCCACCATAATTGCATTTACAAACACATATATAACACATTGTTCTCCCTGCTACAACACCCTGCCAACACACACACACACACACACACACACACACACACACACACACACACATACACACACACACACATACACACACTGGCAGGGAACAAGGGAAGGGAGAGTGAGAGAAAAATGTATGCATGAAATTTCCAAAAACTCTAATCAGGTGTTATTAGTTTGGTTAATTTGATAAAAAAAAATAATAATAATAATAATAATAAAATGCAGGGAATGTAAAGTAAGTTATCAATTTTTTTCCCTCGGTGTGTGTGTGTGTGTGTGTGTGTGTGTGTGTGTGTGTGTGTGTGTGTGTGTGTGTGTGTGTGTGAGTCCTATGATACCCAGCCAGCCCTCATCACTCCTATCCTGGTCTCCTATACATACATACATACATACACACGCTCCTCTCACTACCTCATAAATTAACGGAATTACTTAATGCTTTACACAAAATATTAAGGAGTTTCGTTACAGCAACTCTTCTATTTTTTTCATCTTTTCATTTTATACACAAAGTAGTAGTAGTAGTAGTAGTGATAGTAGTAGTAGTAGTAGTAGTAGTGGTAGTAGTGGTAGTATGTTCTCCTAATATACAGCTACACTATCCAACCAGTCATCTATTGGTAGTTTGTTTAAAAAATACACAATTTGAGTAAGTGACAATGTAAGGCTGCGTTTATAATCATATAGTGAATAGTGTCACTGAGAAGAAGGATCTATATATATCACAAACACACCCACACCTGCTGCACTCCCCCCCCCCGCCCTTCATAATAATGGTTATTGAAAATGATCCTCCTCTTCCTCTTCCTCCTCCTCCTCCTCACAGTCCAAACATGAATTGTTCTTATTGTATAAATTCTTAATCAAAAGTCAGTTATTGTCTTTGCATTATTACTCATTGATTACGACTGCTGGTGCTCTTGTTTGTGTGGGTGTTGTACTTCACTCACACACACATACATGCACACATACACACACACACACACACACGCATCACAGTTCACCTGCAAACCTGACGTTAAGGAATGTAAACAAACCACAAACTGTCCTCCTCTAATCCACAATACTTGGCAAATCTTCCAATCCTTTCTACAGCACAGGGTTGATTAGGTACACACGCGGCTTCACCAATCCCGGCACCACAGACTACTACTACACGCTTCACCAATCCTCCCAGAACACCCCGGCCTGGCTGCCTCCACTCACGTTATCACCAATTAATGCAAAACTTTCAATTCCAAGAGGACGTAAAGAGGCTACGTTTGCGTCCATACTGTCAACACCTCAAGGGATTAACGGTTGTGTGAGAATGGAGAGAGAGGCACACACACACACACTCACACACAGACAGACGCACACACACGAGGCAGTCTTCCCCAAAAGATTATATTCAGATTAGACTACACATGGGAAGGTTTTTTACTCGTTACCAACTCTCACAAACTAAAACACTCCTGCTTGACTTAAGGGTTCCTTCCTGTCCTTGCCTCATCAACCTAACCTAACCTTCCTAACACTGCCGAGGGACACACACTGCGGAGGATATCTTATAGGGCAGGGACATGAAAAAAAATAAATAAATGAAGGACAGATACTAGTCCATTTCTCAACCTTATATATGGCACATCCTGGGGCTATAACAGACACTAGAATGATGGAGGGGGGGAATATTATCAACTTTCCTCTCCTCAACCCCTCAACCCCATCCTCTTCACTCCAACCTACCTGCCCCTCTACTTTTCCTCTTCTTCTTCCTCCTCCTCCTCCTCCTCCTCACCTCCAATAAAGAGAATCTAGGGAGTTAAATAAGGATTAGTAAGTGAAACCTTGTACTCCATTATCTGGCCAAAAGGAAAATATAATCAGTAATGTTCTTTGGATGTGCATTTTGTTTCTTGTTTTTTAAGCCTTCCTATCAACTAACTACCTTTGCCTGCCTGCACACGGCCACTTCCTGAGACAACAACAGAACAGTAGTCTTTGCCACTCTCCTCTCCTCTCCAAGCTGCCTTCTGCACTCACTAATTCCTCTTTGTAACGACATAAGAAGGAATTCAATTAATCTTTTCTTCAATCCACACATTCCTGGTAGTACTTGCTGTTTGGTGTTAAGGTTGTGTTAGCCATCTGTTTGGCCCGACGACAATCATGATAACAACAACAAACAACAACAACAATGATCCTTCTAACAGCTGTGGTGATGTAATGAAGGTCGTTTACGCTGACCTTTCCTGACGAGCAGGTGTGTGTCTAGCCAACCTAACCCCCCTCCACCACGCCCCCCACCACCCCCTCTCTGCCACACAGCCTACCCCCAACAATGTATGGCCTTGGATATAGGAACTTGTATTCATTAAGGTAAATATATCAAGTTCAGAATGATAACAGAATACCCACAAAGGTCATTATTATATGTATATATGTTATGTATATATACTTTCATACGTATATATATATTTATAGATCATGGTGTATGTGGTCATTCAGCTTTCATGTACGCTTCTACACGGTGATCAGGTGTGGTGTCAAGGGTGGGAATGTGGCGCGTTATGCTTGGCAAGGTGGGTGAGTAGAACCGTGGGTGTGGTGAGTGTCTGTTTGTTTGAAGATGTACCAGAGTGTGTGGCGTTGGTGTAAGACAGGGCAAGGGGGCAGGGAGGGAGGAGGGAGGGCAGGGTAGGGCAGGGCAGGGCAGGGCAAGCAGAGTGTATTGAAGTGTAAGTGTAACAGGCTGTGCTCACATCTTCCTCTAAACTCACACTCACATCACATCATCATCACCTCCTCCTCCTCCTTCTATCACTTCCATATCAAATTCAACTAAGGATCTAAACTCACTTGTTCATGAATACAAAAATAAAACAGTTACTCGTCCTTGCCTGAGTGTGGGAGGCAGGCGTTCATTCTACCATGCAAAACAAAGGAGGGTAAGGTGAGGTGAGGTTAGATTATCAATGTCTCAAGGATGTATAGACAGGAAGACAATCACAATCACCCTTACTGCCTTCCTTCCTGACCCTCCACAGCATCACAGACAAGACTGGTGCTGCGTAAGTCTCTCCAGCATCACAGCAAGCACCTACTACATCTCATCTACCATACTGTGATGCTCCCTCACTCACTCACTCACTAACCAGGAAGGCCATCTGTGTGTGTGTGTGTGTGTGTGTGTGTGTGTGTGTGTGTGTGTGTGTGTGTGTGTGTGTGTGTGTGTGTGTGTGTGTGTGTGTGTGTGTGTGTGTGTGTGTGTGTATGTGTGTGTGTGTGTGTGTGTGTAAACAAGGCTATTTCAGCTGTGGTACAACACTCTATATCCTACACCCGGAGCAGACAGACAGTCACCAACCTTCCCGGAACACACACACACACACACACACAGACTGCTGCCGCTCCGTTCGTTCGTTCGTTCATCCGCTGGTTCACTCATCCGTCCCAAGTGAAAACAATGTTGGCCAGGAATGGTATAACTGAATTTAAAACCTGTGGTCCAACTGAGCTCTAAGTGAAAGTTTGTTTGTATCTCCTGTGGTAAGAGATCACTGTTAATAAAGGGAGACAACATTACTACTTTTAAAACAGGCACTAGTAGAACATGGCATCGTGTATGGCACATCCTAAACAGAGTCCTCGCTAACATACACTAAACACATGGGCAGCCACCCTAAAACAGGTTCAACTTCAAAACACATCAAAAGGGACAGACAGGCTTCTCAAGACTCACCTCAACATTTAAGGCAGATAATTAAATCCAACACCGGCCACTCCACCAGTAGGCCTCACCCCCCCCCTGCCTCCCTGCCTCCCTGCCGCCTCCTGACTACCACGGGTATTGCACGCTGAACCGCCCTCACAGCCTCCCTCGCCAGCAGCAGCAGCAGCAGCAGCAGCAGCAGCAGTAATAGCAGCAGCAGCAGCAGCAGCAGCAGTAGTAGCCGCAGCATGCCGATACAGGTGCAACATAGTGTTCTGTCATCACACACACACGCACACACAGTCTCAGGGTGAAGAAGCAAGTTTGGTGCCAGAACAGTGCACGGCGTCCTGCCTGGTGTGGTGCCGTGCTGTGCCGTGCCGTGCCGTGCTGCCTCCCGCCGCCCACCGCCCACCACCTTCCTCCCACCCGCTGCTCCTCCGCTGCAGGTCGAGTGTTACACAAAGGCTGCCCAAGGATCACAGTAGTTGTGACTTCATAGGAATTATATCAATTCTGACCTAGTAGAAATAACTACACACCACTACTATGTACACCGCCTGGTCTGGCCGTGCCTGCCGAGGCTTGAGCACGGCAGCCCCTCACACACCCCGCCTCGCCCCACCCCGCCCCGCCCCGCCTACCCTCAGGCACTCAATGCAGTAAACTGTAAGATTCTTGAGGTGCGCCCAGAGCAGGGGGGGGCGACGGGTCCAGGGCAGCGGGGCGTCACGAGTGCCCGCCTGCCCCGCGGGGCGCTACAATCTCTCGTCACTCCCATCGTCAAAGGCCGTCCATGAGTTGGGTTGGTGGGGGAGGTGCTTGGGGTGCCCCGCCTGCCCCGCCTGCCGCTGCTGCTGCTCCCGGATGGCGTGTCTGAGTGCGGTGAGCGGCACGGTAGTGTCCTGACTCTGTCCCTCCACGGGCATGTCCAGCAGGGTGTGGCGCTCCACCAGGCCCTCCAACACCTGCGTCGCCGGGGAGAACCTCACCCGCCCTATGGAGTTTCCCCCGGAGCCCCCGGACAGGGTGGAGTACACTTCTGGGGCGCTGACGTAGCTGCTGTCCTCGCTGGTCATGCTGTCCGGCGGGGTGGGGTTGGTGGGGGTGCCGCCCCCGGACCCCCCGGACCCACTCCTGGGCTTGGGCGAGCTCCGGCCCAGGGAGTAGTTGTACTTCCTGAGGGAGGAGCGGGTGTGGTGGTGGCGGGGAAGGTCCAGGGAGCCAGGCCGGTCCGTGGAGCGCTCAGTGTCATGGGAGTTCTGCCGGGACACCCTCGGGGGCGGGGCGGGGCCGGGGTGGTGCTCCAGGTGGCCGCTACGGTGCGTCGGGGTGGAGTAGGAGCTGTCCCCCTCGTCCTCCAGCTTGAAGGAAGGGTTGATGTTGGAGGAGGAGGCGGTGGAGGCATTAGAGACAGAGGAGGGTGTGCGGCGGTGGTGGAGGTTGAGCCTGGAGGGTGTGCGGGGGTTGGTGGAGGTGGAGGAGGAAGACACTGAGGTGGAAGGGTTGTCGTACGCGTGATACGCTCCTCCGCCCTCCACCCCTGCCGCCGCCGCCGCTGCCGCCGCCGCGTGCCTCATGACATACTGTGGGTAGACCCTCTGCTCATAATGCACACTGGCAAGGTACTCTGGGGGCGCACCTTGACTGTTGTAATAATACCCCAGGGGCTCCCCACGGTGCTCTATGGAGTACTGTGCATACTGACCATCACCACGGTACACCTCGGCATCAGGCTTGGGGGAGGGGGGGGCCTTGGAGGAGGTAGGGGGTTGGGGGTGCTGCTCCCCGCCAGGCGTCCCCCACACTAACATCTGCTGGTCACTCCGGTAGTCTGGTCTGAGGTAGTCAGCCGGGCCGGGGATGTATATTGCACGCTGACCACTGCTGTAACTTGTCACCTGCTGCTGTGGGGGGGAGGGGGGGAGGGGCATTACCATCACTATTACTACTACTAATAATAATACTACTATGAACTGTCTCTTTCATTATATTCCTCCGTGTTCCTTACTACTTCAATTCTATTCCACTCCACCCTCACATTGTACACTCATTCTATATCGCTACTCACGCCTATAAATGTAGTGATGTTCAACACTCATTCATCTTCCTACTTCTCCTTCCTTTTATACTTCATCTTATCACCTCACTTCCCTCACACATCCTACCTAACCTCACTTCACCTCACACCTTCAATCTTCCTTATCCTCCTCCCTACTGTTCCCTAACTTAACCTAACCTGACCTGACCTAACCTCACTTCACTTCACCTCACCTAACTTTCCCTTCTCCAGCACCTCACACCTTCAGTCTTCCTCCTCCTCCTCCCTACTCTTCTCCTACCCTTCCCTAATCTAACCTAACCTAACCTAACCATGCATTCACTCCTCAGACCACCTCCTGCATTCCTCCCCACACCACCCTTTCCTCACCTCACTGTCATTACTAGCAGAGGAAGACTTTCTCCTCGGTGGGTGCTGGGTGGGAGGAAGGGCCCCCGGATCACTCACAAAATGCTGGGGTGAGTCTGTGAAGCGAATGGGTTTGGGCTCCAGAACGAGGGCGGGCCGGGCGTGGCGGGAGGGGCCGTGGTAAGTGTTGTGGGCGTAGCCAGATGGGGAAGAAAACTCATATTCAGTTAACCCGAGCCATTGTTGGTAATCTGACTCTTCTTCTTGGGATCTGTGGAGGGAGAGAGGGATGGTAGTGTGTGTGTGTGTGTGTGTGTGTTTGTTTTGTGTACATATTTATTTTTATTCAACTTATTCATACAGTTTCTACTCTTTAAGACATTTCGCTTCATTCAAAAACCAATGTATACTACTTCCCTTTCCCTTAGACAACCTTCATTCTTAACTCCTAACGTACTTACCTTCCCTTGAACACCCCACACACTCCTAACTCCACTCCTAACACATCATCCCTCCCTTCCTAACTCCCCTTAACACCCCACACACCCCACTCCTAACACCTCATCCCTCCCTTACACACCCTTCCCTTACTCACTTAACAGGAAGCAGTCTTGGATGAACGGCCGTCACGTTAGACAGCCGCACGTCATAGCCAGCCGCCACACTCGCCAGCATCGCCGCAATATTATACACCAGGAGCTCTAGAGGGGAGAACTTAGGTAGCTGTCCCTTAGTCTCTGGGGTGGTGCCGTTGTACAGTGTGGGTACCGGGAGGGGGCGTAAGGGTACAGGCTTGCCACTCAGACCACCACTGCTGTCCTCCACCCCACTGTAATCTGAGGAGAGAATACAGTCGCTCAGCCTCACTCCTACTCCTTGTGTTATGTTTATAGTGTTGGTGTTCACTATACACACACAACACCATCACTCACTCACTCATGTCAACACTACTGATAGAACCTTCACTATTATCATTCACTGCACTCACTTACTCACTACTAACGCCTCTTCATTAAGTTACAACATAAGTACAAGGCTGGTAAGGGAGGGTGAGCTGCCTGGTGCACTGAGGTGAAGGCAATAAGCTACCTTAAGGGCGCTCATCTGTGTAGTGGTATGGTAAGGGCTGGAGGTTAGGTTAGGGAGGGAAGTTGATTGTCACTGATACGGATGAATATAGAAAGTGTGATTTAACTGACACACACACACACACACACACACACACACACACATATACATACACACATATACATACACACAAAGAGCCAAGCAAAATAGAGCAGCATCAAATGTCTTAAAATTAGTCCAATAAAGCAAGGTAATACATAAATATATACTACAGGAATATCAAATGTAGCACAGAAACAAATACTTCTTTCTCTCACACACACACACACGCACATACACGCGCACAGGCCTGGCAGCTCCTGAGTGCCTTAATAATACAACAAAATAATGCATACAGCACAATAAACAGCTAACAATAATCAATAGAGTTACAGTCCACAGCGCACACAAAAAAACTAAGGAAAAAATATATATATAGGATGACTGCTTCCAAAAAACATTGTGTATTTATTTACCTTTTTCATTTTTTTTGTGTGTATGTGTATGTGTATGTGTATATGTATGTATGTGTATGTGCGTGTGTGCATGTGACCTACACCTATATACACATTATCACGCACAGGACGTACGTACACACAAATTCACTAGGGCAGCGTCACAGCTAACCTGCAACAACAACAACAACAACAACACAAACTTTATCTGCCGTTACATTAAAAAGTTGGTTTACTCTACTCGACACACAAAGGGAGACAGACATTAACTTGATTCCAGCTACAGGACATTTTTTGGGGGGCGGGGGCGGGGGCGGGGGCGGGGGCGGGGCGGGTTGGGGGGCAGGAGGGGGGCGGGGGTTCTTCTGGATAGGTCAGGCAGAACACGAGGCTACATGAGCTAGGTCTAAAGAGATCAATGAACACATCTAGGCCCAACACCCACCCTGACCTGACCTGACCTGACCTGACACACCACCCCAGCCTTCAGTGGGTCAACATATAGTAATGAGTCCAGCAAACACTTTCCTTCTACACATTCAAAGTCTCTTAAGTGTGTTATTACTTTTCATACAGGTAAAGTAAGTTAAGTAAAGGGATATAAAAGTAGGGTATTACAAAGATTTGGTTACTACTACTACTACTACTACTACTACTACTACTACTACTACTACTACTACTACTACTACTACTACTACTACTACTGCTGCTGCTGCTGCTGCTCCAAAAACACACACACACACACACACACACACACACACACACACACACACACACATACATTCACAAGTCTTAATGGTCAAAATTTCAGGAGGACTAAAATGAAATCAAGACAACAATTACTGGAGAAAATTCATTATTGATTTTAAAGGTTCAATAAATAGTTGTAATTAGACTGTCACTGGCTGTTTGGGGGTGTGGTGAGGGGGGTGAGGGGGGTCCTAGGGTGTTGGGGGGGCTAAGAGGGGGAGGGGGGGTTACTGTATACCATTAATGTCCAAGATGTTTCGCCAGGCATCCCGAGCTGACTCTGAAACCATATAACAGGTCATTTAACGGAGGAGGGAGGGAGGGGGAGGGGGGGAGTGTCTGAAATATAAAGTGGGAGGAAAGTGATCTATTTTCCAACATAACATAACTCCCTTCACTGTGTTGACATGACTAACTAACTCTCCATTGTTTGAGGGATTTTGACTAAACACCCTTTCACACGAGGACACTGGTGTCCACCACTGGTGTCGGACACTAGTTGCCTCCTATACTATCCAATGGAGCCTTTCACATGAGGACACTGCAGTGTCCCGACCAGACAATTTCCGGGCAACTAATATTTTGGTGTCTCACTTCCACTCACAGTTGCCGCCACTCACTGTAGGGCATTGTTTTAAATGGAAGCTCTCATATGTAGCCACCAGTGTGTACCACTGCCGCTATGGTATACTAGCAGGCATCTGTCCAAGAACTGGTGTCATTGCTGCTGTGCATGTACTGGGAATAGAAATGTTGTACTGGTGTTGACAGAATGTTGAGGATATGATGGTGGTCAGATATCACTACAGTCACAGAGTCACTCCCTGAACGCAACAGAATGAGGATGGGTCTGCCATAAATAAAGTTGTGTACATACGCATGCACTATTTCATTTGTAATATATATATATATATATATATATATATATATATATATATATATATATATATATATATATATATATATATATACACACACACACACACACTGTGCAACTAGTGTCGATGAGACACTAGTTGCCCGGCACCAATTTGAACCAGGCAACCGATGCTGGACACCGGTGGTGGACACCAGTGTCCTCGTGTGAAAGGGGGGTAACTCTCCATTGTTTGAGGGCTTTTGACTGTGTTGACATGACTATAACTCTCCATTGTTTGAGGGCTTGCAATGGTTTAGTCCTGTTGGTTGTGTGGGGGTGACCTATAACCCCAGCAACACAGGGTCAGGTCACAATCCTTGCCTCATTCCTATAGCAATGAAAACCAAACCAAGAGCAAAGTACTAATTCCAACGCAGCGCCACAAACGCAAGCAATGCAAATAATATATCAATCCATAAATAACAAACCATGATGAAGGGAGAGCTGAGGTAGATACACACAAACATAAAAGGTTAAACAAGACAATGGAAGGAGCGAGGACAAGGGAGCTGATTACATTACATATAAATAATACAAGTACATACTAAGGTTAGGTTAGGTTAGGTTAGCTGCAATACACAAACCAAAATAAAAACAATAATGAGGTCAGTACATAAATGGACACAAGCGGTTCATTAAAGGTCAACAGAACACCATAACTTTATCATACTATACCTGGCATGTAGTAATATCCATTGCCAGCTTAAAAACAGAGAGGAAGCTCCATTAACACCTGAGTAGTGTGGGGGAAGGGCACAACCTTACCTGTACAGGACAACACCTGCTTCTCTGCTCACCTGCTGGGCTGCCTTACACCTAACCTAACTTAACCTAACCTAACATATCTACACTGACAGATACAACTAACCTAACTTAACCTAACCTAACATATCTACAACTAACCTAACTTAACCTAACCTAACCTAACATACGTACGAGGGTCTATCTATTCTGGATTTAAAAGATTTCTGCTGTTATGTTTGTAGGATTGCCTGACTGACTGACTGATTGCCTGACTGACTGACTGATTGACTGGCTGTTTGACTGACTGACTGTTTGACTTGCTGTTTGACTGACTGACTGACTGACTGACTGACTGACTGACTGACTGACTGACTGATTGACTGACTGACTAATTGACTGACTGACTAACTGATGACTGACTGACTGTTTGACTGACTGACTGACTGACTGACTGAATGCTATGGATAAGAATTCCTGTTTCCCTCTATAAAGCTGATTCCATTCTGCCCTGAGTAAGGAATGTATTAACACTACTAACCTAACCTAACCTCACCTACCAACACACACACACACAGTAAGCTAACACATAATAATTACAATGCTACACACTTAACCAGAACTAATGATCACTGAAAACCCTTAAGTCATTCCCATTATTCATTCAACATTAATTAACCTTTCCTATCTCTTACTTAACCTAACCCTAACCTAACCTAACCTAACCCTCCCTCTCTACCTCCTCCCACCCTTGGCCGGCAGGAAGCACCGCCACAGCACCACCGCCACAGCACCACAGCACACACCAGCACTTGGGGATGGTGCCGCTATGCTGTGACGAGTGTATCTACTGTGCCGCTACCTCTGCCTGGCCCTAACCTAACCTAACCTGACCTGGCCCGACTCACCGATCTCAGGGCCGTATGCCGTGACCTGGTTGAGTCCCATCATGGTGGTTGAGTACGGGAGGGGCCGCAGGGGCTTCTCAAGATTGGGTGCAGACTTACTCCATCGCTTCTGATTGTTGTCGTGGTGGTGTGGGATGATGTGGCCGCGTTCCTTCTGGTGGGCTGTGCTGGGACCCCATGTCTTCCCCTTCACCCCATCTGCTGGTACTGTAAGGATGATGGAAGGGTGTGTTATTGTTACTGGAGTTTATGTTTTGTTTCTGTCCTGTCGCCTATACTTTCCTCGTCAATGTGGAAGTTGTAGATTTTTTTTCTTTATTATTATGGATAGCCGAGTGAAATGTTTTATATGTGAAGGTTGTTTTTTTTTTAGCTTGTATGGAAAGATTTTAATACTACATTCTCAACTACAAGACAAGGATTAGTTAAAGTTCATTATATATATAGCAAGTCAATATCTTTTTCTTTTCTTGTTATGTGAATCTGATCCATGATTTCTACTTTAATTAATTGAGTTTAACCACAATTATCATGACCACCATCAGGATCACCATCACAACCACGTGTGTGTGTTTACCTCACTCAGAACACATCTACACATCTTTAGAAAGGCAG
>JAPQNM010000015.1:1099949-1114949 GCA_029783475.1 Metacarcinus magister | reverse complement strand
CAGTGGGGGGGGCAGTGGGGGGCAGTGGGGGGCATGTGCTTAACTATACACAGTAGAAATCATTTAGATATACAGGCAACTAGTGGAAAATTTTTTAATACATAACACAAGCTTTGCCTAATTGCATTATTTTTTTATATATACGTATTTATCAAACTTTTTAAAATCATGGGCCATTTCATTTTTTTTTATTATATATATATACTAATGACACACACTCGTCCTATGAAAAAAATCAATAAATAAAATAAAATAAAAAAAACATGACAGCCGAGCATCAAGTCAAAATGGACAGATTAGACGGACCAACGAACTGTAGAAAAAAAATAAATAAATAAAAAAAGTTGAAAAAAAACAATTAGTACAGCAACTATATAAATAAAAAAAAAACTTTCTAGGCCTATATACAGTACAGTAAGTCCTCATGAGGCACCACCACCATAACACGCCATCCTTTCTCAGCTCTAATGAACAGTGAGGAAGATATCAAGAAAAACAACAATAGTTTCCCGAGAGCCTTTGTTTAGGGTGAAAAAGATGACTGTGGGGCGCTGCAGGATGACTTACTGTACTGTACCTGCGTGTGTGAGGCCGTGACTGTTTTGTTTTAGTGTTGAGTGAGTAGAGGAGAAGGAGGGACGGAACCACCCAAGGGGACTACCTATCTCAATCTATTAATTAACTTGCGTTCCTATCATACACCATATTTCCTTATCAGTAACTTAGTAACTTCCTCCTGTTTTAATATACTATTGACGCTCGATTTAACGGACCCCGATTTAACAGACTTAGGATTTAACGGACTGTCCGCTGGTGGAGTTCGTTAAAATCAAGGGTGAAACGCCCAACTTTTGGGTAATGAAATATAAAAACCTTATATAACCGAACCAAACCTATCATAACCTAATCTAACCACAACCTAACATAACCTAACCATAACCTAACATAACATAAATTACCTAACATAACTTGAAAGATGTTTTGCCAGGTAAATAATGGTGAGCACCGCTTGAAACCTTCACAGATGTGTTGAGTACACTGTGTATAGTATGTACGACTTCAAATTTATATCAATATCATCAGAGCAGTAGTTATGCAGATATACCCAAATACTTTTTGGCTTACCTTAATCTAAGTTGTATGTACAGTATTTACAGCTGCACTCAATGGTTACTCAGAGTCAAAGGGAAGCGTCTGGGTGCAGCCATTAATCTTTAACATGCTCCGCCCACAATCAGCTGATGTACCTAGGCTCCGCCTCCCTCCTCCTTCTAGGCATCAGTATTGACACCACCATGGAGTCTAATAAGTGTGTGTAACTAGGTTAGGTTAGATAAGGTTAGCCTACTAATTTTGAGGCACGGACTATTTATTTCTGGGCAAAGTATGATGCTTTTTCATTTCCAGAAACCTAACCTAACCCTAACCCCAACCTAACTCTAACCCCACCCCACCCCAACCTAACCTAACATTGCGGGACTGTAACCAGATACTGGTCTTACCTATTGAGGCGGTGGGTATACAAAAATTCAAATATAGTTTCTGGAAATTGATATATATTGCATGATATTCTGCAACCTTAATTCTATCTGACATGTAAGTATTAACCTCGGGAGAAGATGCTAAACACACTTATTAGACTCCATGGTGGTGTCAATACTGATGCCTAGAAGGAGGAGGGAGGCGGAGCCTAGGTACATCAGCTGATTGTGGGCGGAGCATGTTAAAGATTAATGGCTGCACCCAGACGCTTCCCTTTGACTCTGAGTAACCATTGAGTGCAGCTGTAAATACTGTACATACAACTTAGATTAAGGTAAGCCAAAAAGTATTTGGGTATATCTGCATAACTACTGCTCTGATGATATTGATATAAATTTGAAGTCGTACATACTATACACAGTGTACTCAACACATCTGTGAAGGTTTCAAGCGGTGCTCACCATTATTTACCTGGCAAAACATCTTTCAAGTTATGTTAGGTAATTTATGTTATGTTAGGTTATGGTTAGGTTACGTTAGGTTGTGGTTAGATTAGGTTATGATAGGTTTGGTTCGGTTATATAAGGTTTTTATATTTCATTACCCAAAAGTTAGGTGTTTCACCCTAGATTTTTTCCGGATTGCCATATTATGGCCTTTAACCAAGCAAGGAACTCTTTACACTAACGGACAGGGTTCCCTCCGCATTAGTCCATTAAATCGAGCGTCGACAGCATTTCCGTTAACATCAACACCAACAGAAACACAACTCAATGAAGACAATAGTGAGCTTCAAACGCATCCTTTTCTTTCTACTTTGCAGCTTTTTTATAAACACAAATTTCAGAGACAAATGAATGTCAAATAACGTGAGTATGTAGCGGTTGGATGGCATGGGTGAGGAGTGTGTGTTGATCCGTCCATCCTCCTCTGAGCCTGACGTGTGCAGTGCATCCAGACAGTTAGTTATAAAGGAAACATTATTGAACATGCAAGCAGATCTCAACAGGTGAGGAAGTGAGACTGTTTAACTGCCAACACGTGTGGCATCCATCACTGCACTAGACTAGCTAAACGGCTGATGTATGTAATAGTAACAATAGTAGCAGTAGTATATAATAATAATAAGAGGTGAAAGACAGCCATTGTGGGGATCTTACATGAGTCAGACAACCCCTGATATCACTCACGTACTTGTCCTCAGGTAAGGCGGAGGGGAACGAAGGCCTAGATAACAATTATTCCCCAACAGCCATTTCAAATGTTGTAATACTGTAATGTGATGGGGAACACGGCCTAAATGACTGCTGTGCAACGCTAACTCCACCACGGCGCGGGCGGAAGGCAGTGGAGGGAGAGTTGCATTATTTATTTTACACACTGTTACACTACACGCCGTGACGCATCCTCTTGTGCATCTCATCTTCAAGTCCTTCGTGTCACATCCCCCACAGATCACCCGCTCACCCCTGCCTGTCACCTGCCACTCACCCCTTCACCCCTGCCTATCACCTGCCACTCACCCCTTCACCCCTGCTACTCACTCCTTCCTTCCCACACTAGGCAGGCTCACGGCTAGTAGTAGTAGTAGTAGTTTATTGATAATTATATATATACAGGCTTGTGAAAATGTAATGTTAATATGTTCATTTATACTCAACTCAAGGATAATGTAGTTGTATAATGTATTTGTAAGTTATTTCTATCCCACGCCAGGCAGGGTTGGGGAGGCTACAGGCTTAGAAAAATTAATGTAATGATAATATCTACATTTATTTATTTATTTATTTGTTTATTTTTATTCATTAGGTGAGGATATTGTCGCTAGGAAGGTGATCTGTGGAAGGAGTAATAACACGAACGACCCTTAAACAAGATGCTTCGAGAGGAAGGTTCACGGTGGTCAATATTGAATCTGGAAAGTGCATAGTACAGTCTATTATAAGTGTGACATGTTACATACAAAAAACACAATCTCAATGAAGCCTAATGGAAAGTTTTTGAAATATAATATAATAGTGATAAATATATTAGGAAAAAAAACCATATATTTCAATGAGATTCTAAAAGGTTAAAAAGACTAATAAATTTGATTGGGGGAGGAAAAATAATAGTGATGATTATTATATTAGAAAAAAATTTTAATTCTAATGAGATTTTTTAAAAAGTTTGAAATACATACTAATAAATTTGGATGGGGAGGGAAAAATATTAGCAATTAGTATATAAGAAAAAAACAATTAATTTGAATGTGATTTTGTTGAGTTTTGAAATACATAGTTAATAAGAATATAAGGTAAGCCAGATATATTATAGAGTTAGATATATATACTATTAAATTTGTTGGGGAGGTAATGTATTAATGATTAGTTTGAATGTTATACCACAGCCTGAAGGAAATGTATAATATATGTATAATATATGTATACGTACTGTAAGTCATTCATTATTTATTCATTGAGGAAATAATATAAGGGAGAAAAAATGACCTTGGGATAAATGGTGAATGAGGCTTTTGAATTTTGTTAACTATGCATGATACAAAAAGGGCAATACATAAATAAATAAATAAATAAATAAATAAATAAATAAATAATAATCTACTCTATGTAATTCAACTTCATTTTCTATTCTGTAATTCAAGTAGACAAAAAAAAATAAATAAATAAATAAATAAATAAAAAAATCTAGTATACCTTTATTTACGAACGAATTACCTTCATCAACAGCATTCGTAAATCAAGGTAACCTAACCTGTACAAAACACACCGTAACTACAGGTGAAAACAGTCTACCACACTATTGGAATGTCTAACCTAACCTAACCTAACCTAACCTAACCAACCTAACCTAACCTAACAACCAGACAAGACTACAAGCCCTTCAGGATCATTCTAAGTGGAGGTAATATCATCAAAATCCCACAAATCATCTTCATTACTTCAACCAACTAAATCATTTCTTAATATTACCTCCAGACACTATCTATTGCAAGTGTTTAGCGTGTTGACTCTCTACAGTATGTCTGGAAACTGTCACCATATCAATCCATCACTTCCATCAGTATTGGTGAAGTAATGTTGTCCTCACCACACACACACACACACACACACACACACACACACACACACACACACACACACACACACACACACACACTCTTGTATCTATTAAATCCATTCTTGAAGCGATACAATAAGTAATCTTTTATTCAGTAAGTATGCAATGACCTTGAAAGTGAAGTATGACCTCAAACAGCTGTCCAAACCACCTTCCTTATAGTTCTGTATGTGAATGAGACGCGAGAGAGACGTGTATTGACCTAGCAATGACCTGTACATGACCTTCACAGTCCTCCTCCTCCTCCTCCTCCTCCTTCACCTCTCATACTAACACTCAAGATATCATCACAGCCATACTCAAAACCAAACTTAAATTACGTAAAAATTTTCATATGACTGACATAGCTAAGACAACCATCATCATCATCATCATCATCATCATCATCATCATCATCATCAGCGAGTTTATCCCAAGATGATGTTAAGTTAAGATTTTATACATCAAAGAGGTACTGGCTAAGGAACACCAAAAATACGTAAAAAAAATAAAAATAAAAATAAATAAATTCCCGCTTGTCGCTCCATAATGATGAGGCAGCCGGACACACACGGTATAATATAATGAGGTGAGGCTTGCGTAGAGTGTGCATTGTAGCTACACACACACACACACACACACACACACACACACACACACACACACACACACACACACACACACACACACACACACACACAATTACCACACACTCAACAACACAATGTAATAATAATAATAATAGTGTTTGTTGTATCTGCAAAAATAACTCTCCTTTGCAAATTCTTAAACATTAATAATAACTTTCTACAACAACTCATAAACAAAAATAAATAAATAAACAAACTTTCCTCACCTCTTCTCTTCGTATTCAACAATGGCATCTAATCCTAAATCATTGTATTGCATCATAACACAACACTGTACAATGGCATTCAACTCCTTAACTGTAGTAGTAGTAAAACACTGTTAGTTCAAGCAAGTGTACGCATAAATAGTCTAATATGTTCCCCATTGTATAAGGGGGAAGGGAAGGGGGAGGGGTAAGGGGAGGGAGGGGGAGGGGAAGGGGAAGGGGGAGGGAAGGGCAGAGGGAAGGGGAAAGGGAAGGGGAAGGGGGAGGGGAAGGGGAGACGGAGGGTGAAGGGGAAGGGGAAGGGAGAGGGGAAGGGGTGGTGGTACAGGGTGACTCTCTACCTCTCAACATGAACCCTTCCTTTGAATATGACTAGTGTAAGGGCAGCCTTGGGGCCTCCGGGGGAATGTATGCGGGAGGGCATGACAACACAAGGCAAGGCTGGATAGTAGTGGTAGAGTGATAGTATAGTATAGTAGTAACAACATTCAATATGACACTCATGAAACACTACTTACTTACTTACTCTTAACAATAACAACTGTAACTGTACTAGGAACATTACTAGAAGGGGAATAATAATATAAATAAATAAATAAAAAATAAAATAAAACAATACAGAGGCAGAGAGAGGGAATACATTAGACTATTTCGGCGGGTACAATCGACTAGCAAGAGAGTTAGAGTTAGAGTTAGAGATAGAGAGAGAGGTGTAGCAGGAGTAACTTACATGCAATGGCCCTCAGTCTAGGCAGGTTAGGGGAGCCTGGTGGGGTGTCTGGACTTGTGGGGTTAAGTACAACACCTGCGGTAGGCTGCACGGTGATGTGATGCCGGAAATCTACAGAGGAGTGAGAGAGAGAAAGAGAATACTGAGGAATTACCATCATGCACCCATCACCCGTTCACCCGTCACCCGTTACTCCTTCCTTCTCCCCCACCTGTTATTCCTATGTGTTAGAGTGCCTGCCTTCCTTCCTTCCTTCCTTCCTTCCTTCCTTCCCCACCTGTTAGAGATTATTTCCATCCTATCTTCCTTCCTGTTCCTTCTCCCATCACCATTACCTTCAAACTTACACTACACTACACCATTCCCTTCCCTTCCCTTCACTCTTCCCTTCTCACCTTCCCTCTGCTTCACACCACACCACACCACACCCTCACAACACCACCTGTACCTGCCTACACCTGCCTGGGACACTACCCCTTCACCACCAACACCATCAACACCACCCTGTCTCTTCCTATAGCCATGCATGTCCCTCCACACCACACCACACACCACCACACACACACACACACCATAACAATAAAGCCGCATCTACACTGGGAGTCATGCCGCGCTACATGAGAAAGAGTCAGGAGGGAGGGAGGGAGGGGGGGGGGATTTACGTTCACACTAGGCACAAACCCCACCACAGTGTCGCGTCTCAAGTGCCGAAGCTACTGGAGGTATGGCTGCATCCACCGCCAACACAGCTCATCAAGAGTCACTTTTTGTGGGGGCAGCCGGCACAAAGTTGAAAAGAACAACAAAAGGAAGCTTGGGTGCAGGGAATGGGTTTCCATGGAGTGTTACAGCAGCAAGGCGTTGTAGCACCACAGCCTGGGTGGATACAGGTGGTCTGTCTGTACCTGATCCTCACTTCTGTAATGTCTTCATCTCCTTCACCTCTCGTTGATATTGACTTGTTAATGTATGCAGTTTCTTCATAATAATTGGTGTTGTTATTACACAGTTTATTGTAGGCATGAGTTGTGTTGTGATTGCATGTACACTTGCACTCCTCACTGCCTTGTTTGTGTAGTGTTGCCTCCACACTTGCCACAGGAATGGATGCTCCTTGAAGGGCTGGTGAGTGTTCCCGGACGTCTACTCCAGGTTTTGTTCAGCCATGGTGGGAGCAGAGTGAGGGAGTACCATCCTCATCTCTTGATACAATACAACTGGGCAGTGCCGCGCAGGACTCACCATGAAACACCCACAACCCAGACTGTGGTGTGACGCCCGGCATCACACCACACTCACTGTCACTGGCGCGGCATGAGTCCTAGTGTGTGGAGGCGGCTTAACAGTCTTCACCCCTTCACCCATTTCCAATGACCCAGAGTGACTGTTAAGAGGGGGAGACTATCATAACCTAACCACACACACATACGCACACACACACACAGGATTCCATGGGTTTGAGTTCCTGTTTCCATGTGGTAGTGGAAGGGTGTGTGGTAGGGTGGTAGGGGTGGTAGGGTGACTCAACTGACTGCTATGACTGACTGTGGTGCAAGTCAAGTCTAGTGTGGTGGTTGCAAGGTGATGCTATAACTAAAGGGACGGTACTGCACGGTGCAACACAAGATACACAGAACACTACACACAGGGGAACACACATACACACACACACACACACACATACACACTAACTACATAATAATCACTAATAACAATAATAAATAAAAAATAAAAAAGCACTACAACAGACTATAAGATCTTAGCAACACACCTACGAAGCCATTACACTAACTAACTAACTAACCTAACTAACTAACTTAACTAACAACACTCAACAACTAAAACAACTATAACTACAAAGGCAGCTAATATTATACCTTTTAGTCACACACACATACACATGCACAAACACTAGTTATAATTCACTCCCAGAGGCCCTATGGGAGTACGTTAGTAGTAGTAGTAGTAGTAGTAGTAGTAGTAGTAGTAGTAGTAGTAGTAGTAGTAGTAGAGAGGTAGAGGTGTGTAGCATGAACCCATACACACACACACACACACACACACACACACACACACACACACACACACACACACACACACACACACACACACACACACACACACCTGGGTAAAGACAGTGTTATGTTATGTTATGTGTATGAGAGCCACCTTATAAAAACACCTCGGTTATCTATATGCATTAGTAATAGTAGTAGTAGTAGTAGTAGTAGTAGTAGTAGTAGTAGTAGTAAAAGTAGTAGTAGTTTGTGAGTGAGTTATGAGTTTCTTTATTAAATCACCACTAGTAACACCTTCCTACATGCACATCAGATAAGATAAGATAAGATAAGGTTAGGTTAGGTTAGGTTAGGTTAGGTTAGGTAAGGTAAGGTAAGGTAAGGTAAGGTAAGGGAAGGGAAGGGAAGGGAAGGGAAGGGAAGGGAAGGGAAGGGAAGGGAAGGGAAGGAAAGGGAAGGTAAGGGAAGAAGTAGCATTGATCCTGTCCATCCATTGCCACTCAAACTTGTAATAATAATGATAATTAATACAATCACAATTACTATTATTTCAATGTCAGTTGCATCGTTTAAACTACAAACTCAAAAACAGAGTTATGAGTTATGAGTGACTTAGGTAGCCAGGTAGAGTAGGTTAGGTTAGGTTAGGTTAGGGTAGGTTAGGGTAGGTTAGGTTAGGTTAGGTTAGGTTAGGTTAGGTTAGGTTAGGTTAGGTTAGGTTAGGTTAGGTTAGGTTAGGTTAGGTTAGTTTAGCTAGTATATTCCTCCCTAGTTATGCTTCTGTATGGTGTATGGATGAAGGTATAGTGAAGAGAGGAGGAGCAGGAGCAGAACACCATACCACTATACTTATACTAATACCAATAACCTTACATATATAAACCTACCTGAGGGTTTAGAGATCTGGTTAGACTTAGTGAGGAGCTTTTTCTTAAACTTTCCTTTGCGTTTCTTGGGTGTAGGTTTAGAAGACTGTTGTTGTATCGCAATGGATATCTCACGCTGTAGTAAGTCCATCTCACGGTTATGTAGCTCCTGCTCCCGCTTCTTCAGGTGCTCTGCTATCTGCTTCTGCTTAACTAGTGTGCGCCGGACCTCCTCCTCTCGACACCGGAGTTCCTAAGGGGAGAGAAATAGAAGGGGTTGATGATGATGATGATGATGATGATGATGATGATGATGATGATGATGATGATGATGATGATGATGATGATGATGATGATGATGATGATGAAATGCTTCTATAATTTAAGGTATTGGATGGAAATAGAAGAGGTTGATAATGATAATAATGATAATAATGATAATAATAATATACTTCTATAACTCAATGTAATGGTGATTTTTTTTTATTTATTTATTTATTTATTTTTATTTATTTATTTATTTTATTTATTATTATTATTTTTTTTTTTTTTCTAGTTATGAGAGACAGTTAAGAATGAAAGGATGAATTGTAGTATATAAATAAATAAATAACTGTTCTCCTATTACCTCTCCTCCTCCTCCTCTTCCTCCTATTACCTCTCCTCCTCCTCCAATCTTCCTCCAGACTTACAATTTCCTTCTCCTAAAGACTTTTTAAAATTTTCCATCAATCCCTTCTTCCTATTATCTCTCCCTTCCTTCTCCTCCTCCTCCAATCTTCCTCCTCCTCCTAATCCAATCTACCTCCTCCTCCTAATCCAATCTACCTCCTCCTCCTCTTCCTAATCCTTCAATCTACCTCCTCCTCCCCCTAATCCTTCAATCTACCTCCTCCTCCTCCTTCAATCCTCCTCCTAATCCTTCAATCTTCATCCTCCTAATCCTAATCCTTCAATCTTATTCTTCCTCCTCCTCCTTTTAATCCTTCAATCTACCTCCCCCTCCATCCATCCCTTCTTCCTATCACCTCTCCATTCCTCCTCCTCCTCAATCTACCTCTTCCTAATCCTTCAATCCTCCCCCTCCATCCATCCCTTCTTCCTATCACCTCTCCATTCCTCCTCCTCCTCCTCCCCTCCTCCTCCTCCAATCCTTCTCCTCCTACACTTACATTTTCCTTCATCCTGATTTCGTTGACCTTCTCCTCAATCTCCAGCTTCCAGTGTCCCTGCATGGTGTGGAAGCTGTCGTGGGGCGTCTGGGTGAAGTTGGAGCGGCTGATCTCGTCCAGTTTGTTGAGGATGTCGATGAAGGTGGGACGTCCGTGGGGGTCCAGCTCCCAACAACCTGTGTGTACGTGTGTGTGTGTTAATGTGTGTGTGTGTGTGTTTATTTACCCTATTTTTACTTAGTTATAATATACATACAGGGAAATATTTATGCTCGTATTGTCTTGTCTCTAAATCTACATTATTATTATCCTGTGTGTGTGTGTGTGTATGTATGTTTATTTACCTTTTTATTGATTTAGTTATAATATACAGGGAAATATTTATGTTCGTACTGTTCTATCTCTAAATCTACATTATTATCCAGTTTGCTTTTGAAATCACATGAATATTTGTTGCATTAATCATTTCTACGTCAACACAACACAACTTAACCTAACCTAAACCTAACCCAACATAGTAAAACATTATAGTGTTATAAGTCCTGGTGTCCCTTACAGATGGGGTGACACACACACACACACACACACACACACACACACACACACACACACACACACACACACACACACACACACACACACACACACACACATCAGAGTTGGGTCCAAGTACAGGCAACTGTACTTAAGTCCAAGTCCAAGTACCTGGATATTTTTCAAGTACAAGTACAGCTACTTTGCTATGTACTTAAGTACAAGTACAAGTACATGTTATTGTACTTAAATACAAGTACAAGTACATGTCATTGTACTTAATTACAAGTACAAGGTGAAGGAGTGGAGAGTGGAGCGTGACAGGAAATAAACGTGTACTGGTCCTGTCTAGACGGTGTGTACTGTAGCATGTTACCAATTGTGAAAATACTACATAATTATGTTCCTTTATCCTATATTACACTACAATATCACAACACTCAATGTAGGCTACGTATTTACACAATAGTATCATCACAAAGTTCAATACAATCTATATACAGTATATAACTTTTAATTAAATACAATGTACTTGTTTGTACTTGAATGTACTTGGTATTTTTCAAGTACTTTGGGTCTAAGTACAAGTACAAGTAACATTTTAAACTCCAAGTACAAGTACAAGTACAAGTACTTTGACCCAACACACACACACACACACACACACACACACACACACACACACACACACACACACACACACACACACACACTCACTCTCCATCAGTTTCCTCCATGTGACAGGTACAGTGGTGGGGATGTGAAGGCGTAACTTGTTCATCGCCACGCCGTACGCTATGGCCAGGGTGTCGATGCCTTTGTAGGGAGACTCACCCGTCAGCAGCTCCCACAACAACACACCATAACTGCACCACGGAGGAAACAAGATAGTTACATACTCATAAATAGATAGGTACTTGGGGGAAGGATTAAATAGGATAGATACATAGTTATAAATAAATAGATACTTGGGGAGGGATTAAATAGCATCAGAAGGGATTAAATAGGGTAGTTACATGGTTATAAATAGATAGTTATTCAAGGGAGGGATTAGAAGACCTAGATACATATAGATACATAGTTAGGTAATTCATTATTCACTAAAAATGTATAGAATGACAGGGAAACGTATACAGTATAATAATAATAATAAATTAAATAAAGAATGACAGAAAAACGTATATAATAAATAAAGAAAAAAGAATGATAAGGAAACGTTTATAGTAACAATAAAAAAGATAAAGAAATGACAAAAAAAAACATACAATAAAAAAAATAATAATAAAGAATGACAAAAAAAACAATAAAAAAATAATAATAAAGAATGACAAAAAAAACAATAAAAAAATAATAATAAAGAATGACAAAAAAACACAATAAAAAATAATAATAAAGAATGACAAAAAAAAACAATAAAAAAATAATAATAAAGAATGACAAAAAAAACACAATAAAAAAATAATAATAAAGAATGACAAAAAAAAATAAAAAAATAATAATAAAGAATGACAAAAAAAACAATAAAAAAATAATAATAAAGAATGACAAAAAAAATAATAATAATAATAATAAAGAATGACAAAAAAAAATATAAAAAAAAAGAATGACAAAAAAAAATAATAATAATAAAGAATGACAAAAAAAAACATACAATAAAAAAATAATAATAATAAAGAATGACAAAAAAAACACAATAAAAAAAAATAATAATAATAATGACAAAAACACAAAATAAAAAAATAAAGACAAAAAAAACACACAATAAAAAAAATAAAAAAAAGAATGACAGAAAAACATACAATAAAAAAATAATAATGACAAAAAAACACCAAAAAAAATAAAGAATGACAGAAAAACACAAAATTAAACAAAATAAAGACAAAAAAAAACACATACAATAAAAAAAATATAAAAAAACCCCATACAATAAATAAAAAAAATTAAAAAAATATATATAATTAAACAAAAACCCAAAAATCACCTCCACCCGTCACCCACGTACCTCCACACATCGGACGCCTTGGAGAAAGTTGACGTCTTGATCACCTCGGGGGCCATCCAGGCGTAGGTTCCCGCGGCAGACATCCTCGTGGTCTTGGACACCTCGCGCGCCAACCCGAAGTCAGTGATCTTGAGCGTCTTGAACTGAAGGTCGTTGTTGTCGATGCTCTCACTTAGCAACACTGCGGAAGGGAATGGTAAGGTTGTATTGATGAATGCTATTGAAAAAACATATATAATAATAATAATAATAATAATAATAGTAATGATAATAATAATAGTAATAGTAATGATGATAATGATAATAATAATAATAATAATAATAATAATAATGATAATAGTAATAATGATAATAATGATAAGCAATACGGTAGATTTTATGCTATTTGAAAACCCTCTACATGCTGTCTACTTTTTTCGGTTTCTATTTGCTCTCTACTGTTTAGGTCTCTACTAATCATCAATTTTTTCGGTTTCTACTGTTTCGGTTTCTACTAATCATCTATTTTTTCGGTTTAGGTCTCTACTAATCATCTATTTTTTCGGTTTAGGTTTCTACTAATCATCTATTTTTCCGGTTTAGGTCTCTACTAATCATCTATTTTTTCGGTTTAGGTTTCTACTAATCATCTATTTTTTCGGTTTAGGTCTCTACTAATCATCTATTTTTTCGGTTTCTACTAATCATCTATTTTTTCGGTTTAGGTCTCTACTAATCATCTATTTTTTCGGTTTCTACTAATCATCTATTTTTTCGGTTTTTATTTGTTCTCTACTATTTTTAGCACTAACATTATCTGGTGTCTCCGTCTCCTGTCTCCTCCCACCTTGCGCTTCCCCGCCTTCCCTTCCCTCCCTTGACATTATCGACGGTTATAAATAGCACAATACCTTCTATACTTGATATCAAACTCAGGCTGATCTTAACGTGTTCTGATTCTAAAGTTCACAGACTCTATACTTTGTTTATTAATGCTGAGTTTAATGTTATTGTTTATATTATTATTATAGGTACAGATGTAGTATTGTTATTGTTATTAAATAGTATTCATTCACTTATTTTTTTTTATAAGATGTTCTGATTCTTCACTTCACTGACTCTATACTTTGTTTATAACGCTAAGAGTGGAATTATTATTTTTTTATTATTATTATAAGTACCTAAGTCGTATTATTATTATTATTAGATAGTCTTTTTTTTTTAATCAAATGTTCTGCTTAAGTTCACAAACTCTATACTTTATTTTTTGAGGGTAAGAGTCGAGTTAATATTATTGTTGTTCATTATAAGTACAGAAGATATAGTTTGAGTAATGCTAAGAGTAGAGTTAATATTTTTTTTTTATTATTATAAGTACATAAGTCGTATTATTATTATTATTATTAGATAGTCTTTTTTTTTTTAATCAAATGTTCTGCTTCTTAAGATCACAAACTCTATACTTTGTTTTTATAATGCTAAGAGTCAAGGATAATATTATTGTTGTTCATTATAAGTACAGAAGATATAGTTTGAGTATAAAAGTATTGCTATTCTTATAAATATTTAGTTTTTTAATGCTAAGAGTCGAGTTAATATTATTGTTTTTCATTTAAAGTAGAAAAGATAAGTTGAATATAAAAGTAGTAATAGTATTCTAAATAAAAAAAAGTCTTCACTCACTCACTCACTCATACATACACTTACGTAAACAAAATCAATAAATAACTTAAACAAAAAAATAAATAAATAACAATAATAATACGTAATTCACCAATCCATCACCATTATCAGATTACACCAAAGCTGCAGGATCGAACACCTTCTGCACGTACAATCCTCTTCTTATCCTCCTTATCCTTATCTCTGTTTCTACGTGGATACAATATTAACGTCATGTGTGTTTCGAAAGGATATGTATAAGGTAAAGGTATTGAATGGTGTTGGATCCCTTATAACGGTGGTGATAGTGTTGGATCCCTTATAACGGTGGTGATAGTGTTGGATCCCTTATAACGGTGGCGATAGTGTTGGATCCCTTATTACGTTGGAATATCTATAGGTAAAGTAGGTTTCAAAAAGGATTATTGGAAAAGATATGGATAAGGTAAAGGATATAGAGTTAGATCCCTTATTACGGTGGAATATATATAGATAAAGTCGATTTGTAAAGGATTATTAGATTGTGTTTATATCTACCTGTGATAATATATTAGATTTTTTTTTCGGGGGGGCGGGAAGAGGGGAGGAAAAAATATTACG